>CM040404.1:20419095-20864095 GCA_022702515.1 Ilyophis sp. 1 JC-2022 | reverse complement strand
GAGTTATGTACTATGTGCCATGATTGGATTCTGTATGCTGTCCTTCAAAAAATATATGTGAAACATTCAGTGAAAACTTTTTAATGAGTTTTACAAGCAATTATGTCTCTTACACAGAGTAGAATATGTCTGGTGCTGAATTGTATACAGCAAGCAAAATATCATCATAATTTGTCATTTTCATTGGGACAGGCCTATGCAAAGAGCTCCAAAAAGCTCCTGTAGCATCAAAATAGGTCTGTGATTTATATAGGCTCCTACCTGAGAAATACATGAACATTTTTATCTGCACATTTTAAGGTTTTATAAAACTTTGAGGAAATGCATAAACGTGACCTCATTGTTCGCACAGCATCAGTCCTTTTTCTTATGTACTGTAGATGCTTTTTGATGAAAAATATGCATATTGTTTCATTGTTCATACATGTTTAATATTTGGATGTTGAACATAGGACTGTGTCTAGCTAGCATAAAAATGGACTCTCTTTGTTTTTTCTCTTTTAATATTATCATTATAATTAATGTCATATTGGGGCCAGGTTTTCCTTGACCTACATTTCTGCTCACTTTGCTCCATGATGTCAGACGTCAAGCGGATGGAGCTGTTATTCTTTGCTGGGCCTTTCCTCTCTGCTCTGTGGTTTGGAAGGGTGGTGGTCCCCTGGGACCTCCCCACTCCACTCCCTCACGACCACAGCTTTCTCCACAGAACAGAGAGGGAGGGTGTTTGTTTTTTCGCCAGTTCGTAAGATACAGACTTGCTGCAGGATAATTTCACCTCATATTTGAAATGCTCAATTTGCCATTTTGGTGATAAAGTTGAGGCATGCACAGCAGTGCCATTTGATGTGTGTGAGAAAGCTTTGTCTGGGGTCCAAATGAGCAGACCCCTAATGCTCCTCAGATCCACAGGCCATGATTTACTGTAGTCAGGGGACTGTCCATCTGGACTGCTGGGTCAACTTCTCTTTGTTTTTCTTGTTCACATGGTGGACTTCTCTATTGCTACCAAGAGTCAAAAAAGTGTCACACTCAAACAAAGGAAAATCAAATGAAAAAGGTAAAATTTTGTCAAAGAACTAACCAGTTTTCTCATGAACTTTACAACTTTACAGGCTCCCAATGAAAATCATGTTGGTATTGTATATTGGTTATAAAGAATTAAAAAAATGGAAGCATTTTCAATTAGCTTTGTTCATCTAACTGATGTCCAACTGCAGAAGAGCTCATAAATACAAATTCCAAATTAGAGCACAATTAACATAATTTGCAATAACATGTTTGGCATTTAACAGACCCTCTTATCCAAAGCAACATACACGGCATACATTCTTTAAGCTGTAATTCATTTATACAGCTGGATATTTATGAGATGAAGAACCTTGTTCAAGGGAGGAACAGCAGTGCCCCACCTAAGAATCAAATCTACAACAATAGAGTTGCCAGCTTAGGTCCCTAAACATGATGCTATGTAATAAACTACCCAGTTAGGAAGCATTTTGATGAGCACTACCTCAGTCTCTAACCGTTTGCCTTTCTTTCAAGAACAACAGTTCCCAGTAGTCTCCAACAACCAAGGCCTAGAGATCGACACTAACAGTTGACCCAAAAAAGCATCAGAAGGGGCAATTCAAAGCCGGAGCCTGTTCCAGGAGCAACAGGCAAAACACCGGCTACCGCTTCACCGTGACTACAGTTTTTAGTTTGTTTTTGTGTCATTTTAATTTATTTTTGTATTTCAAGACTAATAAGAATGATAAAAGCTAGTGGAAGCAATTGCATTTTGATGGAAGACATGAAAGTCCCAGCACTCGAGTCTGTGCCCTCCGCTGGAGTGCTAAAAAAAAAAGTGTTGCTCAGAATATTGATTTCAAAGCCAGCAAATTGGTAGTGTTATTAAAGATGGCCATTAATTGAGGCAGCTAAGATTAATGGCAAAGAATCAAAAAAGGGTCCAGGGAAAAGATAGTGATGGAGGAAAGCCCCAGCAGGGAGGAAGGGAGGAACAGAGGATGAGTTAAGCTTTGTGGGGGGAGGAAAAAACCCTGATCAAAACAAGCAGGGCACTAAAGAGACATGCTGACAGCTGGAATTTGCCAAGCTAATTGAATCTTTAGTGAAATCACCCTTGCAACTTCAAATGGAACGGGTCTTTTGATATCACGGCATCACTTGCCTAAAAGTGATCCTCTCACTTAGCATGTTCTGCACTTTGATGATGGTGGCACACATGCATGCGCACGCACACGCAACACACAAGCACACACGCGTAAATATATATATACCTTTTTAAAAAATATATATGGCTGCATAAATGGTTGTTTTGAATTGATTTACACTAAAAAAGCTTTACCTTGAGCGATCACATTGTATGACATCTCTATGCCCCAAATGAAAGCTGTCTCTGAATACAAAGCTGGATGACACAGAGAACATATCAAGGAGGATGTGACATCAGTGGGTGTTCCACAATCCTGTCACTCAAACGTTCTCCTCTCTCTCTCATCCCTGAAGAAGACTGGCTCTTTGTGAACAAGTCACTGTTCCCCATTCACGAGACTCATATGTGCAGCTCAGGTCACAAGAGCCAGTGACAAAGCCACCACCAGCTTATCCCTTCTCATATTACCATTACGATGTCATTGGCAAGGTAAAGGTTTATGCCCAAAGCCAGGACATTTGGCACCTTTGATCCATCTTCAGAGAACACAGTCCAGGCTTAGAAAAAATGATTTTCATATTCAAGTGTTAGATTTTCAATTGCATGTGTGACTATATATAGCCTCGGCATAATTACATGTCAGGTTCTGATTCAGAATCTGAAATACATTCTGGGTCCAGACATATTTTATCCTGCCAGTCCAGGCATTCATTAAACGGAGAGATGGAGCTGACGAACAGCATGCCGGAAAAATTACTTCTCACCAACGGGTGTGAGGGAGAGGAAGATGAGGAGCAGGTGACGGTAGCCTGGAGACATTAATGAAATAATGATAGGATTTTCATCAGGCCGTTATATTAAGGCTAGTCTGGAGACAGAAACTGGTCAAAGTAGAGTTTACTGTATGAGCTACATTGAAAGAAACAGCACTCAGCCCAGACAGTCTAATTCGCCTAACTGCATGCAGTGAACAGCAGTACCCAGTTTCCATTCTGTGCCCTCTCTGGGTCTCCTGAGACGGTCACCGCAGTTCCCCTATCATCGAGCATAATACTACGTCAATCTGGCTTTATCAGAAACAATAAAATGGAAGGATCACTGTGCGCTCCTGTCCCACCACACCCCACCCTTTGTTTGAAAAACGAGGGAAGGTGTTCAGGTTTCAAACGTAGCCTGGGGCATTTACAGCTGCATTATGAAAAGTTGTAGTACTGCTGTGAAAAAAACTGCAGTGGACAAAGTTTACGAAAGAGTAAAGGCAGTAGGTTAGTTTTCACATCCGACACAATCTGGGCTCAGTTGTAGGTCAAAAATAAATACTAAAAGTAAGAAAGAAAGACTAGCCGCACATTGAAATTATAAGCTCCGAAAATGCTTAAATTTATTGATTCAACGTTTTGACCAACGAGGTCTTTGTTCGGGAAAACCCTAAGATAGGTCATGGAAAAGTGTGGAGGGGGGGGGGGGGGGTGATGATAAACACTGCATAAAACAACACAATAAACATTATTAGATGATAATAGGCAAGGGAATTGGATCCAGGGCATAGGAGGTTGATTGATGTGATGTCAGCAGCTGAGATATTTTGACATTTTTAGAGGAGAGAACCTGACCAGAGAACGTAGGTGAGAGGAGTCTGAAGATGTCATGGTAGAATATAGGGGATCAAGGGGAGGGCTGTGATAACTGGAAAGAGCTGTGTGAATGTCTGCTTGCTGAAATGCTCCACAAATTCATTTGCAGAGAAGGCTGAGGTGGGTGGAGGAGATAAAAATTGAGAAGGGAAGGTGGAAAACAGTTTGCCTGGGGTGGAGAAAAGATCAGGCAATATCAAAATACGCTTTTTCTCCTGGAAGGAGCAACTCCCCATTTCCCCTTTCACAATAGCTAATGTCCTATATTTGGCAGCTCTAAACCCTATATAACATCTCTTCATTCTCCCTTCAGGTAGAGAATGTTTCCATTGCAGACAAAACCCAGATTTGGGATTTGATAGCAAAATTATATATAACTCCAAAACAAAAGCAATACTACTACTACAAATAATAATAATAATAATAATAATAATAATAATAATAATAATAATAATGTAGTTTACTGTTCATATTATCTATTTTGTATTTGTTAGTTGTTAGCATGTTTACACAAAATCCCCAAATTATTTTTTAAAGTCACATTATGCATTTTCACTTACACTTACCAAAAATGTACCCTCACCATGTCAAATGTATTCATATTTATGAAAATGTAAAATGATCTCATATCATAGTACAAGAAAAAAACCAAACAAAAACACCTCCAAAGTACATTCCATGCTGCAACCTAACCAAACCTATGCAACCCAGGTCACTTACCTCATCCATTACCTGCAAATGGAAGGCATGCTTGGACATGATGTGGTTGTTCACCCTTTCTATCCAAGCAAGTAGGGCGTCTGCTATTTTACTCACGAACAGCCAGTATAAGCCCAGGAACATCTTTATGAATAAACTGTAAATTTGCTCGCCAACCACTTGTTTTTCAACTGATAGAAGCTAATTTTGTCCTAAACCACCATGGATGTAATAACTACTACAGGAAAGCCAGCAGACACACTGAAAGTAGTGGTCTGTCATGGTCTGTCAGCAGTTATGGTCCAATATTTGATTGAATATAGTTCAATTTCAATTCAATTAATATTTGTATAGTGATTTTTACAGAGAACTGTCAGAAATACGCTGTACAGAGAAACAAACAAAAAAATTGTGTACTTACACAACTGTCCCAATGGAACGTATCCCTTCCTCAGTTTATCTAATTAAATGTATATTTGCTTTGTGAATACCACTGAGGGAGTCTTTCTTTTGGTAATTTAGCAACATTTGGCCATTTGTGTTTATGTTTTGAACTAAAGAAATCTATTCATTTCAGAAATAATGAACTGAATGTTTTGATAGTTGAAAATTGTGTAAATATATTTTATGCTTTCAAAATAAGCACCAACCTGAACATTCACTGCCATTGTTCTTAAGCACTCAGTGCACGAACTTGCATTTAACATGAACCCCTCTGGCACAGGAAAAGACTCAGCATTCCAGTATCAGACAGTGAGAAGCTGGGGGGAAACCCACTTTCAACATCTATCAGCAAAGGCGATGAGAGGTGTGTGTGCAATCCAGAGGATCTTAGTACATGGAGGCGCATGAGATGTGTTGACATAATGGGACTTAGTGAACGGTGGGCTGGGATTTTTCAGAAAGGGAGTGCTTCGAAAATGCACGTATGCATAAGCATGTTTGCGTATGTGCGTGCTTGTGTGTGTTTCTCTGGGATTTGGCTGGGCACTGCAACACAGCTGCACCCCCTGACTGCTTGCATTGTTGAAATTCCAGCTTCCCCTGTCTGCCTCCACCTGGACCCCTGCCAAAGTACATTTTACACTTTTTTGCCTTTTTTTCCCTTCCCCACTCCTCTTTTTATTAACAGCATGTGTCACCTTTGTTCCAAAGAGGTGACCTAATTCCGCCTGGATTCGTCAAAGCTGCAGTTTCCACAGATTCCTGGACCAATGTCGGAGGTTTTTGCTGTGTTCCAGTTCGACTCTGTTTCTGAAGGGGAGGCAGGGAGGGAGAGAAAGAGAGAGAGAGAGAGAGCGAGAAAGAGAGGTGGTGATCGGTACACATGGGAGAGATGTGAGAGAGCTCAAACTAATTTTGGAACTTATTAAGATCACAACATCTGTACCAAATCAGGAAAGTCACTGCCTAATAGTTGGAATCATATCAGCAATGTCAAACTGAACTGGCCTCTGAGACACAAGTACATTTCATATTTCATATTCTTCATGGGTTTGAAATATTTAGATGAACATACTGGGATCCAACTGGAAGAATCCACTGTGACAGTGGCTGCAGTTGTCCAGGCACCATGAAATTTCAAATGGAAAACATGCACTAGAATTCAAAATGGCAGAAGTCTGTTTCGTAATATCTATACAGAGCCAGAAAGAGAAGCAATCACACACACACACAAAAAAAGAACTAAAAAAATAATTCGGTCAAATATAAAAAACAGAAATAACCAGAAGCGTCAGGGACAAAATAACCAAGAAATGATAGCAGGCTACAGGTAACATGTTCAAATCATCCGAGGGGCCTGGTGGTAAGAGAATGAAAAGCAGAATTGTGGTGTCAGAGCCATTGTAAAGACCCACTCAGTGCCTATTACAGACTCAGTGGAACATGGTGAAGGGCTCTTTTGGTAAACAGTGCCTGGAGCAATACCAACCTGTCTCTGGAGAGGCTGCTCCTACACAGAGCTCCATTACAGCAGGGAAATAATCAGACTGCTCCTGTCATAGCCTGGAAGCAACCTGTTAATATTCCCCTGAATATGCTGGAGCTGCTGACACACGATGCGAGATGACAGAGTGAAATTCCGGTTGAAATAACAAGGTGCAAAGTTTGGTCTGCACGCTGAAGATGCTATCATCCTAGCATGATTCTTCTTTTAAAAAAAATCAAAGACCAGCTGAGAGCAGTAGGATGTCAAGCTGTCAATATAACATTTTTTAAAAACATATTCATATGAGCACACAGCAAAATGTAATCAGCCCTGCGGGATTCCTATAAGTTATATTAAAGTTGCTTTAACATGTTACTGTGTAAAAATGCATAAATACTGTTGACACATGATTCAGACATGCGCACTGACAAGCGTACACAATTTGACTCACAAGGGAAGATATTAATCACAATCTGGCTCTATTCATCTAGCTGTCTTCCATACCTCAAATCACAAGATGTTCCAGTGCGTTTCTGTGACTGTAGTTATCTTTTCATATTCTGTTCCTCTTTCACAGTCATCTCATATCTCCACTGCTTGGGCAAATGCCACCAACCACAAAGGATGCCCAAAGCTTGGGACAAATGCAGGCACCCTTGCAAGCCATGGTGATCTTATTCTAATTTGCTCTCTACAGATAGTTATGAGCACCTAAATAAGACCCTGTGAGCTCACTTGCACATAAGCACACGCGCACACGCACACACACACACACACACACACACCTTAATTCAAAAACACATTATTAATATCAACTTCTAATTTTTCAGAAGGAGATTGAGTGTGGAGACTTAAACAAAAGCATATCTGCAAAGAACAGGGACAGGAAGTGGTTTGTAGCCTCATGATTCTCCGATAGTTCCAAAGAGCATCAAACTCCAGCTCTGCTGTTGTGGTTTCACTACTGTGATTTGTGTACAGTGCAGGGCAACCAATACAGCGAGAGAGCCAGCCCCTCTGGAGCTATCATACAGCCACTTTATGGGAATTTCAGTTCATCAAACATTCCAGTATGTTTTTATGCAATACTTTTAAAAAATAAAGGGCAGTATAGATGTATGCATGCAAGTGAAAATGGGCTTCTAGTAGCTGGCTACCAAAAATTGGGACAGCCTGATTTGACTGGTTGTCAATGGATTTATGATTTGTCCATTCCTGGGGTCATTATATACCTCGCAATTGTTCTGATGATCATCAAAAAAACAAGACTGAACTGGCAGGACTCAATTGCTTTAAATGGCCACACTGCCACTGTGTCAGTCATCATTGCCTCTTAGATATAGGCACCATACAAGCCATGGGGCATTGAAAAAAAAGGCATGAGCTGTTTTAACATCTCTCAGTCCTTGGGCTTCGCCACAGATCGGCCTACACTCAGGCTGGTCTCCTGAAACACTCCAGCGTTCACACAAACAGAGAATTTCTACACTGTTGCTTTGCGCCATGTTCCTGTTACTGCGTGGGCCGCCGTCTTTGGTTCTGATCTCCGTTGTCCTCCCGGCGAGGGAGTTCTGGCTGGCTCTAGCAGCAGAGATCACGCCGCTCAAACAGAAGCCTGGGGAGAACTGCTTAGCTGGTTCTGTCCTAAGAGCAAAGAGGGGAGCCCTACAATGCTGGCCCAGCAATCTGGCATCAGCACTGCATAACAGCTTGCCTCATCCAATGCTGCCCACAGCCCTGTGTAGCTGAAAATTAATGGAATTTCTTGAGAATTATTTTTGCTGTGCATTTCTCAGTTATCTTTATCTTATAAAATATTACAGTTGACACATTTTAGAGCTACAGACAAAATATTTGAAACGAAAACGATTCATTTGATATTTGAAAATGATTTTGAATAAAACATTTTTGTAACGTGTTAAAGATTTAAATGGATGGCACAGCATATACAATTAGTTGCAGATCTAATTGCTATATTTATTCCACTAAATAACCTAAATCACATACTGTACATTTGAACACAAACATGATTTTATCAATTTGGCTGTGTCTATTTCAAGAGGGTTCAGACATTGGAATTCACCAAGCACCAAACTTAAAAATCCTCTTGACTTATTTATTTTTGAAAGAACCAGCAATGCCATAATATATAACGTATGGAAACAAGGTTCATTTTGGTTCCTGGATAATTTGCAATATGCCGTGATGGGTAGTGAGGGGAAAGACAGAGCAGGATGTCACATGGTACAGCCCGCGGCAGGGCGTGCCATGGCAGCCAGCTCTCGGCGTGTGTGAGAGAGCAAGCTGTAAACACCGCAGAGTGAGGGAACACATGGCTGAGCGCTCCACATCTCCAGCCTTTCGTTGCGCTGCAGTGCTGCTCAGCACTCTGGGACCTGCTCAGGCCCAAAGGAGAGAACAGCTCTTTCAAACTGTCCTCAGCTCTGCCTTTCAATAATGAGTTAGGAGAAATCTAGTCAACAGGGAGATTTAGTTTGCAGGAAGAACTTTTCTCTTGTGTACCGCAGTCAGTTTCTAGTGGCATTCACATTAGAACTAAGGTGAGGACTTGATGTAATGTCTTTTAAAAATGGCCAGTGCTTCAGTTTATAATGCTCTCGTTTAACATCTTAGATTCGGTACTGTGGCCAGACCGCAATCAGCAGCGAGGGCTAAGATAAAAACTACCAAAACCAAACTTTTATTATGAATATTTAATATTGAACAACCCCACACCATCCAAAACCAGGATAATACATACTGCAAGAAAAAAAAAAATGGTCACACTTTAAACAAAGTCTCTATATAAAGGCTTTATATATATTTAGCCGTCATAAACGAGACATAATGGCTTCATAAATCACACATAAGCAAATGTCATGCTTCATATAGGGTGATATAACACCTTCTTATGCAACATGTTATGACAAATGTGACATAACCAACAATGTCACCTGGCTAATGGCTAAACATTATACAGGATGACATAAAACATGCTTATATAGGATGCTAGGCTAACTGTAATGCATTTGGCATAGCATGTTTCATAAAGTGTTATGTCACCCTTTATGAAGCATGACATTTTCTTATGTATGATTTATGAAGCCATTATGTCACATTTATGTAGACCTTATATGAAGACCTTTGTTTAAAGTGTGACCAAAAAAACAAACAAACAAACCAAATTGAGGTTAGGCTGCAAAGTGTAAGACTGTGGTAACAGGCCAAAGTCTCAGATTAAACCGGGGCGAGAATCACTGAACCTATAATTGAAACCTGACAAACCTTTCTGCCATTATTATTTATTATTCAGGAACCAATTTTGTTTCTCATTTCCTTACAAACTCTCACTTGCCGGATTATATCAGGGTGATGTGGTTGTTTGCTGCTGCCAAACTCAAACGGAAATGGTTGATGGGGGGGCACACTAAAGAGGAGAGGCAGGTTTCTTCTCACAGTGCAGAGCCTTAAATGACTTGGCAGACAGTGTGGGACCCTGTTTGAAGAGACCCCTGAGGATAAATGGAAACACAGAAAGCGAGAGAGAGAGAGAGAGAGAGAGAGAGAGAGAGGGAGAGAAAGCCCAAACAGCAGAGAGGTAGTGGGGGCCTGACTCCCATAAATAAAGATAATGAAATGGATATTCATTTTGGAGAGAAGTGAAATGGGCAACAGTGGTTTACTCCCCCAGTCTGATTTATACATGTTGTGCCTGTGAGCACAGCAGGGCGATCCATTACTCCACCTCATCAATAACCTAGGTGTGACTTCTCTGGAGCAAGAAGAACAGGCTTTTTTTTTGCAAAATGCCAGCTACTTGGGGGAACCAGGCTCCCAAACCCAGAGGGGGGGGGGGGCGGGGGGAGTTTTGGCTGACTCGGTAACAGAGTGTACACATAGCATCTAATATTTCACATCCTTCTGTGTGAATTTCTTAGACCACACTGGGTGGGGGAGGTGCATAAATGCGGATTTGGCTGAGGTTGCACGCAGAACAGAAAATGATAATACGAGATTATAGTGCCAAGCCTTCACAGTTTGGCATCGCTCCACCAGTGGATAAATGATGCCCTTTTATCTCATTCTCCAGGGGAAACTCCTTTATCACTTCACATGTGTTTTCTGCAGGTTTGCATAGCTTGTGTAACGGCTCATAAGCAGCACGTCAGCAGGGTTCATATCAGAAGGGCAGAAATGATACAAATATAAAAAGTACCAAATATATAAAAGAAAAATATGGAAGCAAGGAAAGCTACACATGAGTGAATGGATTCAGGAAAATAGACATGCAAAATCAACAACTTGTGATATCAAGTGTGACAAAGATTCTGTATTATTTTCAGTATGTTTATACTTGTAAAATAAAATACAATGAAATAAAATGAAGTACAAAAATGTCTTCTGAAAAAAATGCATTGCATTACAGTCAGCAGATAAAGAATCAGAGTACAAACAAGAGACGTTAAGCCCCTTGCTGCAACATGCACCTTCAAAACAAAGACAAATGGCTTCTCAGGAAGTAAGAAAAAGCCCACATGAAGGTGTTTTGTTTCCCCTCCTTGGATGTTCTTTCTCCTGCTAGAGATGTGTGTGTGTGTGTGTGTGTGTGTGTTTGTGTACGTTTGTGTGTGTGTATGTGTGTGTGTGTGCGTGCTTCCGTTTGTTTGAGTTAACAGTCTGTATGAGTGTGCATCAGTATTGAGGCACGTGTGTCAGTTTCCGTGGATGTTTATGTGTACACAGTGTGCGTATATGTAGGTGTTTGCATGTGTGTCATTATTTGTATGACTGTATCAAAGTGTGTGTGTGGTGTAGGCTTAACTGAGTGTCAGATCTCAGGGTGCTGTCTTCCGTTAGTCTGAAGTTTGTGACAGAGAAGAGACAAGTACCAGGGCCAATGTGATCCCCTTTTGAAAGGGCACTAAAGCGAACACCCTCTCCCATCACCATAAATGCATGTCTGTTTACTGAGAACAGACATAAGGTCATAAATCATACTCTGATATAGAAGAATTTCACTAGTAGCCACTTTCATCACAACTCTAATGACCAGTCTACAGTGGGAAGTTTGATGTGGTAAGAACTTGGAAATTGCTGTTGTCCAAATTTAGTCATATTTGTCACTGTCCTAACAGATTATAACAGATTAGACACTGTCCTTGATCTTTTTTCCTACCCAGTTCCGCATGCCACAATTCACAGTCAAATGGTATGTTAACTCAAAATGTAAAAATACATTTGGGTCTTATGAATCACATAGTCACTGTAAACATCAAATTATTAAAAATGAATGAAGACTCCTTCAGGATGTTAAATATGCTGTCCCACAATTGTTGGACCCAGGTTTTGGCATTATGTTACTTTCCAGAGACATTATTTAGAAGCCAGTTCATTTGACATTAAAAATATCTGCAGACATTTTGGCAGGAAGACATGTAAAATGCAGTACGTCCTACAACTAAGCTAAATACTGTATCTAGGACCCTGGTTAAACCAATATAAACATTAAACAGTGTCACTATTTACTTAAAAAGGACAAAACAGGTTTACCTCAGTTTACCCGAAAATAACCCTTAATCCCTTCAAACTGTCTATAATTTAATTGTTCACATGAGACTTGCTATTTTGCACATTCAAAAATAAAATAAAGAAATAAATAAAAAACAGACAGGCACAGTGAATTTATCTGTAGAGCCCCAAATGGCTACGGCTACAAAATTAAATGCACCACCCCTCTCTGTCTGGGGAGGCGATGATTTTGGAGAACCAAAGAAATGTTACATCTTCATACTTCATAACAGCTCCATAATTGCCGGGATTATCCCTCGTGTAAATTATTCCCGTCAAGGGCCCCTCCCCCAGCCCTCCCCGGGCTCTGAAGTCAGTCCCCCCTCCCGGAATGCTCGCCTTGCCAAGTCGCCTCTAGCCTTTTAGCTGTCAGTGCGGTGCTGTTCAGTGTGACTCACGCCGGCTCCCCACACAAACTACTTCAGGACAATAGAGGGGCAGATCTATTTTTAAGCCGTGCTGTTGCTAGACAGATCTAACGTCTCCATCCCGGACTCCAGGCTAACTAACTCCAATGCAGTATGATTAAGAAAGTCTTAGATGGACAAAAAAGTGACTCTCTAGGCTCAAAACAAAGCTAAAATGAATAAATATTAAAATGAAAATGAATAATACACTGTGCTTTGCTTCCGTTAGCTTTCCACTCAGTACAAGATATGTGCAACTGCATAGATGCGTAGATTATTTAGAGACGTTGGGCCTCATTCATGAAGCGTTCCTAAATATACACGTACATTTATTTATGTCTGAAGGGAGTTGATACAAAAAATTTACGTCGGATTCATCAAACCGTGTGAAAAAAGTAAATTTTTTCGTATTCACTTACGATGCATGTCCACGTTATTTTGTGATTAGCATAAATCCACGCCCATGAATTGCCTTATATGGAGGCTGTCACTTCTATTTAAAGGTCCATATCTAGTCAGAATGGTCCAGAAAAAGCAAAAGAAAGAATTATTCTGACACTGAAATCAAAGTTTTATTAGCAGATAGTTCAATATTTCAATATAGTTCAATATTGTCAGTACCGGCATCATGAACTGGTAAGGTAAAGGCCTAGCAGGAGATAACATGTACCATATGAGCGCATTGCTTTATCGCAGCCTGGAAATAAATTAAACGTTATTCATTTTGTAATTCTGTTGGGGTTCTGTGCATGTGAGTTGTGGTTTGAAATCGGGTAATCACATGGGCTACCTTATTTTAGAATCTCTCTGGCACGTTCTAATTGCGGTCACATTGATGCACGTGTCCCACACAGCTCAGGTTTTACCGGGATATAGCCTGCTGGCTACATTCTAACTGGTTAAAAAACTTTCACTTTTAAATAAAGTTTATCTGGTTTTCCCCCTGAATGCGAGACGGTGTTTCACCAACTTTTCAACAAAAACGTGCACTGGGGTGTGCAGTCTATGGCACCGATAACATTGGACAGGTTGGCAATATCATAAAAACCCTGCTTTACCTCCACCTGTTTTTGCAACTTGTAGGGGAACTGGATGTATGCTGGAATTAGCTGGATTAAGCTGTTGTCCACAATTTCAACCCTGGCTACAGACATGTAAGCCACTTTAAAGCTAATTTTGTGCATTGGTTAAATGTGTGTTATAGCATAGCCTATGTAAGGTCATGTGGAATTTCAATTCTTAGCAATTTAGAAAAAATAGTAGGCTACTGGGAGCTTTCATTGGACTAATGTGCCTAATTAAACAGCTTCATAGCCTACAATTAATTAATAGGCGTAATCTAAAGTGTTTGCTTTTTACAAGAATAATGTATTATGTTTGCAATGTGTATTTCAAAGGCTACATTTAGTATTGTGAATTTAACAGAAAATAAAAATAAATTCATATTATAATTATCACTCAGAAGCTAGCTACATATACCGGAATTCTGAATTTACGAACGAGGTACGTGTGCTTCGGAGCAGGTATAAATTTTGTTCAGAGGTACTAACAAATCTCAGATATGAAAATGTTGATGAATACCAAAATACGGGCAAAAATTCTAATTTACGGACAAATTCGTTCTGCTCACGTTTCATGAATGAGGCCCCTTAAGTACAGCCTGATTTAACACACATAGCATGCTTTCACTCGGGTGTGGGAGGCCTTTCTGTGTGGGGGCCTGGGCTAAGAGAAACACTACAATCTACACGATGTCTTCAGCTATCTAAAAGAAATGATCAAAGTACTGATTAACTAAATATACCAGTTCAAATTTCCATTTTCCTGTTTGTGGAAGGTGTGTGCAAATTTCATGTAACCTGCTGCGACAGTCCTAGCGTGACAATTTGCATGCGTGCTCCTGTATTTCCAGAGCTACACTTCTTTCTTCTTTCTCTCTTTTTCCCCTTATTATTCGTCGCGCTCCGCCAGGTCAGCTCCCGTGATAAGATGCTGCATCTCGGTGGTTTGGTTGTGCGTACATATTTTAGCATACATAAATACATTAATAGTAAGCAGCCCTGCGAGTGGAGCAGGGTGACACGTGAGATATCCTGCAATGAGGTCAGAACCGGGGTCGTCGGGCTTGTTGTTCTATTGTCCAGGGGCTGCAGCAGCCAAAGCGAACCTCCACGCAATCTATATTACATTACATTAAAGGCGAAGTAAATTACATCAAAGAAACACGGCACAGTACAGGCAGACTACAGTAAAGTTTGAATTCAGTATCAAGTAGATCTTTCTAACTCTGTCCAAGATTCGGACTCTGTCTAGACAGTCCCTTGTCTAGACCGTCTCATTTCATTCCTGATGGCTCAAATTCATTTTAGTTTTGTGCTGTCCCCTGCCGCTGTTGTGCCTGTTCGTGTTTTTTTCTGATCTCTCTCCAAGTTACTGCATTTGAATACCTCGAACATATGGCCATTTGGGCCAATTAAGCCCAGTCGTCAGAGGATTGACAAAGGCATATGAAATTTCACCTGTTGTTTGGGAGAATCCGGTGTATTTTCACTTTTTTAATGTTCTTCCTTGTTATTCATCTCACACCTACACGTCCTGCTGTGAAGCAAAAAATAACAGAATGCTTGAAATGGGCAATTCCTGGCAAAAAAAAATAAAATCACCATCATTCACCGTTCTGTTCACCATTTCAACCCAAACTCTGCTGTATGAGTTTTCTCTATCAATGAAGGCCTGTGCATCTGAGGGCTCCCATGAATGGTGCAATGCAAGGAGGGTGAACCGGACGCAGCGACTCACTTTTGTAGCGCTGACGCCAGTAGGAAAGATTCTCACCGATGTGTCCGAGTGTTAAAGCATTCTGAAACACAACAGCCCAGCCCTTACTTAAAGAAATGTCATCTAGCCTGAGCAGAGAGACCTTCTCAAATTCATGCAACTTTAGATATTTTAGGGTTTGAGAAATTAAAGGTCTGCTATCTGACAGTCATGGGTGTCCTTTGCAGAGAGAAAACACGGTGACTAATTTGTGCATCAAAAGGCCCATGCGAAACAACGCGAGTAGGCTTGGGCTCAATCAAAATTTGTCTCTTGATTCACAGAGAAATGTAGGTGCGTTTTTCTTTGGCAACTTCAGAAACCTGCCAAATTGTTTTTACATCAAGAAATTAATTAGCATTTACCTGTAAATCAAATTTAGCGACAAATGTTGATTGATGGGCAATTCCTGGCAAAAAAAATCAAATCAATATTTATTTATATAACGCATTTCACAACTAGTTGTCACAATACGCTTCACAGAAAAACCCAGCCTAAACCCCCACAAGAGCAAGCCAAAGGCAACAGTGGGGGAAAGTGTAATAGAGCAGCAGGAGCACCAACTGGGGGGTTGGACATGTGACCCCGCCAGGAGTAATCTATAGCTGCATAGCTATAAAGACAGAGTTTGAGAACCCATCCAGTCATGAGAGGGAAAACAATCCTACCCACCTATCAAGAGCCAGCCCAGGAAGATGGGGTCACAGCAGCTGACAGGTGACAGTAAGGAAAGGATGCCACCCGACATTACTCTATAGCTAAAGGCTTCTCTGGTCCTGTTTCCGGACTACAACTCGTTATAAGCCTGATCATAGAGGTGCGTTTTTAATATAGACTTAAATATTGAGACTGTGTCTGATTCCCTTATACATTTTGGTAGGGTGTTCCACAGTAGTGGCGCTCTGTAGGATAAAGCTCTACCAACCGTCAAGTTTTTTGATATTTTAGGGACTACTAAGTAACTAAGTAGCCTGCGTCTTGGGAACAAAGTGATCTTTTGGCTTATGATAAAAGCAAATTACATATATATACTGGCGCAAGTCCATTTAAAGCTTTAAAGGTCAGAAGCAAAACCTTAAAGTCTATTCTATACTTAATTGATAGCCAATGAAGCGACGCTAGCACTGGGGTAATATGCTCATACTTTTTAGTTCTAGTCAAAATGTGAACAGCTGCGTTCTGCACAAGCTGGAGATTATTTGGCAAGGATTTAGGGCAGCCAGATAGCAGGGCATTACAGTAATCTAACCTAGATGTAACAAAAGCATGGATCAATTTATCTGCATCCCCTTCTGATAGGAAGTGCATAATTTTAGCTATGTTCCTTAACTGAAAGAAAGCTACTCTAGATAGGTTTTTTTATGAGCACGCTAAAGGTTAGATCTGGGTCTATAGTAACACCTTAGTCTTTCACAGCTGAATTTGGAACAACTAAACAACCATAAAAATTGAAAGTAGATGTACACAATTTCTCCCTTTGTTTTTTTGGAGTTTAGGAGCAGGAAATTAGAAAGCATCCAAGCTTTAATATCTGCAATACAAGCCTCTAATCGAGAAAGTGGTAGTGCCTCGCCGGGTTTCATAGAAATGTATATCTGCATATCGTCCGCTTAGCAGGTGAAAATCTACCTCATGTGCCCGAATAATATCACCAAGGGGTAGCATATATAATGAAAAGAGTGCTGGACCTAGCACTGAACCTTGTGGAATACCATATTTCATTACTGAGTAACTGGATACTTCTTCATTTAATTTAACAAACTGCTTCCTATTGTATACGTATGATCTGAACCATGCAAGTGCTTAAACCATTAAGTCCAACACAGCCCTGGAGTCTGTTCAGTAAAATCTCATGATCTGTTGTATCAAAAGAGTACAAGAACAGACACTGAATTTTGGTCGGCTGATAATAGTAAATCGTTGATAACTTTAACAAGTGCCGTTTCAGTGCTATGTTAGGATCTAAATCCTGACTGGAATATTTCATAGATATAGTTTGAGCTAAGGTATGCACCAAGTTGCTTCGCAACAGCTTTCTCTAATATTTTTGATAGAAATGGAAGATTTGAAATGGGTCCATAGTTTTCCAGTTTGTCAGGTTTGAGGTTTGGTTTCTTCAGTAATTCTTCAGGCTTAATAACCGCCATTTTTAGTGACTCTGGTACATATCCTGCTACTAAAGATGTGGTAATGATTTTTAACATATGCTGGCCTAGTACTGGGAAAAGTTATTTAACCAATTTAGTAGGGATTGGGTCGAGTAGATAGGTAATCGGTTTTGAGGACATAACCAGTTTAGACAGCTCCTCCATGTCAATTGGCGTAAAACAGTTTAGTGCCACTGTTGATACATCTTTCTGTGTTGACCAAGATCTGGGCTGTTCATTGATTATGAGAGGAGTGATGCCTAGAGGAGGAGGCATTTCAATTTGAAGGCAGCTTCAATCTTCTGATTGAAAAAAAATCATGAAATCATTACTGCTGTAAACAAAGGGATCAGTTGAAAATTTTGATGATGGTTTTTTTGTCAAATTGTCCACAGTGCTAAACACAAATTTTAGGTTGCATTTGTTTTGTTCAATAAATTGAGAGAAAAAGGCAGCTCTAGCAGAGAGCAAGAGCTTGCTTGTACTGGAGGAGGCTATCTTGCCAGGCAAGACAAAATACTTCTAATTTAGCTGACCGCCATTTTCGCTCCAGTTTTCTTGTGGACTGCTTCAGGGCACGGGTAGTGTCATTGTACCAGGGAGTACGGTTTTTCCGACAAAACTTTCTTCTTTTTAAAGGGGCAACCATATCAAGGGTGCTTCTGAGTTAAACTTAACTGGTTAGTCAATTTATCCAGCGATACTTCAGTGGTATTTTCTTTGCTTGAAAGGAATGATTCCGGAAGCATATTTATAAACCTTGGAATGACGTCAGAGTTTAATGACCGGCTGTAATAATGTTTTGGCTCTGATAGTGGTTACCTCGATTCAAAAGTAATAAGGAAATTATCAGATAACACAGGGTTATGGGGTGCCATAGTAAGATTCATGACATTGATACCATAGGATAACACTAAAGATCTAGGATATGGCTATAGTAATGAGTGGGCCCACAAACATTTTGTTTAAAACCAACAGAGTCAATAACAGAGGCAAAGGCTGTTTCTAGGGGGTCACCCTATTTATCCACATGTATGTTATAAACATTCATTGTTCATCATTCACTGTTCTGTTCACCCGCTAAACCCAAACTCTGCTGTATGAGTTTTCACAGCCATGCAATCTAAATATCTTCTCTCTCTATCACTGAAGGCCTATGCTTCTAAGGGCTTCCATGAATGGTGCAATGCAAGGAGGGTGAACGGCGGCGACTCACTTTTGTATGGACAACACCAGTAGGAAAGGCTCCCATTGATACCACCACCTCGTGGTTCCAGGGCAGTTGGGACTTCCTGCAGGAAGAGGTAGAGCTCCCTTTCGGCAGCCCCTGACCACCCCTGGAGTTGACAGCCATGCCAACTCGCCTGAGAGTGAGGAAAAATACAACAGGAAACAACTACCTTCCACTTCCTCTACTCTGAAACAAAAGCTAGAATACAGATTTATGGAAAAAATGTAGGCTCCAAATGTATACAAGCAGACAACTCTGAAAAATCTTAATTAGTAAAAAAAAATCTACCTGAAACTTTGGCATACCCAAAACCACCCAGTGAATTTTTCTCCCAAAATCTTAGAGGACTGGGCAACAACTCTAGTTCAGGTGGCATGGAGTTGAACAAGATTCAAGATTTCATTACCGTCTTTGGACACATCATATTCAGTACATGTATATTACTTCTGCCTTTGTATCATTGGATGAGGCAGATGCATAGGTTGTTGTTTTGATAAACCAGGTTACCTTGAATTAGTGTCTCTGATCCCAGTCCAGCTTTGGCTAGAGCAGATGAGAGAGTAATAATAAGAAAGCCTGTCCCGTTGAATCGAGCTGTGTTTTATTGTTACTGGGATGACACAGCAGGGCCCTAGACAGAGTCATATCAGCTCACGCAGACTCTCCCCTGAGACTGGCCTTGACAAAGCAGATCTGTGATCTTATTAACGGCGTCCCTCAGGGCACAGCTGCTGCCCGACATTCCTGCACCAGTATATCCATCAACAGCATCATCGCAACGTGCCAGAGTGTTAATGGCTTCTGGAAAACAACGGCCCGGCCCTTACTTAAAAAGTTTATTTATTGTTATTTTCATTAAGCCCGAGCAGAGAAGCCTTCTCAAATTCATGTGACTTTAGATATTTTAGCGTTTGAGAAATGAAAAAGAACTGTCTGCTGCCTCACAGTGATGGGAGCCCTTTGTAGAGGGAGAATACGGTGACCAAGTTGTGCATCAAAAGGCGCGTGTGAAACGACGCAAGTAGGCCTGGGCTCAATCAACATTCATCCTTTGATTCACAAAGAAATGCAAGTGTATTTTTCTTTGGAAACTTCTTTTAGAAACCTGACAAACTGTTTGCACTGATAAATTTATTTGCATTTAACTGTAAATTTAATTTAGGGACAAATGTGGATTTCATCCAGGTCTTAATCTCCGAAAATCTGGATGATGTCTGTTCTGATCTATAATATAATGGCTCCCACCCCTCATCAGAAAAGGGCCTGATTTACTAAGATGTTTAGCGCGTGCAAAAATGTTTAGCACACGCAACACTAATAATACAACCAATAATTGCTGCAAAATAAATACCATGACTAATCATTTGTCATGTTATTGGTTTTGCGTGTATGAAAAGGTTTTGCACACGCTAAAGGTCTTAGTAAATCAGGCGATTAAAAAAAGATTAAAAGTAAAGATTATTTGGAAATAGTGGAAAAAAACATGTAAAATTCTCCCCCTGAAGGTCTTTGTGGGGAAAGAGTGAGTGGGGCAGATTGTGTGTGCATGTGTCTGTCTGGAGTGGGGGTAGAGGGCAGGGGTATGTGACCTTCTGTCTGATGTTTATGTCAGTGGTGTCTCAGAGCAGTGCATTATGGTCACGCATGCTCCTCCTCTCTGTGGCTTTTCAGATTCTTCAAACTCATATCTATTTTTCAACTCTCTCTCTCTCTCTCTCTCTCTCTCTCTCTCTCTCTCTCTCTCTCTCTCTTCCCCCAAACACTTGTCTGGTCTGTCTTTTCTTCTCTTTTTTTATTCTGCTCATAATTGGTGCCCAGTCTGGTGGCAATAATGTGCCCATTCTCCAGTGTTTCCTCAGAGGGGTCAGAGGTCGATGGTGATTAACACACAGGATGCAACCTTTGGCCCAGAAGCAGTTCCTTGAAACATTAATCTTGGCCAGGCAGGCATTCAGGCCTGATAATGGCATGTTAATTAATGATGCGTTCTGAGCGGAGTAAACCACAGTACAGCGCACTGCCTGGTTAACCCTTCACTGACCACAGGTTCCCAGGAAGCATATGTTCCAGTAGGCCTACTGGTACAGTACAGCCATAAATACTTCTATATGTTAGATCTGTTATGGACGACATAGTTCTCTTTCCCAGGCACCATGTGCTCGTTCATACCCATGCAAACACAATTATGTAAAACCTCTGTATGTAATCCCATTTTATAACTGAAAATAAATATGAATGGCCATTTTGATTGCCATTCATGCTGCATTCTTCAAAGAAATGTATAGGCTAAAAAAATCCAATATGTAGATAGTAGGCCTCACTGTAGACTGTTGACTGTATGGTAATGGTCTTGGTATGGTATATGTGCTGGTGCTTTTGAGGGGCTAATAAGCACTGGAATAAGTGTTGAGATTTGGGCTGAGGTTAATACTGTAGCTCCTTTACACCTCATCCTGGCTACAAATACCTGGGTATTTTTGTCCAGCACGTCCACACAGTGCTGCTCTCTGCATGAGTGAAATTCAACTCCAGTGTACAGTACAGAAGCATGGCTGGCGGAGGCGAGGGTGGGCTGGTGCATTCATCAAAAACCTTCAGTGCATTTCTCGATGGAGGGACTCACAAGCATGGAGGCTGGAGATAAACTTTCCTCCTCCTCTCCCTCTGACCGCCCCCTGTTTCACTCTGTCTAACTGCGGCCTGGGTAACCATGATCACAGCCCTGCTTGTCTGGATGTGCCATTATTGAATGAATAAATCACCGCTCCCTGTGTGTGGAGCTGTGGGTTACAGGGGAGAGGCCTGGAGTCTGGCCCCCAGCCCAGTCCCAGTGGCCCCTGATGGAGTGCTGCTGACCTGTGCAAGGGAATGGGGGAGGGGGACAGAGGCAGTCGGGTGTGTGTGTGTGTGTGTGTGTGTGTGTGTGATTGATGTGTCAAGTCCCATCTCAGTTGGAGCTTAGAGACCACAAGCTTTTTCCCATCCCCCATCCCCTTCTGTGAAGGGAGGGGGTTAGGCAACTAGTGACTAATGTCTTAATCACCATTTTGTAATTTTCCAAAGCTAAACACATGGACATTCCTGTCCAGCTAATCGGAGTAAGCAGGTATATATAGCTGTACTGCCGCTAAAAGCTGCATAGTTAGCTATATAGTAAGTTAGGGTATGAGACTGCTAAAATAAGGCATATGAGAGAGGAGCAGGCGAAACCAGGTTTAGGAAAAGGGTAAAAGGGCCTGTTACATGTTGTTTACAATTTAAACAATCATAACTTCAAAAGGAACCACAAATAAGTTCCATATTAGAAATTACAGATAAACTATGAAATATGTAATCGTTATGTATGTAATCCTTACCTTGCACGTAATATAGCTATGTAGCTTAACTGGCTAGCTATATTTTTTATTTCACAAACTCATTATATGGCGCAGTGATAGGAATCCTCATGAAGTCTCATGATACTGTAAGGCTCATTAGCCATTAACATTTTTCTAATGCTGCTGAGCTAGAATCAAGAGGTGTCCCTGAAACTGGAATATGAAACTGTAAAAAACATAATGGTTGCCTAACTCTCCAAACGATCATTTGTTCTTCCTGGAACAAACAACCCTTTTACCAGCACTAATTATATTATCCTTCATGCATTGCATGGAGGACAAGATAGTGCATTGAGTGCACAAACACCACAGGTTGAGAGAATTTGATTATAACTGCATGTCACTGCCTTTTCACATGGTCCATGCACACACACACACACACACACACACACACACGCACACACGCGCACACACACACACACCCGCAGGCACACACAACTCCACACACACACACACACACACACACACACACACACACACACACACACACACACACACACACACACACACACACACACACATCCTTGTCCAAGTGTCTCACTACATTAATCTTAACGATTTTGCTAGCAGGCTGGAACCCACCTGGAGGACTCATATTGCATATCAACACGTCCTTTTCTGCTGAGCGGGGCTTAAGCAGGTTAGAGCCAGCCAATCCTGCGCCACTTCTGCCTCACATGCCTCCGGGCTGGAAGTGATTCTGTCAGAGGAGCCAGTGCTCATTATGGATATAGGCCTGTGGGCCCAGTGTGGCCTCAGTCACACAACAGGCTTGATCCCTCACATTGCAGACACAGCCTGTCTCTCACACAATCCCATCATTCCCATCAGGAGAGGCCCTCTATTCCCAAAGATGACAGGAGAGAAGTCATACTCACAAGTCATGGTACAAAGCTCCTCTTGACGGGCCCCTATGGATCAGTTGCCTGGCGGCAGCCATTATCGTCCTAAAAATTGATGGGGAGTCTTACCGAACTCTGACAAAAAAATAAAAAATAAAATAAAAATTGTCCGTTGTGTTATAATGAAGCTGCCGTTCAAGGCAGCTCTTTGATTTGTTTGATCGATTTCTCGGCAGTTACCACCACCACTTTCTTCCTTCCAGAATTCCCTGGACAAACATGAGCTCCATGTCCTGCTGTGTGCCATATTGCAGGCTAACGATCACACTTCAATCAAAAATCAGGGTAAGCGAGATTTTCTTTGGCGTGAGAACTCTCCAAAGGCATTTCATTAGCAAGCACAAATTAGTATTTTAATGAGAATTAATCAGAGATTACATAGTGGATATAACAAGTCCTTATGTATATTGAAATGGCTGATGTTCCCAGCTTCATGCCTGTAGCATGGAGTTACATAGCAAGGCTGTTTATGAGGTCCCTTCCTTGGAGACATCAACAGGAATGCTATTGCAGGTGGTCGGGACGCTACTGTTTGTGTTATTTTTGACTCCTTGTTGGACGGTGAAGCCCTGTGACAGACACATCCATCCACGGCTCCGGGCGGGAAAATGCCGGAAATCAGTCTTACTGAGCCGCATCTGGAGAAATGGGAAAAAGAGAGGGGCGGGAAAGAAGCAGAGGTTTGGAAATCTGGAGCTCAAACAGCTTCTGAAAGGGCTGTGTACATGTGTGTGAACAAGAGAGAGAGAGAGAAAAAGAGAGAATGAAAAAGACATGTAAGAGAGATTTACGCTCTACAGGGTGCAGAGAGTTGCACTGAATAGGCGCCTTCAAATGAGAAGGCACAGCCGTTTTAACAAAGAGGGCCTGTAGAAGGCTGTAAAAGGATAATGCGGTTTCTGAAACCTTCGATGAGCCGAAGTCTTGGCTAGTGTGCTGATGCCTGCAAGAGCGCCCTGTTGGCTTCCAGCCACTCAGATTACATTTCAGAATCCCTGCCAGAACCCCTTTTCCTCCGCACACCACCTGCGCCACTCCGCGTGACGGAGCTCTCCTCTGTGAACAATGTCGCCTTGTTTGGCGCTCACGTACAGAACCGAGGCGGAGCAGCAGTCTGCTTTCGCCAAAAGGGATTGTGACATAAATACATAAATTCATACACAACAAACAAACATGCAGCCATTTTTTTTGCTTCAGGCATGGGGGTAGGGAGAGTAAGTAGTTGCAGCAGCAGGCCCTGCTGGCTTTTAGAAACAGCGTGACAGCGGAGAACACCTGCGATCAGCTTGAGGAAGCGCAGTGTTGGGGGGTGGTTGTGTGTGTGTGTGTGGGGGGGGGGTTATGCGACTATACACAGACAGCTTTCAGAACAGATGTACACCATGGATCTGTGTACCTGGATGAAGAAGCCAGCCCACCATTTCCTCCCTCAGAATTTAATGCTTGACCTGAATGGGTCTCTGCCATTTAATTGCATTACATTACATTACACTTCACATGTGAAGGGAATAGATGAGTGGGGAAGAGGGGGGGACTGGGGTGGATGGGTGTTTCCGGATCAATATAGGTTAGGTAAAATAGAGCATGGCAAATACATAAAACAAGCAGGACGAGGATTTGCAGGCTTGCCATTAACAGTTTTTTAATATATATTTTTAAAAACAACGCAGACTGGCGGCAGGGTATTTATTCTGCAGCGCTCCCTTAACGCGGAACAGATTTTGCAGAATAATAACTACACTTGCGGACCAAAAGCCGTGGCATCTGGCGTGAATTTTCCAAGGCATTGCTCCGGCATTTGAAATGGAGAGAAAGAGCCTGTGATTTATACCTTCGTGCGCCTTACACTTGACACGATTATTAGCCCACACCCACATTCTCTCCTCTTCTCCTTCTCCAGCATACCTTTTACTCTCCTGGTTCATTTTCAAGTGCTATCCTTTGATGCCAGGTAGGCTTTCATTTTAACAGCAAAATGAAAGGGGGAAGGAGCCGGGGTGGTTGTAAGGGAAGAGATGAATATGATAACATTTTTAGGTTCTTGCCGATGCCCCGGGTGTGCTTTACTGAAACCGCAGCCTACATCTATGCGTGTGAAGGTAATTCTCCCACCAGTGGATTTATGCATGCTTCCAGACATGAATACCAGTGGCTTGATTAACAGCAACCATTCAGCTCCCTATTGAGTTGATACATAGAGGTAATACATTGGGTCAACTTGGCTAAAATTACATGTACACAAGAGGAAGGTGGGGCATGTTATCAACAAGCATATAATTGAACCTCCACTCATGTGACCAGACTCTTTAAGATGATATGATAGGCCGATGGGCCTGGTCAATAAAATCACTTACAGCCATGCCAGAAAGGGACATGCGATGGAAAAAAAAACAAAAAAACACAGCACCAACGTCCAGATTCACAGGCAGCCACAATGACTAAGGGTGATAAAACTCACACAGCTCAGTATCACTTCCAATCTTCCAAACACAGCTGTGTGGATGGGCTAAACAGGATGCAGCTTCTGCTGTACTGACTTGACAAAATGCATTTTTTCCCACTGCATCTGAGTAAACAATCATCCTCTGAAACCTTTTGTTTGCAAACCAGAGGGAGGGCCTCGGGCCTGCGCTGCTGACCGGAGAGCTAGCTCCGCCCTGCCGGGGGCCGGCGCTGACCCAGCCGGTCGACACACCTGTTTCCCATCACAGCCGGAACATTCCGGGATTGCCCAGCCCCTCAGAAAGCATTTATCATCCCGCGTGTGAGCGAGGAAGAGATCCAGTTGCTGTAAAAATAAACACGCTCGGAAAGCTCAGCTTTGCGCCACCATGCACCGGCCCCCGCCCGCAGAAAGAAAGAAAAAAAAACAACACGTGTGAAAATTGGCTTTTTAATGTACGATCGAAATTCAGTGGGAATAGGTTTGGGACAGTGGACACCCTCCCCCTCCCCCCCTTTCCCCATGAGGATTATGCAAACAGTAGAGACGGAGCAGAGAGCAGTGCTCCTCACACCCTGCGGAGAGGGGAGAGGGTGGGGGGAGGGGGGCGGAGAGGAGGAAAGTCATCAGAGCAGAGAGGGGCAGGGAGGTCCCGGGGGCTGTCAGTGTGGAAGACCAGGACAAGATCAATGGGAGTGAATGAGAGTGCAGACTTCAGGAGATTTCATCAAGACCAATAAATAACGTCCTGCAGAGACACCATGCAAAAAGGACCCCCTGATTAAAACTGTCTGCAGGGGGGCAGGGTGTGTGTGTGTGTGTGTGTGTGTGTGTGTGTGTGTGGGGGGGGGGCGGGGGGGGTGGCAGAAGATTACATCTCTCTGCCAAAACCTTTTTTCATCCATTGCATCTATTTATCTAACATTTATCTTCGCATTTTATGTGAGGCGTGTTTTTTTAGGGGAAGGCTGAGAGGGTTGGGGGTTGGGGGGTTGGGGATAAGACAGGGGTTGAGCATCGCCTGCTCAAATGGCACATTCTTTTCCTGCCCCATGTTTGTGAGAGACATTTCACCCTCTATCACCTCCGCTACAGAATTCCACAGGCACTAGAGCAAGATTCCACAGACAATGTACCACTGCTGCCCTTAGTGAAGCCAGAACGTTAAATATTAAACAGAGCCACTCTCCCATCTCTACTCCCCACACTGCCTTACAACTCTCTCATCACTCCCTCTGTGGCATCTTCAGCCAGACTAACAAGGTCCAGTTCAAGAGCTATTTCACCTCCTCTCTGAGGTGATGGCAGGCCCTCAAGTTAAAGTTTTAACTTTCAACGGCTGTTTTCAAGGGCTAAAACTGTTAAAACAGACACTTTGACTTCACAAGCTCTAAGCCAAGAGGACAATGATTACGGGAGTTTCAATCCTCAAAACTTCTTTTTGACCATTCCAAAAACATTTTTTTATAGTATCATTGGGGTGTAAGCTAGTTACATGGTTAACCAGCAAACAATTATGGTCTGAAGAAAATCCAAAAAAGCAAGACATGGTTCTGGCCCCAAGATGCAGTGCCAACATGTGCTTGTAACAAGTCCAGGAGAACGTTCCATCTGTGGTAGACTTGAGTCATATAGAAGCTATGAGCATTCAGAGAGACCCCCCACTCGCTTGTGAAACGGAGAGGGTTGATAAGAGCCGGGTAGCCCGCATCATGGTTATGAAGACCATAACAGCACAGAGAGCATATAGCACTTGTTTCTGTATGACTCCTGTAACACTAGTGTCTTGACTGTGATGTTGTAATTTATCGTGTCTTATTGACTTACCCTTAATATTTAGCCATAGCTTACTGTGTGAACTAGACTCAATGTTCATGTCTATGGATAGCTGCTACATTATGATAAAACTGTACTTTATCTGACCAGTTCGTAGTTGTTTCAATGACCTTCGGTATGCACTTTTTTATGTTGCTTTGGACAAAAACGTCCGGCAAATTTATGTAATGCAATGTAATGTCATAAAGAGGATCACGTGTGATGCAGGATCTCCATGCCCGAGCTCTTAGCTGTATCTTTTCCTCAGGATTCATTGTGGCAATCTGCTTCCATCCACACAGTGGCAGCTGGTAGGGTGAAGGGCAATGATGCATGAGTATGCCTCCAGAGGCCTTGTACTGTACATGAGGGTCACAGTGCTGAGCGTGGAAGTGACTGAGAGAGTGAGAGGAAAGGAGGGCAGCACTCCAGGCATGCCACTTTCAAAGAAGCCACTAAAAAGAAGGATATCCATCCTGTTCTCCTAAGCCTGGATCTGATCCAGGCCTTCCAACCAAAGCCTTCATTAAGTGCCTCATCAGAAACTCGTGTATGCTGCTCAGAGAGGTAATAAAACTACCGTTTCAATGCAGATTTTTTTTCCATTTCCCTCCAAAGTTGTGGTAGAAACTCAGTTTCTTGGCAAAGTATTAAAGTATTAAACACATTTGTGGAGGATGATGCCACATGACTTCCAGCCTAAGTCAAAGAAAATATCTTTGTGAAAATATCTCAGTGATGCACACAGGTGTGTAAGTGTGCTTAACTTCCACATCAATGCTTTTTGATTTATAAACAAAGAAAAAGCAGGACTCACCATGTGAGGGACATAAAGACAGAAAGAGAGATACAGTAGAGAAAGAGAGAGAATGAAAAAAAATGGGGTGAAAGTGTCTGTGGAGGGGATGGAGGATAGTTGAGTGAAAGCAGAAGACGTGGGCATGGAGTCAGCACATGCTGTTTCTTTCTACTCTTGCCACCCTTCCTAGCCCCTCGGTTACATGTCCGTGACCTTTATCAGCCAAAGCGCGTCTGTATGCTCGCGTCTCCCTTACGTATCCGCAAGATGACTATCAAACATCCAAGGCCTCTCAGAACGTGCTGTATAATGAGGTGACTTTAGCGATTCCTTTCCCCTGCGCTCTTCCTCCTCTCATGCTTAAGCTCCGGCACAAAGACTCTGCCCGTTCCACACACGCATGCAACGGCAACAAGACTAACTGTCAAACGGAATGGTCACAAGCGAAGAAAAAAATAAGCAAAAAGCAAACTGCAACGACTGGAATGTGGAAGACATTACATCTCCACTGACAAGGCCTTTGAGAAAAATACATGCATGGAATCATCAATTACATTCATTAATGCATATTAATTGTTTATTCAATACTCTTGTACTTAGTATTGCGCCACCACACATCCCTCAGGAAACAAATAGACATTCGCTAATGGAGACAAACTGCACTGTTGCTGTGCTCTCAACATAGACAGTATGAATCTGTATCCTTTCTGTACAGTGGCTTGCATTCAGTTCCTTGTACAGCTTTTCAGTATTGTCGCCTCAGAGCTTGAAGTAATCACAAATAAAAATGGAGATGTGAATGTATTTGTATTCACAATTAGCTGCTCTATTGCCCATATAAGTAAAATAAAGAAATAGAAAAATCTGCCATTTGAAAACCTTCATATCCAGCATTAAAATAGTATTTCTGCATATATGCAGTCTATAAACAAACAAATACAATCTATCTATTACAGATAATAAAGGCATATATTGGAACATGTATGTCAATTATACACGTATATACTGCTTGTCTCTGTGAGAAATATTTCTGGGGCATTATGATTTATGGTTAAATTCAGACTTAACTTATATCTCCCAACAAACAAATAATAACCATTTTCAATAATAGATTAACCAAATAATACCAAGAGAAAGAACAGCCGATGATTTACAATGGCTGTTTATTGGAGTATATATGCACATATCTCAACGGGTTTGTACAACAGCTGCAAGCCCTGTCACCTTCTCTTGTGAATGCTGCCAGCAGAAAAACATCTTTTTAGATGTGTTATATGTTTACAATACATTTTATTGTGTAGCTTTGTTTTGTTAGGGAGTCCTGTTGAGACGCCTTTGTTTTGAATACTAGCAAGGAATATATAACTGCTCCTATAGGACTTATCTCCCTGTGAATGAGCCTTACTGCCTTTGTGAGAAGTGTGGAATAACAGAATAAACACATCACATATTGCCCACAAGACAGTCCAAGGCCAATGGTGGTTATTGCTGTAGACAGTACATGCACTAAATTGAAATACCAAACAGTAAAGTTACAATTTTAAAGCTGTGTACTTAGTTAAGAGGGCACCAAAGCCCTGAGAAAATAAACATCAAGGCCAAATATTTGGTTTGAAGTTCAAAGTATTTATTAATCTACCATTTAAGAGAACCTGGCTAGATGTGCCCTCTGTTTAAAACTTAACACAGCCTGAGGGTAAATGCACTCTAAATATCAGCCACTCAGATATTTAGTTAATGGTGTCACAAGAGAGTTTTTAAAGATGACGATGATTATTATTATTATTGTTATTAATATTATTTCCCTTTCTCTTCATTATTATTAATTCATTGATGTATGGTTTAATTTAATATATGCTTCCACTACACACAATTTGGTAATTGAATTTGAGAGGGAAAGAGAGAGTGTGGAAGAGAACAGAAGAGGGATGAGGGTGTGTTGAGCTGAGCTGAGTGAAAATATCTCAGCGAAATGTTTCAAAGTGCCAGGTGACACTTCCAATCAGAGTATGTAGTGAAGTGGAGCATGTCGGCTCTGCCGCTTCCTCACCTTGCCGCACACGCAGAGCAATTACCCGATCCACATCCTCCTCTGCGAGCCCCGGGAATTAAGACAGTGGGACTCTGAGTCATCACTTAGGGTAATAGACCTGTCCAGTGGAGCCTGAGCTTGAGCCTGTTTAGGGCGCAGGCGGAGTGGAGCCTGAGCTTGAGCCTGTTTAGGGCGCAGGCGGAAAGAACAGACTTCAAAAACAGCGCTGTGTGATTCTGGGAAAAAGAGAGCGTGCATGCAATCACATTATCATCATTAGCCTTTAGAGCATACTCTATACATTAAGTATATAAATATAGAACAGTGTCGTGATGGAGAGCATGAGGTGGGAAGCAGTGTACTTTCATGTGTGAAAATATCCTCTAATGTGAAAATGGAATTCTGCTTGGATTAATGTGCGTCTCAGAATCGGGACAGTGTTCCTGAGACATTCTTCCCACAACTAACAATGAATGGTAGTCATGCCAATGAGTCACATTCCCTTTTAGAAAAGCCACATGAGGTTATTTTCCTGTAAAAATGTATGCATCACTTCGAATCAATACGCACTAAGCACTGAGTGACTCATTTTTTCTCTCTGACCCTCTCATTAAAAGACTTCCATCATCTGTGGTCTTATGATGGTTAACCCTGGATCATTTTAAGATTAATTAAACCATATTTCTCCCTCTCTCCCTTTTTGACACACAAACACACACACACAGACACACACACACATAAAGATAAATACCAGCAAATACACAATAAACTGGCAATTTGTTGCATTGCATCACTTTATTTTGATAAGGGGTAAACAAGTAAATTAGTTTTACATTATGGCAACATTAAAACATTTGCATAAAAACACAATGCAATCATATTTGTCATGCCTAGGGACCTGAGAACTGGAGGAATGTATAACCCCTAAGATCATAGATATATTGTGACTGTATTTCTAAGTTATGTCTGAGATGGATACAAATACACACATACCATTTTCTCATGATATTATACAATCACTATAGCTTCTTAACAAGAAATCTGGCACGTCACCTGCTGAATTAATGAATCTGTTTCTGTTATTGTTGCCGTAGACCATAATAATAATTATATCTATGGGTGTAGCTCACAATGGAGGGACATCCTCAATTGTTAAAATGTCACCTTGATGCTAGATCAACCCACTGGCAAATCACACAGAAGATTTAAAAAAGGTACCCACTGTTCCTTTGCTTGTCACAACAGTGATGTATTGGTGTAATGACCCAGAAAAAGATTTGTGTCTTGTTAAGAGTGCATAGAGTGCAAGTATGTTGAGCAGGTTAATTTTAAATGAGATAAGCTCCAATGTTATGGAACTTGGAGCTTATTATACATTCACAAATAACACAAGCAGACAACCATGTACACATTTAAACAGGCACAAATATCAACCTGTATGCGCGCACACACAAATACACATGCACGCACACACACACACACACACACACACACACACACACACACACACACACACACAAACAAATGTGTGCAATTCAACTGCATACACCCTTAAGTACCTCCGTGCACCTACAAATGAACACACAACTGCACCTCCACAAAGCTTGTCACAGCTTGTCACATGATAAGGCTCACCAAACACAGGGCACCTGTCATATGAGATAGCCAACCATTAGTGTGGCATGTCACACCTCTGGAAGGTTCTGTGTACAGACACGCATCACACTGTGGCCATTGGACTTCGGAAACCCGTTTCCATGACAACTATTTACAGAGGTCTGCCATGTTCCAATGACAGACGGACATGAGCTTTGTGACGATGTTTTGCACCTTGGGGCATTGAGTACCAGGGATTCAGTGATCAGGGCCCCAATTGTGACAACACACCAGCCAACCTCCCCACTACAAATAATGATCTCTCACACCTGCAGGCTGTCATTCGCAATGTGTTCTTCTTTCTGCGCAGCTTCCAGATTTATCCCAGCTTCAGAAAAAATGAAAACAAGCACCTCTGTGCTTTTCCAATCATGAAAGAATTCTGTTAATTTCAGAAGCCTACGGAAAAAAACATCGATATTCAAAGCTGCCGCCGGAAGAAAAAGATGAAACGGAGTTTGACACGATGCCAGCTGCACCAGTCTCTGCTTTATTCTCACTCTGGCTGAATACAAGAGGCTGTGCCGTCACAGACGCACTTATCAGAAACAACACAGCAGTCAAAGTGATGCCGCGGGGTTAGAGAGTCCCCGGTGTCAAATCCTGCTGATCCGCACCTCTCCCGGAATTGTTGCATTTGTTACTCTTTTGCGCAGCCCACGCACAACCTACAACCTGACAATCAGGCAAAATATTTCTCTCCATTCCTACAGATGGTCACCCATGGGACAGATGCACACAGTAAATCCAAAGAACCCTGCGAGCGATTACAAAATGCTGTCTTGGTTGGGAGGAAATTTTACCATTGTTGTCTCTCACTCCTGTGTCAAACTGCTTTTGAATCTAAATAATGTAATCACGAGGCAAGTGAGGGACGTTTGTAGATGGAAATAAACAAACAAAATGTAACAGGATAGGTGCACCCACTGAACCGTTTCCATCACAGCAGCATTGTAGCAGAGTAATGGGTTCGTCAGGGCTACGGCGTAGCATCGGGCAGAAATACCACTGATGGACTCAGCTTCCTCTGAATCAAACTGACACTGTAAAGGTTATCAGCTCCCAGGTCAATTAAACAATAGAGGAAGGTGTTTAGCGGCATAACTTCTCCACAAAAAGCCTGAGAGGCAAGGCAGGCACTCAGAGGATATCGAGCCCAGAGGGGCAGGGAAAGGGCCGGGGGGTGGGGGTGGGGGGGGTGTGCATTAATTAAATGAATGGAGGGAATATAGTGCTCCGTTTAATCCCCGTCCTCGACCCCTCCCTGACATTACTGTCTATTTTTGAGTTCTGTGGCCAGCAATCAATCTATGTCTCCTTGTGGCCTATGAGGGGAGAGGACCACTGGACCCCCCCCACCCCTCCCCCCTCTGCTTCTCATGATAAAGGCCTAATCTAATGCATCTGAATACTCCTGTGTGACAGCGTGTCTAGAAATAGTTCTTAGATAGTTCGTGTTTTTCATATGTACAGCTGAATATATTTATAAGTAATTAAGACAAATAGCTTGCTTAAGAGCACATCCGCAGTACTTGCTAGGACTTGAATCAGCAACCATCTGGTTACTCTGGTTCTGGTTATTCTGTTCTGGTTTTTTCTCACTGTGTCAGAATTGTGAAACTTGAAGCAAGGCAATACAAAACAGAATTCAACATAATACGAGGGCTCCGTTTCCTGGCAGTAGTGTGAGCCACTGAATTATGGGAATAACGGGTAATTTCAATGGCTGCCAGGTCCTCTTACTCCACACTCTATGACACACTTTAGGGTTGAAGGGATGTGGATCTTCGCTGCTCCACTGCCCTTTTAAGAAGAGAACTATGTGGGCCTTAGCCAAGAGGAATTCCTTCAAACATGGACAAAACCAATAAATAGGACTGAAATTGCTGAAGGCACAAGTGACCACAGCTGCCTCTATGCCAGAAATTGTCGCTTAAGAGACTGCCAGATGGAAATGAGATTTCCATTAGTTTTGTGCACGTGAGGAGAATCGATATTATCATACTTTTGGCATGCAGCATTGCGGCTGACGAGCCAGGCGCGGGTTTGGATCAAGCTATCTCTAATTTGATGACTATTGTCTCATGAGGGCATAACCCAACGGCATATTGCGCTATTCATTACCATGTTGCTTCACAACAACTAGATAGCCAGGGGTTATAGCCAGAGGAATGCAGGCACATGCTATTTAAAATCAAGAAACGCTGAGAATGAGAGTGTGTGTGACACATGAGGATATATCATATCATGAGGACTCTCTCAGTGTCACTCTGGTGATGCTCTTGACTCCTTCACACAGTTAATCTGCCTTGGCGTGGGGAATATTTGCATCGGTTAGATCATTTGCGTCAGTTGGACGAAAGCGCTATGCGAGTCCATTGCTTTCGCATCATAAATCTGTGCGAGTTTATTGAAAGTAAATCCTGTGAAGGTGCACCGTAACGTCAAATGGACGCAAGAAATCTGCAAAGCGACAGTACATCAGCCATAAAGACAGGCCCTCACGCAGCAGACTGGATTGCTTTAGTTCCTCCCACACTAAGGCTGCTATGTGTGAATTATGCCATGGGCCCTGAGCGCTATAAGAGGTGAGAAGTCACACTCCCACCACATGCAGCTGCGGTGTGACTCACGAGAAGACCACCACCCCATCCCCCACTCACCACAGACCCACCCCCCCACCCCGCCTGGATCTGCGCTCACCTGCCGCTTGTCCTCTCAGCCGTGACTCCAGACGGGCCTAGTCATGTGATTCACTGCTCCCTGTAAGACAAAAAATGGAGACTAAGGGCGATGGGGTTCGAGAGAGAACCCCATCGCCCCCATTGCTGTCCGTCATCTCCGTTACACATATTCACTCTCAAAATGCAGAACAGTCAGGTGTTGAGGATATAAACAAAAACAAACAAACAACAAAAAGGGTACAAAAAGTAGGGGATTTGAAGTCTGACAAAAGAAGCACTGGTTTCCTACACACGGATATGCAAAGAGAGGTCAAAGCGCTCTCTAGTGGCACAATCAGAACAGTGCAACTGCAGCCTGTGCCACTCTGTTCGATCTCTCCCCTTCCATCTGCCCATTCTGTGAGGTTAAAAAAAGCTGTAAAAGTAATTTATTCACACTTTTCCTGTTTTTTTCAGCTGTGCCAGTGATTCAGGGGTTTGCCTCCATCACCTGTGTGTTTTTTAGGGGTTCCAGTGATTCAGAGATTTGGCCCCAACTCCTGTCTAATTTTTAGAGGTCACTGTGATTCAGAAATTTTCTCCCATCCCCTGTCTGTTTTTTTGGGGTAACTGTGATTTGCCCGACCCACTTTCCTAGTTTTCCAGGGGTCTGTAGTTCAGAGGTTTGTGCTGCGTCCTCGGTTCCCCTCTGTCACGGGGACCTTGTTGAACGCTCCGCTCCCTGGCCCCGGATCTGCTGTGTACGCGTAGTTGTCCGGGCCGGGCTTTGACTTTGCAGCGCCCTGTGTCTCAATGCATCCTCTGCTGCCTGACACATTTGCCGGCGTCAGCAGCCTCAACTGCCAGCAAGGCAACAAGCACACACATATATATATACACACAGAGACACACATGCACACAAACGCACACGCGCACACACTGAGTGAAACCGAATGACTGGAAACTCAGATGTTTATAAACAATTATTCTTATAATCTTCTCAAACAGTAGATGCCTGTTTAATATTTTTCATCTCAGTTATGGATATGGGGAACAGTTTACATTGAAACAGGCAGGGAAAGTGCATACTGATTAATGTGAGCAAAAAGTGCAGAATTAAATTCAGTTTATTACTTATCAAATGTTTCCTGTGTTCAGAAATATAAAAAAATTATATAGTTTAATTGTGATACTACTGCTCAGAAAAAAAACAAATATTTTTATTTCAAATTTTCATTTTGAAAAAGATGTGTCAGAATTATTGACATCCCTGGATTTAGTACTTTGTGCACCCTCCCTTTGCCAAGTTAACAGCACAGAGTGTTCTCCTGTAGTGTTTATTAGGTTGGAGAACACATAGTGGGGATATGACACCATTCCTCCATACAGAATCTCTCCAGATCCTTCAGAGTCCTTGGTCCTCACTTGTGGATTCTCCTCTTCAGCTCACCCCACAGGTTTTCAATGGGGTTCAGGTCAGGGGACTGGGAAGGCCATTGCAAAACCTTGATTTTGTTGTCAGAGAACCATTTTTGTATAGATTTTGTGGTATGCTTTGGATCATTGTCCTGCTGGAAGGTCCAACCACGACCAACTTTTAGCCTTCTGGCAGAGCCAGCCCAGTTTTGGTCTAAAATCTCTTGGTATTTGATACAGTCCATGATGCCATGTATTTTAACAAGGTTCCTGTGTCTTTGGAGGAACAACAGCCCCACAGCATCATAGATCCACCACCATACTTCACAGTGGGGATAAGGCTCTTTTCTACATAACTATGCCTCTTATTACGCCAAACCCACCTTTTGTATTTATTTCCAAAAAGCTCAATTTTCATCTCTTCTGACCATAGCACCTGGTTCCAATCTAAATTCCGGTAACATTTAACAAACTCCAGGGGCTTACATTTGTGATATGTTGACAGTAGAAGCTTTCTTCTGGCAAGCCTTCTAAATAGCTTGTTGGCATAGAGGTGGCATATAATTGTACTTTTGGAGACTTGGTGACCCCAGGGTGCAAATAACTTCCTCAATTCTCCAACTGTGATCCTTGGAGAAATGTTTTCCTCTCAAAACATCTTCCTCACTGTGTGTGGAGGCAAACTAGACTTGCGTCCTCTTCCAGGCAGGTTTATCACAGCTCCAGTTGCTTTAAACTTCTTAATTAGTGCCCTAATGCAGAAAATTGATAGTTTCAGACATTAAGCTATTTTTTTTATAGCCATTGCTTGATTTGTGAAGGTCACCAACCTTTTGTCTCATTTAATTTGAGTGTTCGCTGATCTTCTCCATATTGACTGGTGATTAAGGGGTTTTGCCCTGGGTCTCACCTCATATATATCACAGTGAAGCAGGAAGTTGAGAATAACGACATAATTCCTAAAGAAATTGTATTCAATCATATAAATAGATATTTCAGATATGAGCTGTGTAAATTGCGCTGGATGAGAGACTCTTCTAAGCATACACATAATGAGACTCTTCATAACATCATCATCATCACATGTGTAATTGTCACAAGAGGAATTGGTAATGAGAGGAGAGATGACAGGAAGTGGATTTGAGTATGGTGATGTCACCTCGCAGGTTAATAACTCAAGACTGTGAGCCGCCTACTTCTCAGAAAGGCTTGTTTGTCACCGTGGCAACCTTGGCCACATCTGATTAACAGCTCCTCTGCAGGGGCTCAGAGCACAGAAGAACACCACATACACACACTGTATGCTGGTCTCTCTCAAACACACACACACACACACACACACACACACACACACACACTATGCTGCTCTCTCTCTTACACACACACACACACACACACAAAGGCATGCACACACACGTACAGTATACCAGCTTTGAAGTATCTTGATGGCAGAGATACTGTACCCTCTAAAGTGTTATTACACACACTCTGTGTACAGGACAGCACTGTGTTGTAGTTGTAATTCTAAAAGGAAGGTGTGAAGCACATGTCCAAGTGAAAACTTATTTGAAAGCAAAGGACATGTCGCTGGGCTGCAGGGACAGTTGGGACCATTCTGCCTGCTGAGAGGCTGTGCAGGTGAATGATTACAGACCAACAGGGTCCAGGTCAGAACTGGCCAGAAAATGGAAATAAAATAGAAAAGAAAGTCACTGCCAGAGAGAAACACCACTCAGTGATTTATGGCTTTTTACATGAATTCAAAAGACTGGAAATAACAAGGACCTGTCTCAAATATTAATCTGTATGCTTCTGCATTTTACACTTATTTATTTAAAAAAATACACAAATAAAAGGACATTACATGTTGAAAAAAATTCATTCAGTTTTGTAAAATAAAAATTTGTCTTCAGCAACACTCTAATGGGACAATTAATATGCCATCCCAGTGGAAACATTTTTTTTTTTTAAAGTTTGGCGCATAATGCGATAAATTGTTGATACTTTTCCTCGCATGCTAATGCACGTCTCTCCGTTATTAAAATGTTGAATACTTTCCTGAAAAGACTGCTAACTAATGTAAATAATACCTCAGGCAAATAATACATGAGCACACTTGTTGATTGTTTCCATACTGCTGATGCATACTGAATGTAAATTTGTGATTTGCCTTTACACTTGGCAAATCATGAAACAGGACAGTAAGCATTTTCCCCCTGATATCCTACAGATGGCACTGTGTAACCATAGATAATGCTGTAGCCTTCTGCAACACTTTGGCCTAATCTACTCAGAATGGGAAAAATATATATATGTTTTAAAGAGGGCACCAAACATGTAATGAACGGAAATATATACAATTCTTTCACACAAATTATATATTTTTTATAAATGTGTTAAGTGAACCATTTTATTCCATTTAATGTAGTACCTGGGTGTTTTTGTAATGGTAAGGAAATGCGTGACTTCATGAAGTAACACAAAATGTAATATTATTTATTTAGCATTTTTTATTATAGTTAATATGCTGTTTGCTCATACTGCACCATCATAGCCTATGTTATTAATCATTATGTTGTTTGTTATGTCTTTCATAATTAATATTTTTGTTTGTCATTCTGCCATTGCATTACATTGGATATATCATGGTTTCTGACATTCATTCTATATCAGGTGGAGTGTAAGATTCAGAGAATCAAACGCGACAGCCAAGGATTATAAAAGCACACACCGTAGTGTGCACCAAAAAGACGGACAGGTATATCCGAGGGGCATATATTTATATAATTAAACAAGGAATGTACTCGAGAACCGAGTGAAGAGAAAATACCTCTCGCTTACAATATGAGCAAGTGAATAACAGACGTAAGAAAACCAACGATAAGTAAAACAGGGAAATAAAATAATTCTCTCACACTCAATGCGAGAGAGTGCAGAAGAGAAACTGAAAGAAACAAGCAATCTGCCTCAATGAGAAGAGAATGCAAACCAAAGCGAGGGACAGACAGCAACTAAGAGAAAAACAATTCCAATAAAGAATAACTCAAGATGCTAAAGCAAGTCCCTTGTATCTCTTAAGCAAAGCTTAAAAGAGAAAATGTCGCTTGTAATCCTGTACCGTACCAACTTCGTTTGTCAAATAGCAAAGACAATCTCGAAGTTCCGGAAGGCGGAAGTCCTGGGCTATTTAGAACCAGCAGGAAACCCAAAACAGGTGTGAGGAATAATAGCTGGGTGAGATCCAAACACTGAAATGGAGGCGGAAAAAATCCGATAGAGCACCCTGACGACACCAAAAAAAAAAACGACCACAGAACAGCCGAGGCTGCCAATAACCATGACATTCTCAGATATGTTTAGATATAACTTTATACCCAGAAGCGGATCATCTTCCTTCTGCAATCACTTTTCTGTGTAACCAGCAGAAAAAATATCTGTTAAACCATCTTTACAGAACTTCCTCTAGCCTCTCTCCTGTAAAAACAGATGGACAGTTAAATTGATTCACTGACTGTAGAACATGCAAATCTCACAGCACATATTGCCATGTCTATAAATGAGATGTGAGAGAGGTGATCTATGGTTTCTTTGATCTTAAGGGAATACTGTTATTAATGTTTATTAATGTTACCAGATTAGATTACAGCACACATAAAAAATATATCATCAAACAACATTATTTATGGATCATGTGGTTTGAGATGTTACAAATGCACACACACTGCATTTCATACAGTATATGCTCTCCTATATACATTTGAAAAGACCCAGAATATTCAGTTGGTTTTTGTTGAATAATATCATCTGTAGAAAGTACAGAAAGTAGGTTAGTAGGTCAGACCCAGGTCAATAGGTGAGACCCAGAAAAATATTGCAACCCCATGTGTGATGGGTTTAGTAGCGGTGAATCAAATGCAGAAGTGAACGAGATCAGAACAAGTCACCCACACAGGTGAGGACCAATAAGGGAATTATAACATGACAAGAAGAAAAAAAAAACAGGAACTAATTCCTGACAGCTAAACAGCTAAATTAAATCTACCCAGAAAAATAGGGCGAACTCAAATAGAACGAATGAAACACAAATCTAAATCTCCCAAACTCAATACTAGAGCCCAAATAGGAGACTAGAAAAAACAACGTCTGATAGAAGGTGAAACAAAACAAAAACACTGTCTCATAGAGAACAGCATGGAAATAAATAGCATAGAACGCTGACAGGAGGAAACACAATCCTAAACCTGAAGAAGCTAAAAGCAAGTCCCTCGTGAACATAAACAAGTTAATATCACGAGGTCGCTTAACCTGGCTATACCTGGTTCAATGTACAAATGAATGACTAAGAAGCAACGGGGAAGTGGAAGTGAGAAACTTAAATGCCCCGCAGGTAGAAACACAGCGGAAATGAATAACGAGCAAGAGGAAGCAAAACCCCGGAACGGAATGTGGAAAAAATCCTATAGATTCTCAATCGGAGAAAAAGGATGGGAACCTCAGCGGAAAAGGATAAAATAACCCACAAACCATGACACATGACCTTGTCGTTGAACATGTTTCTCTCATTATGTACATTCCAGTTGCCTTGATAACAGCAGGTCATATTGCAACTGAAGATGAACATGAAATGAAGATGATACCTTTTATAAAAAGCTGATGCATTACACTGTTAAAATTAAATATTTAAAAAATTGATATTTCAAAATGCACATAATCACCAAAATTAGAATTATAATAGGGAATGATAATTATGACTGGCTGGTCCATGTTAAAAGCACTTTGAAATACAGGAAGATGACATTGAATTTACTATACACCATTTTCTAAGAGGGGCAGGATTTAATTGCTGCTTCACATGTAAGCAGAGTTCATCCACAACCTTTGAATTCTTAGAAGCCAATTTTATAAAGGTTTTCTAAATCTTAGATTGGAGGCAGCTGGGTTGCATCCAAATTCATAGCTTCAAGACACCTGCTTTTAATTGTGAATACTGGGATGTGTTTTTAAGGATCAGGATAAAAGCAATCTGTCATGTCTATAAAAAGCTATTTAGGAGGGGTATAGATTGGCACTTTAGTGAGGTGTTGAGTCTAGGAGGGGTATGCTAGTCAAAGCTATTTATGCTCAGATAACCCAAAAGAGAAAAAACAAGAATTAAAAAAAATTTCAGTTACTATTCTATTCATAGTTAATAGTCCCTCGAGAGAGTAGCACTGCAATTAGCAATATGTTTAAAACTTCTAGTTGGCGTTATTTTGGAACTAGATGGTGGTAATGTTATTTTTGGATAAGGGCCAGAGAAACACAAAAACACACAAAAAAGCAGGTTTTTCAGATGTGGAAACCCAGTGTCAAATGTTAGTCAGGACTTTTAGTAATAGGTGTACTAAGACTAGGGTCAGACTATGGTGCATCTGTTAAAGCTCAAGAAGTGGGTAACATTTTATTTGAATGATCTACATAAGAACTGTATAACAACTTCATAGGCAGTACATAGTGCATTCATGGGCACTGCACAAACATTCATAAGCACTTATGTGAGTAAGTGAAAATAGGCATATGGGGCTTATATCTTGACGATCTTAACGCTAAACGCATGGCGTAAAGTGCATTTAGAGCATGTCCAACTCCACTTTTGCTAGTTTGACGGTGTGTTTTTTTAGCGCTAAGCACGGCGCAACGTGCAAATGGGCTGAACCGAGTCTCTTCATCAATTATAGGTGTCTCTTTGGCGTGACATGCAATAAACCAATCAAAATGTCATATCCCATTCCCTTTAAAAGCCTGCTTTTCCACTTTGGCGGATTGCTTATATGATGGTGAAACAGACATGCTTGTGTGTGTTTAGTGCGATCAAGTCAATAGTATGATCAATATTATTCAGTCTAACCATTATGAGTTCCCAGTAATTCCAGACAGTGCTGTTATTTTACAAAATATATGCAGTTAAATTTCATTAAAAGCACCTGCAACAGCTGAGAATAAGCTATCAATGGCTTCTGTCTCACCAAATTAGCCTGCTTTTTTAACAAATTTTGTTTCATTATGCAATGAAACATTATCAAACATCAATTCTATGAGGATGTTCTCATGGAGTTCTCAAAATTCAAGCTTCATCCAAAGTTCATTACCTGCATTCTAATATTGATTAATAACATAAATACCATTATTTTGCCTTAACGATGACACTAAATACAATAAAGCTGTCAGGCTGGCAACCCATAGGTTCATGCATATTTTTCCTTGTTTTATAATGTCCTGCTTATGGAAATGTGACCAACCTGTTTTATTGGTAGTGTAATGCTTTAAAACAATCCACTTTCCCAGGAAGACCGTGAAAAGAGCGATTTACAGCAGGGGAAACAGACCTGCTCCTGCCTGAAGTTAAAGCGCACATGCAGAAAATGGCATTCAAATTAATTGTGAATTAAGTGTGTAACGTGCTGAAAATTAGTTTCCGTTTCTAATTAGATGCTTAGTTCTCTTTAAAATGGTTTTGTTCAGTTATGGAATAACAGGTGAAATCAGCGGGGTTCTAATAAGCTGAGAGTATGGAAACGCTGTCACTGTAATCTTAAAAATATGAAGGATGAAGAATAAGGTTCAAATTTATGGTGACATTTATCTTCATTTTTTTAAAAACCTTGCACAGCGAATCTGCTGTAGCCTAGGCTATTTGAAAAACAATTAATGCAATATTCACTCAACAAGGTTTTGAACTTTTTTCTATTTTTAATCTATTTACTTACAGGCTGTAGGCCTAGAGAGCTGTATTGTAATGACATCTCAAGTGCATTTTCCGAACTCAAATCTCCGTCTATTGCAGTGCGCGAGTTTTCCAATGAATGACAATTCACGCATTAGGTGTAAATGACAATTCGCGCATTAGGCTTGATATAGGTGTTATCAGCAAAATTTTCAATAGATAGCCATTGTCCCGTAACAGAAGATTGGCCCCCTGGAAAATTAGGCTACAGGAACTATTGTCAAATATAGCTTGATCCAGGATAATTGCAAATAGTCTATACATGTAACCTTACACGTACCATCGCACATCGCCTAGATGTTGATGGACTGGGCTAAAAGCTATTTAATGTGGCATTCCCCTTCGCTGAGGGACAGGTATGTGGTTTTTGATCTATGGACCGACCCTTTTATTATTATAAATTTTTTGGTATAGCCTACACAATAATAATATTTCACATTGTAATCTTGATATTTTAGTCATGCTTGTGCGCGCCCCTGTGTGTAACAGACAGGAGGGTGTACACAAATTGTGCACACGCCTATGTAGACGCACTTATATGCGCCGCTAAAATAACATGTAAACAACAGCGGCGTGACTTTAGACCAGGTTTGTGGTGGTTTTTAGTGCAAGCACTTTTCTGCTGGCTCAAGATAGCAATACGCCAAAAATAATCCTGGCCACTCCTCACCTTAAGACCAACACGCCCAGTTCACTTGCAACGGGCGCAAGAATACATGGTTTTTAAATGGTGTGAGCGCTAGGCGTTATAAAGAACCCTGTGCCGGGTGTAAGATAGCAAAAACACTTGCGTTTGGGTTAGCGCCGCTTAACGCCGAGTGTAAGATAGGGCCCCTGGTGTTTTATGTCACCATTGACAAGTGCCATTGCCATGGCGTACATAGTGACCTGACATCAGATTGTTAAGTCTATATCCATAAATAGGCAAAGCAATTTTATTATGGATACAGCAAGTAACATTAGCATAAGAATTTAATTGTGCTGAGCTGACATTTTCTCCGAAGCAGGGTTGAATCCAGGCAACACACAGATACAGATTAAGGAGCCTTTTACAGCGTACATCATAGGCAAATATCCATAGGAAAAATACAACAAAGGATAATTTGCTTCTAGCTCCTTAGTAAAGTCTGCATGATAAAAACATTTTTTTACATGAGGGGGACTGGCAGGAATGAGCCCGTCTTTAAAATAAAATGATTCACACAGTGCTTTGCTCACTCATCAGTTCTACTGTGGAGAGGCATAATCACAGTGTTTATTTTCATAATTTCACCTTCATTACATGCTATTATAGAATTTAGTTCTGAATTGTTTTTTTATGGAAAATCTGAAACATGAAAGGCACATCATGTGTAATCTTGGCCTACTTGTATTATAATGGTGCCTCCTTCCACAATGGATGAATGCTCTGCAGTGCAGTTGGTTACATTAATTAATGTTAGTGGTGGGTGCTGCCAAATTCCATGAGGTTCCTTTTATCCTAAAACACTTAATTGCCTGGCTAAATAAATTATTGAACCAATTTTAATTACCCCTTCCTAGGTCAAAGACTTTCAGTTACACCCCCCATCCAGAACAAGGACTAGGCATCCCTACTCTGAACACTGTTTTTTGCCATTGTAGCAAAATGTAGCAGTTTTACCTGAAAGCGGCCATTTGGGCTCAAGTTGACTTTAAATCTAGGAATACGGTGTGCTGACTGTTGCGTCTATTCTCACAGGAGTGCCATCTTAGTGTTTTTATACATTCAAGAACAGAATCAAAGCATTTTTTTTGGTAGGAGCACAAACGCAATGCTGTAGAATGGAAGAAGAGTCCTCATGCTGTCTCAGCACACTCCATAACTGAAGATATAAAGGCAGATTTTAAAAAAAACGGTGGTTTAGAGGAAGTGATCAAATTGGGGCCTTGAACCCCTATTAAACGTTGCTGTTGAGAGCTCTTTCCAAACTAAGTCACATGCTGATTGAAACAGGCCAGGCTATAATGAGAAAACAATGTGCTCATGAAATCAGTCAGGCCCTGATGAGATAATGAGATCTATCAGCATCTGGTGCAAAGGCCATTGTTACAGGATGTGGGTGTTTTGAGCCTCCTTACTGAACCCCTGACTCATTAGGACAGGTCACTTTCAGAAGCTCATGCCAAGCTGAGTACAGCAGAAAAAGACACTCAACTAAATAATATTTTGGATGGTGCCATTTGGAATATGCTAATTGAAAGCATTGAATAATACAAATTTTTTTAAATGGCTGTTTTACATGCTAATGCGTACATGTATTATTGGGTAACTGTGAATGAGTCTTAACCTCAGCTCCCCTGTAAAATCGTAACTGTCCAGTTGCCTATTGTCTTCCTTAGTGTGTTCACTTGGATGCTGGTGGACGGGCTGCACCTCTATAGCATGGTCAAGGTTTATGGCATAGATAACAGCAAGAACTTCTACTACATTAGGATTGGCTGGGATAAATCCCACCCTTAATATTCCCACATCCAGAAACAGATTGATTTGTATCAGTGCCCACATATGCTATTACCATGCCAAAATGTTTCATCCACATAAGAAATCGTTTAAATAATTAATAATTTTTTTTGCAACATCTTTGAATAATTAAAACAAGAAGGAGATGAAAAGATGTCAACAGTATAGTTCTTTCATAAAAATGAATAACATGAATAAAAATGTTTTCATATATATGTAAATGTTTAATATATACACACACAGTATATATATATATATATATATATATGAAAAACCATTAAGACTGCTGATGAATAAACTTGTCAATTTTAGTAGTGATCACCCATTAGCAGGTGATACCTCTTACTTTAATTGTGTCAAATACAGAAGTACTATCTATGTGCACTTTTGATTGTAAGATATCACAATTTTATATGATTAAACAATTGTACTATATATTATTTCATTAAGATCATTAGAATTAGTTTTTACTGAAGTGCACAAAGGCAAAACTGCTGCCAGCACTGTCAAATCAGCTGCTCTTGGGTGATAATTACTTCAAAAGGCAAGCAAAATAGATTCAAAACAGCTCCTAAAAAAGGCTTCTTTTTCCAATTATTTATAACTCTGAGTGTCACTAACATATACAGGACTATACAGATGCATTTTTGTTTTGGCATCACTGTTTATGTCAACTACATTTGGAGTGCTGCACTGATCGCTACCTGATGTGCGTATCGTTAGTGTCCACTGTCCAGTGCAGGAAGTGACAATGCGTGGTACGACCTGAGGCGGGAGGGGCCACTTCCCCTGGTCCCACTACAGGGCTCTGTCTCCATGTCTGAAAAAAGTACTCATCAGGGTGGCTCTCTTTCTGTCAGAACGTGTATTGATTGATATCGCAGCCCCCATGGGCCACTCTGAACCTCACCGCTTCCATAATGACAATGTAACATAAGTCAATTCTGCTCTTCACCTTCATTACAGGGGCAGTGGCTTTCCTGAGTGATGCGGCAGTCTGGCACATTGATCTTTGACAGCACAGCTTGCAGCAAAAAACGAAACCGGCACAGCAAAATTCAGCTGCTGAATTATTTTTTACACAAGATGGCGGTCACAACCGTGCCTTACACTGTTTTTCTGTAGTCCCTACAAGTTAATATCTAATGTTTTTATTTAATTCTACAATAGAGATATGAAGGCATCAATAATGGAAATTGTTTGTAACTGAAAGTCTGGAACTTTGAAAGTGGTGTCAAAATGCACCCAGTATAAAGAATTTGACAATTTTATTGATTGGAATTCTTGCTCATATTACTGTAGCCTTATTCTGTGATCAGGTAATTCTTATTTTTTAGCTATAAACTTAAGCAATAATGAAACCAAATTTAGAACATGCATCAATGTATTACTATGTTCATAATTTCATAAATACAATGTATCTCTTTTCAGTGAACTGTCTACTTTTGTTCTGGCACTTCTTTTATAACAAACATGTATTTATATCGACAAATCCCACCTTTATTCTTTTGCAAAACTGCAAAGACAACCCTTTGTTTTTTTATCATCAGAAAATGTGACACATTATCTTTTCTCCTTCTTGCTTCAGTGACAACAAGGAGCTCGATAAGGTGTAATTGTGTATAATTTCAGTTTCATGCCCTGTTCGGTCAGCCAGTCCATAACTACTTCTTGAACATTTCATGGTGTTATTTCAGTAGTTCCACTGCTAGTTTACGCTAATAGTCAGTTCAGCTTGTGCAGGCTCAAGCATTTGCAGTGTTTTGTGCCACACTCGCTCCTCACAAATCCTCAAAAGCAAGGCCTGTGATCTTAGAGCAGCAGCAGTAAGAGCTTGCAGTGCAGAATGGGCAGTACAATCCATCATTACAGGTTTTTTTCCCAGGGGGTTACAATGAAAGCTTCTTCCCTAACATCTCCCTTTTGCCATCTGTGTCACGGCTCTACTCCTTCTCAATTTTGGACAGAGATTGCTTTTCCACATTTTCCACATTGTTACAATGCAACCTCAACTGGGCATCACTTTTGATATTGTGTTTAGGCATGTCTCAAGAACCATGTGCACATAGCTTTTAAAATTATAGCTGTATAGGCTACAAGCTGTTCTGGCTACAAACTCCACGTGCCTCCATGCCTTATTTCTCCACCATATCTAATTCTGGAAGATTGGATTAGTTGCTACCTTTCATTTTATGATTGCCAGGCGCACAAGCCTGCAGAAACTCCACAGTGGGATGTCCGTTGATCACATTACAGTGCATTGCATGCTAATTAAGGATTAGCTGACTTGTCGTCTGAATAGAGAGCCACATGAGAGCAAGAGAGCGCAGAGAAACAACCTGTATGCCATGCGTATTTCTTGCATGTGTTGCTTTGTAATGCACCACTGGATATTTAGATCATGGTGAAGGCTCATGTAGACTCCCCTGGAAAGGTCTTTAGTTGTCGGAAGAAGTAGGCCAGACTTAATCAATCCAGACAAACAAGACGTGACACCAGAATCTTCTACAAGTGGCATAGACCAAGTAGGAGCAGCAGTGTGGCATAGTATTTAGAGAATGGTTTATACCCGGGATTATTTCTGGGTGGGACATTACACCAACACCATTGAGGAAGGCGTACTCAGCCTAGAAACTTCATTTCAGCTATTTGAAACAATTTCATAGTAAAAATCCATCATAAAATATAAATTTTGATAGATACATTGATTTGCCATCTGCTAATGATATATAAATCATAAGTTACCTAAATTGCCATGGCTACTTAAGGGTCCCAATCACATCCGGAATAATGCTGCCAGATTTAAGCAGAAATAGAATTTTGCCCATGTGTTTGAATTAAATCAAACACTATATTATCTGAACCTTTAATCCCTTACAAAACAAAACAATTTCTTCAGATTGAATAACAACGACTTACTGACTCAAAACAGACCTATTCAAAACAGAAATACACATGTACTGTTAAGCCTTCTAGGCCATCCCAGAAAAGATGAGCAAAATACTGAGCAGTTTTTGGTCTGAGGGATCGTCTGCGGTCGTCTCTTAGAGGGGGGGTCCTGTCATGGTTTTTTTTCCGTTGCGGTTCTCATCCTGGTTTCCCTGATTTTCGTCTGATTTTTTTCACGTTCCGTTCCAAGGTTTGCTTTCTCTCATCATTGTTTTCACCTGTGCTTCTACCTGCGGGTTATTTAAGTTCCTCACTTCCGCTTCCCCAGTGCTTCTTTGTCATTCGACATTGCATTGAGCCAGGTATAGCCAGGTACTAGCGACCTTGTGATATTAAACGCTGTTTATGTTCACAGGGGACTTGCTATTGCTATATGTTCCTGCGTTCTGTGGTATTTATTTTATTTTTTGCTGTTCTCTCTGAAAAAGTTTTTCTTTGTTTGTTTCGTTTTTGTTTTACACCTTTTTTGGCCGCCCGAACTCATATACCGAAAGTTTCCCGTTTTGGCTCTAGCACTGAGCTCGGGAGATTTAGTTTGTGTTTCACTCGTTATTCGAGTTCGCCATATTTTAGTGGGTTGATTTTTGTTTGGCTGTTTAGCCACAAGAAAGTAGTTTCCTGTCTTTTCTTTCTTTGCATTTATTACTTTGTTATTCTCTTTATTAGTCCTCACTGCGTGAGTGACTTGTTCTGATCCCCCTACCTTTGCGTTTGATTATCCGCCACTAAAATTCATTACACCTGTGAAATGCAACCACCTGGGCATGAGAGCAATTTGAGAAACACTGCATCAATACCAACACACTCATTGATCTGAGAGAGCTGTTCACTATTTAAATTTTTTAAAAGTGAAGTTTACATAGAAAGGGATTTATTTGGATGGCAAAAAAGGCAATCACTCAAATTCAGGTAATACCTCCTGCCTGAAAAATTAGATTCACTACACGCTGCACCAGCTTCGGCACAATAGTATGGAGTGGGGGCTTGTATCTTGTAACTTGTATCAAGCAGCATGCCTGATTACTAATACGGTATTTTGTTGTTTTTAACTTCCCTGTGTGAACACTTGAGCACTGTGGGGTACCCTTAACAGACACTTACTGAGCCAATCAATCTCAAGTCTTGTTTGATAGTTGAAGGACTGAAGGGTTGGGATCAAGTAAAGAAAACAAACTTATGTGAATGGAATTGTTTGTTTCAAACAGTGATGACTCTATTGTCATCTAAATTGTAATGCACTGTTCTGTTATTTTCCCCAATGCACTGGAGCATATCCTGTAACATTTGCTTGAACAAATTATGGCACTTAAATGCTACTACCTTTGACAAAATCATGCACTGTGTTGAGGAAACTGTTGTGGGTACCTCAGAATTTCAATAAGAAATGATGAAATGAACAACTATGACTAGCAAACTGAAATATAAATGGCTTGCTTTTCGCATTCAGGTCTTGAAATTGTACTGTCTAGAAGGTGAAGGGATGTCTGAAATGATGTATCTCTTCGGTAAATACTCAGTTAAATCTCCACCATGTCTTTGATGAGAGGATTATCGTCCATCTTTTAGAAAATTGAGATGCTGCCTTCACTGCTCTTCACTCACTGACTAAAATATGAATTGCACTCCCCCTCCCCTATTTCACACCAGCAGTAAGCCGAATCCCATTTTCTCTGCAATCATCCAGCTGACCTTCTACAGTGGTATGCTCCAGATGCATTCTGGGCTGGAGGATTATTACTTCTCTTCCTATGAGTGCATTGGCCAGATGTGTCACTAGCACATCAAATGCATACCTAGCTGACTTGGAACAGAGAACTAAACATTTTCCAATAAGCAATGCAAAACTATTAGAAAGTTATACAAGTTTTAAAAAGTAAGAAAGTTTCCAAATATCCAATATGAGGCAGGTTCACAAATGCAGGCACGCTCTATAAAAGTTTCACAAAAACACATTATTCCATCGTTATCATTATTATGTCATTACTTTCCCAGTAGCTGTATAAAAGTAGCCTGCTTCCTTCTAATAGATAAACAATGCAGATAAAGGGAACATAGCAGTTAAGCCTGTAACATTATCCCTAAATTAAGCAAAGGGAACAATACTGTGTTTTAGCTTACAGTCCTTAGTGTATATTCTCATAAGGAGACTATTCAGTCAGAATGTTGTCTTAATGGACAGATACGATGCCCTAAATCTAACGCAAGAGGCCACATTCCAACATTCCATATAATTCTGTGGTACTGAGTTCTTGTCCTCACCATTGTTCTTGAATATAGTTGGAAAGACATTTATGAAGGCCTGTGAAATGAGAGATAAGTAAAGGTAATGCTAATGCACATTTCTGGCAAATTCTTTTCTGTGGGGAAAGAAGGAAATAATTTTAGAAGAGTGCGGTTATAATTATTCTTCAGCTGCGGCTCAGGATGAATGATATTAGCTGTCAGTTGTCTTTGATTTTCAATATGCATATTTTACCTGTGTGAATCTGGCATCATACATTTAATGGTGGCATTTAATCTAGAGCCACATTCAGAAAGAAAAAATGCATGTGTAAGAATTATAAAAACTATTATTATTTTGTCTACTGGGTGACTCATCCGTTCTAGTGCATGGGCGGGTCCCATAGTCTGGTATCGAACCCAGACTGTACCAGTGCTGACTGTGGCCGGCGGCCCTGCAGCCCTGCAGTTAACCATAGCATCGGCCAGGGATGGGAGGACTTCAGCTGGCTGGAATGACAGCATGTTATTGCACATCAACGACCCCCTGCTGGTTGTTTGTGTATCTGCAAGTTCACCTGTGAAGTTGTACATCAATTGTCTTCCTCTGACTCATGTCTGCACTGTCCCAAACTGATAGCAGAGGAAGTGTTAGCCTGACATTCTGCTTGCCTCAGTGAAATAAATAAATAATGAAATATATATTAAGAGGTTTCCGTGAAATGTACAGGACACTTGTTCTTGGCTAACGGAAAAGCAAAACCCAGAAGCTGGAGAAAATCAGTTAATTTCGTTATTGATGGGAGAAGCCTCTATGCCACCAACAAAGGCAGTTTTAATTATTGATTGTGCAACCCTGCTGTGCTGGAGATTAATGTAAGGCAATGTCACAGGTGCTGTGTCAGAGAATGCAAACTGCTGCATTTGCCAGCAGTTGATATATTTACCATGTGGAAATATCCAGGGGAAAACAAATGTGCTGATTAGAAAAGCACACTGGCATATTTAATTAACAACTGCTTGCCAAATTGAAAATGTGGATCAAAATTAGAATATGTCCATAGACTGTTTCTCAGTGTCAGATTTGAATGATTTCATGTAGTTGGAGTATAGAGACTCTTTTATAGACACCCAAACTGTCAGAGCAGGGATAGATACCAGGGATAGATCTCCTTGGAAATGTGAAATATACTAAATACTCAAGTAGCTCAGTGAAGGGTGCACACATTCAAATGATGTCAGATCGTTTAACACCAGTGGATTAGAAGATGGCTAAAAGCACAATAATAGGCAGGAATGAACGGACAAGGCCCGTCATGTATTGTTCAGGAAACTGGAGGCATTTTAAGTAGTTAATTAATTGCCTTGTGTGGATAGCATATCTCCTGGGGAATATTTAGTGAGGCAAGTACACTGCCTGGCCAAAACAAAGTTGCCGTTGCACCCGTCATGCATAGTGCCCACTGTACAAGCCTCTGGAGGCAGTGTTATGATCTGGGGTTGCTTCAATTGGTCAGGTCTAGGCTCAGCAACGTTATGCAGCAATAAAATGAAGTCAGCTGAGTACCTGAATGTACTGAATGACCAGGTTATCCCATCAATGGGCATATTCCAGGACGACAATGCCAAGATTCATCGGGCTCAAATTGTGAAAGAGTGGTTCAGGGAGCATGAGGAATCATTTTCACACATTAATTGGCCACCAGAGTCCTGACCTTAACCCCATTGAAAGTCTTTGGGATGTGCTGGAGAAGACTTTTTGGAGTGGTTCAACTCTCCTGTCGTCAATACAAGATCTCGGCCAAAGATTAATGCAACTGGACGGAAATAAATGTTGTGACATTGCATAAGGTTGTCAAAATAATGCCACAATGAATGCGCGCCGTAATCAAAGCTAAACGCGATCCAACTAAATATTAGTGTGCAAATTTTTTTTTGGCCAGACAGTGTATTTAGTTTTCATCCTGTGCCATTCTCCATGACCTTCCTTATTAGTGTACTCTTGAATTTGCCTTCAATTGTGTGTCATATTTGAACGTGTAATTGGCAGATTTTCAGTGATAATTGAAGCACTTTGGGAATGGAAATGGTTTAACAGAATCAGATTGTGTCCCTCTTGTCATGTGTTTTTACCAGTGTGGCTAATGCTGGCGACACATTGGAATCGCTGGGTCTTCAGACCTGCCTCTCACATGACTAGGACAAAAAAAAACACTGGTCTTAGACTGAGAAGATCTTTGATGATGAATCGAAAAGAAAAAATGCAAGCGATCTATGCCCATTTTTCAAAATAACCAGGCAATAAAATAACTGTGACTCTTACAAATACATGCAATACAAGTATTTAGACTTATATGCCTTTGATATGTGTGTGTGAGTCTATGTTTGTGCGCTCATATAGATGATTTGGAATTCAAATATTTATCTCTAATAGAATTAGTACTTTTAAAGGAAGATTCCATAAATATTTGCCGATAGGTCTTGGAATTTCAGTAGATCCTAATAATATTGCATCATAATAAATTTCTAAATATAAACAAACAAATAAATAAACATAAATAGTGTAAAGAGTATAGCGTAGCACACCTCAATAAATGTAGCCTACGAGGGGTATAGGGATGCTTATCGTAGTAATATTTGTATGTCTAGCATAAAAACTGAAGGCGGACTTGGGACCTAAAACTCTGACTCATAAAAATGAGAGAGAACAGTATGGCTCTGCATTCAATTTTTTATATTGATCTTCAGGTATTCCACTTGTTAATTATTTTTATGCATTCATGAATAAATAATAAAGAAGAATAAATAAATACAATTGCATTTTGACAGAGGTTAATCAGTGTTAAGTTACTGGGTAAAAGAACAATTTATTCCATACTTTTCAAGCTAAATAAGGTATAGTTTTGACATTCTTACTTTATAAGTAGATGTGCATTGTTCCACAACGTTTTCTAAAACAAATGAGTAATGACCGTTTTAAAATAAACCTTTTAAAATGACATGAATCGTTTGAAAAATCATTGTTTTTCATTTTGCCCATTTCATTCAAGTTTATGATACACTTAATATGGATAAAAATTAATAGTATCAAATTGTACTAATCAAACACAAGCACTGGAGTGTAAGCTGTTTTATTTTTAAGGGAAATGATATGTATTTAAAAACAAAACTAGATAAGACAATGGACCAAATGGAGCAAGACTTTGTTTCTTCTTTGTCATTCATCACCTCTTCTCTCTTTCTTAATAAACACATCCACAGATGTGCTTTGTTTGGTCTAAAAAGAAAAGCAGGGTTGAAAATATTTGAAATATTTATGGGTAAAGGAGGCAATAAGCTGGCCTACCACCAACACCTTCCCAAAGTTATGTTAGTATATCACAACTGATATAGCATTTTGCTATGTTGCATATGATGTTAAACAATAGTTAATTTAAACCTTTATCATGGTTAATGTGAATTCCTTTAGATTTTTTGACATTTTGACTAATTATGAAGTTAAGTAGTTGTGTCATTTCTATGTATGTCATTTCTATGCTTCAGATAGCTAATGTACTTTTTGCCCAGTTCCTTGAATGATATATTTGTAAAATCAATACATCCATGCTACTAGTTGGAAATATTTGTTACGATTAAATTTGTAGGAACATCTGCAATGGGAATATTTTTTAAAAATATGGGATAGTATCTCAAATAACTTCAGGACTGCATGTGACATAAATCATTGTGTTTGCCTTAGTGACCACAGCAGGAGCCACATGTAGAAAACTCTGAGTAAACAAATGCGTAAAAGAATGCTCAGGCTGAAAGTCAGAAATCTGCTTAAAAAAAGTTTTGCATTTTCTACCTCTGCCTTTCAGTCACGGTGTCACCATATCACACACTCCAAACATTGCGTACATATGGTGTCCATCTTGTGCAGAGGTACGCAGATTCTCACAGCACGCGTTATATTATACATCTGAATTTCTGTGTGGAAACTCGCTTACGCGGCTTTCTGAGGGAATCTTTTTTGCTCAGCACTGTTTATGCATGTGGCCCCCCCAGGACTGTTTAATCATTGAGTTTATCTTCCAGAACCAATGCTGCGTAGCTGCTAGTCAGATGCGCTAAACCCACAATATTTATTTAAATCACAGGAAGATTTGATTTGGCTGCACACTGTAGATAACAGGGAAAGACTAGGGAAACTTGCCATGCATGTCAAATGTTTGTTTCTATGGTGGAGGTGAAATGTCATAACATGGAATGTGCTTTTTATGCATAACATTCAAAACAGAATTTAATCAATTTGTTACTGATTTGAATTAGACATGGCCTAGAAGCATAAACTTGATTTAAAATCTGTCATTTATTCATATTGTACATGCAGAATATATTATACATTAATTCATATTTTCATCATATGATACATGTATCACTAGTATTCAATAATGTAAATACATATTTAATATCTAAATAATGGCTTTGCAGCTGAGTGCGTGAGTGAATGCGTGTGTGTGTGTGTGTGTGTGTGTGTGTGTGTTTGTGTGTTTGTGTATGTGCGCGCATGCATGTGTATATGTATAAAAACTGCTTGTACCTTACATCTGGTAGTTAATGTAAGATGGCTTCCAGCACATTATATCATTTTGTTAATTTATTCTATGTGCCAACACTATTTAATACAGTGCTCACATAGAATATTTGCAGAAAGCTTAAAATACCACTGAGATATTGAAAACATCATCCCTTTGATGTCAAGGTGTGGAATTTATCAGCACAAACAGCACCCCTATATAAAACGTGACGGAATTGACAGATATCGGTTTTACATTTGAAATATGAAATGGCAATCCTTCTTTTTCTTGGCTCTGATTTACTTTTTTAAACTTCTCTTGGAAGTCCTTCCCTTTTGAATCAGATGAGGTTACTTCATCTAGCAATTGTAGCAGCATAGTTGAACAAACTTGCAGAATTTTAAAGCAAGCAAGTTGGACCCTGGGAGAAATGCCCTACTAATGTGAAAACAACTTGAATATAAAATGTTAAATAATGCAGAAATAAGTTCTTTATCAATGGGGGAAGGAAAAATATCTCCTTTGTGACACAAGGACTGCCAGACTGCGGCGTGATGCAACATTCCTGTTTACGGATTCTTGTACATTTGCTGCAATAGCTGAGTTCGAATACGTCACTAAGAGAAGAGGTGTGAGTAAATCAATTGATCACCCTGCCAACTGCATTCAAGAGAAAAGAAGCTGAGCCACACTCTTGCAATTTAATTTTTCCATAAAAAAAAATTGTCTTGACATTTGCTGTCATCAAATTTTATGATTTGGCTGTTGAATGCAAGTAGGTGTTTCCCACTTAAGTAACAAGTGCCTGAAGGAAGGATGTTGTAATAGATTTAAAGGCTGCACATTAAATATTAAATATTGCCTCAAGACCAGTGGTTTGTGTGGCTTGCCCATGTTCATGATGATGACCTTTCAACTATCACATTAAATCAGTGATATTGCTCAGTGTGTATACTTAATAATATTATGCTAGACTTATTTTGTTGCATTTTTGTATTTGTTCATTAATATCTGAATTGCATATGTTATATGCTTTTGCAGATGGCATCCTAGCTTTTTTTCTACGTATGATATGATACTTTCCTGTTTTCTCCCAATTCGGTAGCCAAATTTACCCTGTGCTGTTCAATTCCTCATGTAGCAACCGCTTGAGAGATTCCCCCGCCGAGTTCTTCCCCCAAACCCTTGGAGTGGCTGCTAATTGCTGCTCCCTCAAGTCACCGGCCATACTCGGATCTGCCAGGACCAGGGCCACGAACCCCTGAGCCTCGGTGTGCAACTTCACCGACTAAGTCAGACCAACTCTGGTATTACTTTTTAATTAAAGAGGCATATCAAACATCAGGGAAAAACAAACAAACAGGGATACTTTCTTTACCTGGATAGAGAAACAATAATATATTCCATTTATCTTCTGACCTTTCCCTTCTAATTTACCACTGGGGTTTTTTTAAACTGAAAACTACGGATGCACCGATACTGGTATTAGGTATCGAGTCTGATACTGTACACATGTACTCTATCTGTACTCATAAAGATGCTCTGATATTACATTACATTACATTACAGTCATTTAGCAGACGCTTTTATCCAAAGCGACGTACAGTAAGTGCATATAGAAAGGTCATCGAAGTAACTACAGAACAGATAAGAAAGCACATTCTTCCCATACAGTATCAGCTATCCCTAGTAACGAACACAGTGCAGTTCACAGTGAACTGGGTAAATCATCTCTACTACAATTATTTTCTAAATAGTATAAACTTGAGTACACAGTTCAACAAGAAGACATACCATGAGGTCCTAGATAAGTATTAGTCCAGGTGGAGCCTGAAAAGGTGTGTTTTCAGGCCACGACGGAAAGCAGGCAGGGTTGGTATTGAGCGTAGGGGAATGGGAAGTTCGTTCCACCACTGGGGAGCTAGGGTGGAAAAGCTCCGCAGTCGGGAGGAGCCCGATATCCAGCCCCGATAGCCACAAAGTCACGTAGCATCAAGTTGAAGCCAAAAAAATAAATAAATATAGAGAAAAAATTTCAGCAATTTGGACTTTAAGATAAAGGAAGATGATAAAAGCACGGCAGACTGCAAACATTCCTCACTATTCACGTCACTGCATGGCCTACCCGATGATGCAAGCTTTTTGGGTATCCCTGCTTATAAACCAGTGACAGCCCGGAAGTAGACTAATACATCGTTGCTGACCTTGATGGACAGAACTAACATCACACGCTGCTCTGCCTGTCTTAAAACAAATGCATCTTTTTCTGAACTGAGGCGGGAGCGTTTGGGTGGTCAGGTGATTGATAGTCTGTCAATTTCTCGAGTTGACAATAAAGACAACAAGGAGAAGGTAGACGAGCTAGTTCCTTACTGTACTTTACATTCATGAACAAAATTTATAAAGGGACTTCTTAAGCTTAAGCAATGTTTGTCCTTTAGTTAGCTAAATGTCATTGACGAACATTAGGCTACAGTTCACCTAAAATAACTGGCTAAATGCTATCAAAAGCAATCTAGCTAAAGTTGCATTGTTATGTTCTGAGTTCTGTCTGTTTTGTATTTTTATTTTCATTTTTATTCATGTATTTATGTTTCTGATTATTTGTGGTTTCACTGTCCTGTGTTTTGTATTTCTGTCACTCCCTGTCTTCGTCACACTTGTCTGTGGAGATTTCGGTTTTGTCTGTATTTCCTCTCTCATTCCTTCCTTCTTACTAAATTATTTAATTGTAAATAATACTAATTAACTAACAACCACTAACCTCTTAGTCATTAGTAGATTAGTAATTAGTAGACCCTAATTCTAACTTGTGTATATAATACAAACAACTAACTTACTAACATTTGGGATTTTGAATTTTCTACTAACATTACTAATTACTAATTTATCTTGAGTTTCTACCTGCAGCTGTCATTCTCCCTCGTTATCCTATCCCTGTATCTATCTGTGATTTTGCATTCTTTGCATATGTGTCCACTTCCGCATTCCTCCCCTTCGAGCTGTGCACTTGCTACCTGTTAAACTCCAGGTCTGTTGTCGTCATTGTATATGTGAAGATCCAGTCCGTGGTTTACGTCTGCCCTCGTTGGTGCCTTATTGGTTCTTGTTACCCTTGTTGTTCTCACCTGTGAGCCATCTCCCCTTCCTGCTTCCTCACACCTGATCCTCATTGTTTCTTGTCTACATCTGTGTATTTAACACAGTCATCCTAGTCACTCTTTGTGAGTTCATAAGCCTTTATAGCGTTTGTCTTTTGCCAGTATATTTCGAGTCTTTGTTTCGTGGTTTAGTTAGATTTTAAGTATCTGTTTTTTCCTGAGGCTTTGTTTCAAGTTTGTTAGTGTTTGTGTTTTGTTCCTTGTCTGTTCTTTTGTTTTATTTTTCATGCATTCTTGATTTCCCGGTTTTTGACTTCTGCCTGTATTCTCGCGACCCTGATTTCTGGACTGTTTTTGTACCTCTGCCGTGCCTTCCCGGTTTTCGACCTCTGCCTGTTTTTTACAATTCTGTGGATTCTGATTTTTGTACCACTGCTTAAACTTAAACTTTGTTTTTTTGTACTCCTGCCTGCTTCTGGTCCCCATTTCCACCAGTCAAAACATGCATGCCACAAATTAAAACTGTGACTTGACATTTTACAAATTGCAATGGAGTAGAAATACACTTATACACTGCAACTGTTTGTCCTCCATCCTAATAAACATATGCTTCAGAGCTAGCTGAATATCCACTATAAATATCCGTAAAATGCACAGAAACAGAATTACTTTTAGCGGCTGTCAAATCTGACCTCGAGTGCTGTTGTTGCACATACTGAGGGTCATAGACAAATTCAGCAATAGCACTGCACTTGAGATTGCAAGCTGTCATGTGGTTATTGAGGGAATGTCGCAATCAGAATTTGAAAAGCTTTTCTCACGTTATCACGGCTGATTAATATATAATAATATAGTTTTGGTACTGATGTTCGCCACTTTTGTAAGTCGGTCTAGATAAGGGAATCTGCTAAAGTGGTTGTAATGTTATGCTGTAATGGTATTAAAATAATCTTTTTTATTTTTATTTTTTAAAAATTTGTTTCTGATTTTTCCCTTTTTTCTCCCAATTTAGTAGCCAATTGAACCCCTATTCTAATTCAATTCCCCCCGTGTAGCAACCGCTAGAGAACCACCGCTGCACACCCCATCTATCGGTACTTTAGAAAGGATGCTACGTCCTCTACAGGGCGCAGCTCCTGACCGTGACACGCCCTGGGTCCTATCGTGCGCAGTGGTTCTCTCCGAGCCCCTCCCCCCACCCGGAAGCGACTGCCAATTGTCGCTTCCACAGGCCACCGGCCACGCTCGGCTGTGGCAGGACCGGGGCGTGAACCCCGATCCAACTGGTCTTTACCGCTGTACCACCGCGGCGGCTGGTATTAAAATAATCTTAGGTGACTGTATTTGTAAATAAACAAGTCAATGAATTACACCGTGGTGATCAATTTAAGTTGAGTGTTTTAAGTCTATTATTTGGTGTTTTCACACCGTGCACATTCTGGTGACTTCCCACAAACAAAATACAATATTTGAATCACTTGCAGAAAGTCCAAGTTACGTATTAAATGTGCCTGCCTTTGCTTTACAACTCATTTGAAATAGTCTCTGGGCTGCAAAGAGTTATTTAGCTGACAGCACAGGGGGCAGTGGACTCACGTCCTCCTCGTTAAGGCCAAATTACTATATCTGACAGGAAATATTTATGAGCCTATCATTAGAATTCAACATTTCCTACTATAAGTCTGTAAGCCAATGCTTTTCTGATCAGTAGCCATAGGGGTTAGTACTCATTTTCTGTAATATGCAAGGAATTCATTTGAACCGACAGCTCAGGGAGATTTTTTGACATTTCAGAGCTTAGAAGCATACAACATCAATAATTAATCTTGAATGCTCTGATTGTTTACTTATCAAAATCGAACAGGGATTTCATAGCTACTTCCTCAGAAAACCCAGATGTCTGCAAACATTTTGTTTGTGTTATTAACCCAGAAAACTATGCTATTCAGTGACATGGAGGAAAGTAAGAAAGCTATGTTTAACTTACATTGTGTTCACAGCATCATAAACAGTAACCAATGGTACTATCAATGTATTATTAAAAAATGACAACTAAACTTGGTTGGTAGACGTGAGGGCAAAAATGTCATTTTCTCAGCATGAAAAAAATGTAATAACATTTTAAAGACAAAAGGTAGACCATAGGTTCATTTCTGAACCGTATGCTTGTGTTATGAATTTATAGACAAACAGTGCCAAAGTAATTTTATGACCATATCAGCTAGATAATTTGGTATGACACTGTACAAGTGTATGATAATGAAAGTGTAACCATCAAGACATAAGCATTCCAAAAAATCAAGTGAAGTGTTCATGAAAGATCAAGACATTCATACTCATGACTCACAGAAGAATAATTATATTCCCAATTTGCCTGCTTTTTGAAATGAGGTAATAATTTAAGATGAGAAAAAAACAATATTTTGGGCATCGTCTGAATTTTGTTAATGCTCTAAATCACATTTTACAGTGGTCACTTGACCTCATCAGCTGATCCTACCCAGCAAACAGCTCTAAAGTAAAATGCCGCACCACTCTTCTCTCTCTGGTTCACTCTTGTGCAGATGCATTCTAACTCAAGGCATTTGGATAAAGCTGGGCCTCCTTCCCCCACAAGATTTCAATATTAAAATGAGCGACTGCTGACATTAAGAAGGAAACACTTGTCAGCATCCAGCAATTTAGAATAAACCTTAGCCTGCAGTTGAAGTGTTTGAATATCAAAAAGCCTTCACTGGAATGACAACTTAAGATATACAAGAGGACCCATAGACTGCATTGCAGGTGCAAAAGAGCGGAAAGCTAAAACTCTCAAACATGAGAAGATAATCTTTCCCTGCTCTGGTGTCACACATAATCTGGAGCACAGCTGTGTTGGTGTTGAGAAGAAATTCAGTGTGTGGGGGTCTGACAGCACTCACTCAATGTCCTGAAGCAGGACTTGTCTGATGATTGACCATGCCTGCTCCACACCCATGGATGAAATTGAGAGTTTTGAGAGGGGAGGGGATGGTGTTGTGTGGCGGAAGGGCACCTGACCATTACACAAATTATTGCAGGAGTTAATTTAAAGACATTAGAGATGAAGGTTCTTGCACCGTGTTGTTAGCAGAGTTCCCCTGTGGAACCCGTCTAGAGACACTGTATCACATAAAACATGGGAGTGAGGGGGATGCGGACAGATGCTCCAGGACCCACTACTGCTGCGCAAGTGGATGAGGAACTAGTGGCTTTTAATAGTGGCAACAGTATGCATTTGTCTATGTGTGTGTGTGTGTGTGTGTGTGCATGTGCGTGCGTGTGCGTCTGTGTGTGTGTGTCTGTGTGTGTGTGTGTGTGTGTGTGTGTGTGTGTGCGCGCATACACACACACATGAACTTCTTGAACCACAGCTGGGGGATCACAAGCTTTGGAGTCGTAACAACAGAGCGGGGAGAGAAGAAACTGGGTGCTAGTATAATTATCAATCTCAGTAAAAACACTCATCATTAACACAAATTGAACCCTGCTTTTTAATTTGGGGAGAAAAAGGGACTTGATCTTGCCCTGAAATATAATAATAATAATTATTATTATTATAATTATAGAGGCATATTGAAATTAAGTGGTGTGGTAAGCGTCTTAGTCTGGGGTGGCTTTCCCAAAGCACGTCGTAGCGAAAAGTATGTCGTGAAACGTGTTGTGAACATATACTTGCCATTCACGACACTTTTCCGAAAGTACTCGTAACTCAAAGAGATCGTGAAATGTGTCGCTAGTTCAAGACAACATTGGACTAGTCGTGAAATCTCAAGTGTGTGTTGAGATGCGGTACTACGTGCAAGTCCCACCTCTGCAGACAGAGGCTGCTAATCTATGTTATAGATACAACAACAACTTAGTCTAGAGCAGGTGTAATCAATTATTCCATCATAGGGTTTATAAGGACTTTATTGTTACCTGCGCTGACATGTACATTGTACATTCACAAGAGGCAAAATAATTTAAATAAATGTAGACAGCAATAAATGGGTCCTATCAGTTTGCCAAAAGCATCATATAGTTAAGATAATATTGGGTTACTTGGGTTTATTTCCCGTTGCTTGTGTAAAGAACAAGGTTCTGGCAGGGCTCGAACAACTGAACTTCAGGGGGAGAGGGCACGGCGCTAACGACTACGCCAAAGAGGAATTCACTATTAGTGGAGGATTTCGGCTGCCTGATGAGCCTATTATTTACTTATTATATTTATTTTTCTTTCTAGCTCTTCTCTTTGTCTCTGTTTTTTTGTCAGTTAGGCTTGATCAGAATTAAAACAAAAAGCAAAAAAAAAAAATATTCAGAGATTATCATAACTCTACGATGCTTTTGGGAAAGTGGCTGATAATGATCTGTCGCCTACTAATGCTTTCTGTGGCGTGAATCGGTTTTTATACATCGACCTGTGGGGGTTGGAAACGTATTGCATGTATGCACATTATTTGACATTCCGAGGGCTAAAGCTAACCCGTTCATTAATTTTCTGTCCAAATAGACCCACAAATATAAAAAATTGTATGCTGAAGTATTTTTGACGTATAATATAGTATACTTCAGCATCATTGAAAAATTATTAAAGATTATATAATTAAACTTCAAGAATGCTTAAGTGTACGATCCATTTTCTCACATGGGAAGGCTAGGGAACCCAGTCGTTTTTTTTGTGTTGCCATCAGGGAATAGGTTAATATTTAAAAAAAAAGGAAAATAGAAAAAGCTTAGCGGCACAGCAACCATGACGGTGTGCCATTTTGTCAAGGCGGTAACACTGGTATTTCTGGATGACTAATTTTACCTGCCATACCTTCAGTCAGGGAACACAGGTGAGAGGAAAGCAATAACACCTGTCTCCAATGCTCTCTCCAGGGTCCCGGGGAGAAATGGATTAAAGCAAAAGTAAAAAAGAGTGATTACTATAATTGGCCCCGCACATTTCCAAGCTGTTCCATTACCATAAAAACATGAACTTGGGTTTTGTAGATAATTACACTGCAGTATTTCTGAGGTAATATCAGAGGAAATATAAAATTCTAATCTACACCCCCCCAATTAATTTTAAATAGGAACAGATTTTCCTTTCTTTCCAGGGATGTTGAAATTCACCTTTGCACACAACAGGTGTTGTACATTGCCTATTTTGCACTCCGGAGGTGTTTCCGTTAAAATCTCTGAACAATAAAGGGATTGAACATCCACAACTCGGCAGGTCCGTGTAATCATTTACATTACAATGTAAGCCTGCCTGAATGCTTTCAGTCCATCACATCTCACTGTGTCATTTTTACTACAGCATAAAACATCAAACTTCTGCAAATTGTACATTCCTCGACTGCAGAGTCATGTAGAGTGGGTGGAGCTCGGTCACATTTCTGTAAGTGTGCCGTGTGCAGTGCATGGCGGCATACCTGCATGAGTGATTTTCCTGTACTGTATGTACAGCAGGCTTGTGCACAATTCAGAATTGAATTGAGAATGACTCCTAAATTCCAATTCAATTCTTGAATTTGAATTGAATTTGAATTGATGTCAAAAACAGGATCTAGAATTACAATTCGAATTTGAATTAAAGGAAACAGAATTGCAATTCAATAAAAATTCAAAGAAATGAATTTACATAAGTGAAGTGTTTAACAATGAAGCTTTACAATATATGTCAGATATGACTGCATTACATATTCTATAAATGGTATTAGTTTGAACTACTTGTACAGATAACATTAACAGGAAATGTTTTCCCCCAGCAATTATTGTTAAAAGCTCTAGTCACAGAACACATAATTAAATTTGATTTATTGTACTTATTGTAATTGTAATTTTGTGGAACATGATGGAACACGACTCCATTTCCCAGAATGCTTTACTTTTACCAAGTATTTAAAATGGTTGCCAAACAATTTGAGGGGACATTTGTTTGAAAGCTTCTTGTCTCACAATTTGATGGTCAACACTGTACCAGTTTCAGAAGTCCCTTACAACTTCAGGTTACAAACATTTATAGATTTGACACCTGTAACGGCAACATGGAAAATAATAGCAGACCTAAAAGATCATCTGTACTAGATCATTTTGAGGAACCAGTTCCAACAAGAACACCTGGAAACCACAAAGCCATATGCAAGCACTGCAGTGCTCCAGTCTGTGGCTCCATCAAGGCTACTTCAAATTTCAAAAGGCATCTACAAGTAAGTCTTTTATTTTGACAACCATGTCTGGATCGTATTATGCTACTGATGTTTGATATCATCAGTTTTGGAGTCACTACTCAAGAATGTGTACACATTATTCACTTTAAAAACATAATGCATTGCCTTACTTGTTATTCTGTATGGACAGTAACTCATTACTCTACTCATTAGCACAGCAATGGCATTAGAGCCTGGCATAGCTCATGAAGGGCTTAAACACACCTTCAACTCACACAACAGTAACATTAATGTGTCACAGTAGTCAGTTACAGCCAAATGTGATTATATTATGCCATTACTTCGAAAGGAGTTACCCCCAACGCTGGATATCATATGAGTTTAAAAGCATGCAAGCACACTTTTTACTTATTACCTATTGTAAATCAACAAAACAATTCTTGTCAATTGTGGAATTAATATAATTATTTGTTCTCTTAAAGACTGATTTACATTGAGGGACTTTTTTTTCTACAGAATAAACATCAGGACATCTTGATAGACTGTGAACTCAGCAGTTACACAACCCAGCCAAATCAGAATGAAGGTCATCGTAATCCTCCTGAAACAGCAAGTTCCAGTGCTAAGTGGTCACCAACTAACAGACAACAAGTTGCTCTGACTGACAGTGTTGTTACATTCATTGCAAATGGTCTCCTCCCTCTGTATACCGTTGAAAATAAGGACTTCATTAATATTTTGCATTTGGCCCAACCCTCTTTCACAATGCCCTCCCGAAGAGCTCTTAGTCAGGACCTTATACCTCAGCGCTCAAATACAGTAAAATCCCACCTGATTAATCAGATGGCAAAAACTGAGCATATTTGCCTGACAGTAGATCTTTGGTCAAACCGTTCAATTAAGTCATTTTTTGGAATGACTGGCCATTTCATTGTGGATTTCATGTTGCAGAGTGTATTGCTGAGCTGTCAGCGTTTTAAGGGGAGGCATACAGCTGAGAACATTTGTAGCATTTATGAGGATGTTCTACAAAATTATAATATTCAAAACAAAATCTCTTTCATTGTGACGGATAATGCTTCCAATATGATAAAGGCTTTCACCCTCTTCCCTCCAATACATGTTGAAAGTGAAGAGGAAGAGCAGGATGACACATCTGACTTTGAAGTGGTGGATGTTGAAGAGGAGATGGTATACTTCCCACCAGAAAGAAGCTCATGCTTTATCCACACTCTTCAACTTGTAGTTCGTGATGCCATGGATGATGCTGGCTCCATAAAGAACTTACTGGGCAAAGTCCAAAAACTTGTTTCTTTTTGTCACAAGTCCACACTGGCTACTGATGCCCTAGAGGGATTGCACAAACTTCAGCCTGCGAATGCCACTCGCTGGAATAGCCAGTTAAAGATGCTGAGGTCTGTTCTCAATGTTCCAAGTGATGTACTTGCTGAGCTCCGTTGCCCCATCCAACTGACATCATATGAGCTGAAAATGATCCAGGAGCTTTGTGAGGTATTGGAACCCTTTGAGGAGGCTACAGACAGATGCCAGGCTGAAAAAATAGTAACCTCCAGCTTCATCATCCCTTGTGTCAGGGGCTTAAGACATGCTATCAAAAACATGAAGATGACCGGTAATAGAAAGTTTGTGTCAACTCTACAATCCTCACTTGAGAGCCGTTTAACAAAGTTTGAAGACATGGAATGCTTCCAGGTGGCTGCCACGCTCGACCCAAGGTTTAAGTTGGACTGGTGTATTGGTGAAGAGCGGGTTATAATCCAAAACCTTCTCACTGCAAAAGTTGAGTCTGCCTCCCCAAAAGGGAATGCAACCATGAATGGCAGTGCTCAACCAAAGAAACGCCCAAAACTGTTTTCCTACATGGATGGTCAATCATCTACCATGCCAGCTGACACAGCACCACATGAGGTCCCTGTGTACTTCCGTACCCCTTGTCTTGCAGAAGATACTGATCCTTTGGTCTATTGGAGAGAAAACCAAAGCTGTTTTCCTACCCTAGCTCAACTTGCATGTAAATATCTTGCCATACCAGCTTCCTCTGCACCTGTTGAGAGAATCTTTAGTGTTGCAGGAAAGATATTCAGACCAGAACGGTGCAGACTTAATGACAAAACATTTGAGGAGCTATTGCGAATTAGATGCAACAGTGTTGCTCAATAAGTTTTGCATTGGAATAAATGATAACTGCATTTACAATGACTTTGTGTTATTTGATTACATTGAAATGAAAATAACATTTGAACAAAACTAATTAAACAACATTGAGGGGATAATTTATTTCAAGAATTTGATCATTATCTATATTTTGGAACAAAATGTATGCAGGGTTGAGGAGTAACTAGTTATATGTAATGAAATTATGTTATTGAATTACAAAATTAATGTTATCGTATTTAGTTGCATTACTGAAGTAACATGTGTAATTCAATTAGTTAAAAGGAAATTACTTTGCATTGATAAAATAATCCAAATAAAGTAATCCAAACCACATTTATAAATCATAACAGTAAGCCTTCCTAACACTGAATGTATGTGAGATTCAACACATTCTTTCTTTTGTGTGTCTGTGTGGAATTTCTTTGAATTGCCATGAATTTAATTCCACTTCCTGTCATTCCAATTCAAATTCAAATTCAACTTCCTGTGGGGCGGAGTCAATTCAATTCAAAGTTCAATTCATGAATTGAATGGAGGCCAATTCTGAAATTCTGAATTGTGCACAAGCCTGATGTACAGTATGTACATGTTTGTCTGAGTACCCATATATTGTGCATGCGTGTGTGTACAAATCATTAAAGTCAAGGAAACTGAGATGCTGTATTGACTTACTTATTTACTGAGATCAGTAACAAGTGATTTACTTCCAATAATGCTTATGTGGCATGTCAGTCACACTCTGGCCTGTATTCACTCAACATTGGTCCTTAACCCTGACGTAAAAAAATAAATGCCAGTGTTACTTTTACATTCAAACTTGCGTTCACCGTTTGTGTGGAAGAAAAAACACTCATGGAATTGTGATTTGGGGTTAAGGATGAATGTTGACTGAATCCAAACCTAAGTAAATACGACTGGAGAAAATGCAGCAATGCCACTTCACATTATCCCATGCTTTCCCATTCTACTCTGTGAACTCTTAAGTAATACATCGTAATGCTCACTGCTTCTGTTGTTAGTTTGAAACTAATTTAGCACAACAGTGGTCAAGAAAATCAAGCAGTCAACATGTTCTGTTCCCTAAAACGGGTGACTGTATAAAAATTGGATTACCCGAATACCCGGTATGAATGTAAATAGCCTCACATTAAAGTCTGCCCCTCAGATTCATTGTTGTCAAATCCAATGTACTGGAGTACAGAGCCAAAATAACACTAATTGTGTCACTGTCCCATTACTTTTTCATTTAACTGTAATACCAGATGACAAATTGGCTTTTTAAGTCAGAATTACTCCAAAGCGCTTCCATTTGTCACAGTTTAAAGGTTTGGACTGGTCAATAAAACATGCCTTTGTAATCCAACAGGTGAATAAAGAATAATGAATCAAAGAAACATAAAAGACTACCGGTTTGCAAGAAATGTAACATGAAATTATATGAAACCATACTGAAACAAGATTTAAATTATATGAAATGGCAAAAACCTTTTAAAATCTGATCTTCAGCCAGCCCCTAAACTCCTGTGTTCCAATTTCTGACTGAAGCAGAATGTTGAATTTAACCCTTTACGGGACAGCTCACAAATAGGACGTCATTCCCTTAGACAAATCCAAATGTGAACATATTCCAATAAATAAACAAACAACTAAGTAAATAAATGTACTTATAAAACATAATTTCACCTCACAATATTGCCTAATGAAATAGGTCTTGCCTCGGGGATGGCAAAATCAAAGACAGCATGCTGATTTTAAAACCATAAAGCAACATTCTAAAGGTGAATGCAACATTTTAGCAATGGATTGACAATGGCTATGCTTATCATGACTGATGCTTCATTCTAGTTTGTTTCCAGGGTCTTCTGCAAGTTTTCTGCACAAATTGTGTAAACAATTGAAGGCTGGAGGAAAGCCCATTATTCAGTCTCAGCTCTGAAGAGTGAACGATGGGGAACAGTAAAGATTGTATACTTGCTAATTCCTCAGAGACATTATCTTTTTGAACAGGTTAAATATAAACAGCTTAAACATGATTAATAAGGATAAATGTATGCACTGTTGTGGTGGGAGTTTCAACTTGCTGTGTCCAATTTCTCACGCCAGACTGCATCTAATGGGAAAAATCTGAGGTGCTCTTTATATTATGCAAATTACTCTAAATATGTTGTGTTTTTATGCTACAATCCACTTGGGGGTAAACATTTTTCAAGCAGGAAAAAAATGCTTCCTACTGTATTAGCGCCCAATAATTTTCACAAGCATTCATTTCAGCAAGGGGATGTTCACAGCAGGGCCGCCTTTTTTGGGGGGAGGTAACCGGTGTGAACGCCGCAGGCCCTGTGGGCACTTCACAGGGCCCCGCGGTGAGAAAGGAAATTAATTCAAATAAATTTTTTATAAAATTATATTTATCTAAAATAGCCTATGACACAGAGAAATACATTTAGCCTAAATGGTATTTTGAGAACTTTACATTATGTGGGAAGTAGCTATAGGCTTACATCCCTATGCTGCATAGTTACGTGCAGCTATGCGTTTTAAAGATTTTAAAGTTGTTTTTGTCCAGTCGGGTGGCTAAGTGGCAAGCTCAAACAGCAAAGACCGAGACAAATTCAGAAAGTAGGCTACAGCTCAGGAGCATAAAAAAAGAAACAAGAGATTAGATTAATTAAATGTAGGCTAAAATTTGAAAGGTTCTTGGATAGATTCATAAAGAAAAACATAGAGCTGGAGGAGGAGGACAACACCGCTGAAGCAAGCGTGCTGTTTATCGACTCCCCTGCAGACTCTTCTTGACCAGAACGCGCTCGTCAAGCTAACGTTACACGATATGCTATGAACGCTCTGCGCTTTTCTTCTGCTCAATTTCTCCAGTTAAAATAAAAAAAACGATAATCCTGTGGATTTTGGTACGAGCATAGCTATGAACCACACATTGTAAATTGTCCTATTTATTGTGGTGGAGCATAAAATAATTGCAAAAACACCATCATTTTCACTGTAAGGAGAGGCAAAAGACAGGCAGAGGGTGGGATATTATTCAAGTGTCACGAAGCGAAGTGCAAGGTCTGACACTGCGACAAAAGAAAAATATAAATGAAAATGATGAGCCAGTTACAGTAACATAGTTTCACATGTAAATAGAAAATAGCACAAAGAAACTGAAATTATGAAGGAATATAGCTCATCTTTAATATACTTGTTTCCATATAAGATTAGATCTTCAAGATGTTCATAAATTAAACATTTTATTTTAGAAAATGCCCTGTGTGATGTAGTGTAGAAATGTAGGAAATTAGTTTTAAAAGGCTCAATATTTTCTGGGGGAGGACCCCCAAACTCCCCGCTACTTCGTCCCCCCTTCTCTTCATGCCCCCCCAATCAAAGCAGTCTAGACGTGGCCCTGATCTCATCGCGTTAACAGTTGGGCCCCGTGTAGGTTGACTCGCCCCGGGCCCCGCCCACCCCTTGAGACGGCCTTGGTTCACAGACATTATCAGACACCCAGAAGTACATTTCAGAAACATAACCATCTACTGTATACATATTTGTCAAAGGCTTTTTGAAAATTGGCTCCATGTTTGTGAGTGCAGTGTGCAGCAACTGTGATCAGTCAGATGCTGAATGCATACTAATTGTGCAAGCAATATTGAAGTCAATCAGGTCACTCATCCAGACATTATTTGTGCTCCATGAATGCATGAGACACTAACTCTGACTAACATGCAAATTAGAAAATGGGGTCATTAATTATCTTTTTTTTTGGATAGTTTGTGCTTGGTTGAGGCATGCAGTCAGAACCTTGCTCTGTGTGAGTTCTATAACTTGACTTTTTCCTTTCCACAAGCATGCTGTCAAGTGGTCACAGACGGTAGAAACCTACAGGTCTACAATGTAAATGAATGCAATAGCTGATGCAGTTTGCAGAAGTCTGTGGGAAATGCAAGGCTGGAGACTCCAGGTGAGTCCTGCTGTTTCTGATGGACAGGGAGTAAGAAGCTTTTTGGCGGAAGGGCACCTGATCATTAGAATAATTATTGAAGGAGATAATTTAAAGACATTAGAGATGAAGGCTCTTGCACCGTGCTGTTAGGCCGTGCTGTTAGAAACCCTCTAGAGACACTGCATCAGGAAAAACACGGGACAGTGAGTAAGAAGAATCCAGTTGAGACACAAAAAAGCACAGGTCTGGGTTTCCCTCCAGCCTTCCCCCACTTCTGTCTCAGGCTCAACCAAACATAGCTGAAAAGTGGACCGTGCCTCTCTCCTCTGACATGAGTTTATTACTGGGTCATGTGACATTTTAGAACAAATTCAGGAACCATATTCATGATCTTCACCCTATGACCTCAGCTGTAGTGTATACATTCCCCTGTAGTGAAAAGCTAATTTTCTGTGGCAGAGATGACAGTTCTGTAAAAGCCTTCCAGCTTCAGTTATCACTGTAAAAAGTCATAAAATTGAGCTGTTAAACATGTAGGATGAAGGGGAGGAAAGGGCCGGTGGGTTGGGTATTTGAAATCAAAGGAATTGTTAAAGGGGCTAGATGCATGAACAGATTTTAACGTAACTTAAAAATTAGACCTTCCCCAACTTTTTCCATTGCGTATAAGAGGAAAATAAAGAATGTGATGTCAAAGCGTGCTCAAGAGTGCCTTTCCTCTTTCTGGCTGGCCCACTCCCCACAGCACCACAACATAAGGGCTAGCGAACATGTGTAACACAACACTAGCTAGTTAGCTGCTGTGAAATGGACCAGTCAACCAGCAAACGACCGACTACCATCCCAACACCATTGTCGAGTCCATCAAAAGTTTTATTGACTGAAGTCCGGCAGTGTGACGACAGTGTGACCAAAATCGGACAAAAACAAGGGTGAACATCAGCCGGGCATTCCAGCCATGAAGAGACCTAAATTTGTTGTTGGGGATCAAAACCGACCCCGAGCTGGCGTTCTTCTTATTGGGCAGGTAACATTACTGCAAAGCACGTGAAATATATTGTGATGTCCCTGATTCCGACGTTAGCTTGGAATGTATCAGATGCTGCTTACTTGATTGCTAAGCTAGCGAAGTTGCATCGACAGTGCCTTCCACACTTATTGGCCCCCCTGGTAAAGATGAGTAAAAAGGGTTATAAATAATTAACCGTTTGGTGAATTAGCTTAATCTCACACTGAAATAATTTGAAAAATCCAACCTTTAATTGAAGTAAATTTATTCTGAGAAAATAAAATCCCTCATCAAAACAAAATAATTGGCACCTTTGCATTTAATACTTTGTACAACCTCCCTTTGCCAATAAAACAGTATTGAGTCTTCTCCCGTAACATCTAATAAGATTGGAAAATACAGAGCAAGCAATCAGAGCAAGCAATCTTTACAGAATCTCTCCAGATCATCCAGAGTCCTAGGTCCTCTCTTGTGCACTCCTCTTCAGCTCAGCCCACAGGTTTTCAATGGGGTTTAGGTCAAGGGACTAAGATGGCCATGGCAGAAGCTTGATTTTGTGTTCAGTTAACCATTTTTGTGTTGATTTGGACGTATGTTTTGGATCATTGTCCTGCTGGAAGATCCAATGACAACCCCGTTTTAGTTTCCTGGCAGAGGCAGCCAGATTCAGATTTAAAATTTCCTGGTATTTTATGGAGTTCATGATGCGATGTACCCTAACAAGGTTCCCAGGGCCTTTGGAGGAAAAACAGCCCCACAACATCACGGAACCTCCATACTTAACAGTGGGGATCAGGTTATTTTCGGTATAGCGATCCTTCTGTTTACACCAAACCCACCTTGAGTGGTAGTTGCCGAAAAGCTCAATTTTCGTTTCATCTGAGCATAGGACACGGTTCCAGTCAAAGTTCTAGGAGAGTTTAGCAAACTCCAGGCGCTTACGTGTGTGGGGAAATGACAGGAAAGGATTTTTTTCTGGCATGCCTTCCAAATAATTTGTTGGCATGGAGGTGACATCTAATGGTAGTTTTGGAGATTTGATGACCCCAAGATGCTACTTTCTTCTGTAATTCTCCAACAGTGATCCTTGGGGATTTTTTCGCCTCTCTTACCATCCTCCTCACTGTGCATGGGGGAAAAATAAACTTGGGTCCTCTTCCAGGCAAGTTCCAGTTGCTTTGAACTTTTAAAGTATTGCCCTAATGGTAGATTATTTTCAGGTGAGTAGCTATTTTTTTAATAGCCATTCCCTGACTTATGAAGCTCAACACACTTTTTCCCTCATTTGATTTGTGTGTTTTCTTATCTTTCCCATGTTGATGTATGAATAAGGGAATATGGCCTCTGTGTCACCTTATATTTATACCCCCGTGAAACAGAAAGTCATAGATTACTGCTTGAAAGTTCCTAAATACTCTGATAAACTTTAAAAAGTAAAATATAAATGAAAAAAATGCTTGAGTTACATTTTGTTCATAAGAATTTCTAGGGGTGGCACACATGATTTTGTTAAAAATAATTATTTCTTGATGAGGTATTATTTTTCTCAGAATAAATTTACTACAATTAAAGGTTGGATTTTTCTCATTTTTTCACTGTGAAATTAATTATTTATAACCATTTTTACTCATCTTTACCAGGGGTGCCAATAATTGTGGAGGACACTGTAGCTGGCTAACATTAGCTAGCTTGCTTGCTAACGTTATCACTAGAAAGATACAATCTGAGTGGATAATGTTAGCTAGCTAAGTTACATCGATTCAAACCCGACTCCCGGGGCTGATCTGGGCTGTGTTTATTAACCTTAAGGTACATCGTAAGGCGGAGCTGTCCATCACTGCGGTACTGAAAGTATATCAATCGATGGTAGACAAATCGATTGTCTCACTTGTATATAGGCTTATGAATGAAGTTTCAATATAACAAGTGTCGTCATAATCATATTTATCAATCGAATATTGCAGAAGATGAAGCTATGCCTACTAAATATCATCTGCAAATCTATTTAAGAGTCAATACGAGAACTTGTGTTTCAATAAATACATATAGGCTACAAAAGATAAAATAAAAAGCATCAAGCGGGACATCTAAGCCACCATGGAATAGGTTTAACACTTTATTTAGATATTATTTAAAAAACACCAAGGCTACAAAAGGCCGGGTGTGCTGAATGAATGATGTAAAAATGAGCTCATATGAAATAGATTAAAGAAGAGTATCTTGATGTGCGCTTGGGCATGACGCACGAGGATGCTGGTCACAGCCTCCACACTCCGTGACACCGAAGCCTTGCTGAGCCCGATGCCGTCTCCCACCACCTTCAGAAAACTGCCCACTGGGTAAAACCGCAACGCCGCCAGGAGCTGGACCTCTGCGCTGAGGGTGAAGTTACACCGGGTGGACCTTGAAATGTGTGGGGACACAATTTCCAGGAGTTGGAGTATTTCCACCCGGGGCAGTCGGTATTTTGACAGGATGGCACTGTCTGACAGGACATCAAGGGGGTTGAAATGGTTTCCTATATGCTGGTTTATATAAACCAATTGGCTACGCGGACGGCGACGCCTTTGGTCGAATACACAAGAATACACTGTTATGCAGCCATAATGTCTCACAAAGTGTAACTGAGCACCGCCTTGATATAGGCTAGCGGGCGCCGCCCTCTTGATTAGTTTCCAGCCGGGCTCAATTAGATCTGTCAACTGCCTAATATCTGTCAAATATAGACCTATAGTAGCAGGGTACAGGATAATGTAGCCTAACCACACAGTCAGAAAAGCCATATCTTCAGTTAGCTCCACTACATAAAAATAATAATTAGTTTTTTAATTTTGTATAATAATTTTTTTAAATAGACAATATTCTTTATTTCTATCATGATGGGAATAGGCAGGTGAAACGATAACGTTCTCATGATGTGCTATACACAAAAACATTGTTTGGATAAGTAATTTTCATAGAAGTTAATATTAAACTATCTATGTCATATGTGCATGCAGATGTAGGCTTCTAGATACGCACTGTATTACAATTATCAACTTGAAAAGCATAATGTTGGCCTAATACGGTTGAAACTGACAGGATGAGTGGAGCGTATCGCTAAGGGAGATCTCACGAGTGCTTCAGACCACTCGTAAAAATCTTCCTTAGTTAAGGTATTCCTTAGTTAAGAAAGGATCTGGGAACAGCTCGGCAACTTAAGGAAGACCTTAAGGTAGATTTAACGACGCACGTAGCGCTAAGGTATACCTTAATGGATCTCGGAAACGTAGCCCTGGCTGATAACGTGTTCGGTGGAGGAAACGCGATAGAAGCAGGCTGCTGGTTGCAGTTCACTTACGACCGCCATTGTCAGTAATAAAAATAATTTTCTGAACGTTATATATAGCCCCTTTAAAAGTTACCAGGAAGGTGGAAAAATGAAAGACTATTTCTGTGAGTCTAAAACCACATGTAGAAAGAACAGTTACAATTATAATATTTGGATACTGCTTTTTTTCAGTAGGGTAGAGATAAATGAGAATAGTATGACTTTGGGTGAGGGCCTATTTCCTGGAGAAATGACCTATTTATCAATCAAAGGAGAGGGGAAGAAACCCTGAAGTCCTAAACTAGCAGCTCGTATCAAAGAACAGAGCGCTGCTGTATTCCTATTTAATCAAGGAGAGAAACGGGTTTCTATTCATTTGGGTTCTATCAGATGCACATGAATAGGCAAATGCAGAAAGAAAGAGCTCAAAAGAAAAAAAGAGTAAAAGAGTGACCTTTAATATGCACTTCCATGATCATGGTATTGTTCACTTTAAGAGTGGCTTTCAATGCCCGTTTGATTGAAGTGTAGCCAAAAAGGTACTTGCAATACGCATAGCATGCAATACAGTCAAGGATCATTTGATCAAGTGACGAGAAAATTTCATCTGGCGCACGCTCGCGCACACACACACGCACGCACACACACACACACACACACACACACACGCACACACACACACACACACACACACACACACACACACACCATGTATTTTGGTAAATGTATGGCTGCAGAGAATGTTTTGCACCGAGAGGCCCCTGTTCAATAAACAAATTAATTATTATTACATTTACACTTCTTATTGACTAATTTACATTTGATTAAGCTTCATCCTTTCATATACACCATGGAAATTTCTTTCCCATTAAGTTAAAAAAAAACAAATGAACTGTATGCGCCCATATTTCCTGTTCCAGAACTGAAGGACAATTATAAACATTTATATTCACAACGGCAATAGCTTTGATATGTATCCATTACACCCAACGCCAGAGTGCTATGATGCCAGATGTACCATAGCTTTAGAAAAAAAGGCAAAGAGAAATAGAGGAGAAAAATAAATGATAATTATTTAAAACTAAAATTATCCCAAGGGTACAGACTTGTCTGCTTAATTTACACGCAAGGACAGCACTGCACAGCATAACTGTTATGAAAAGATAATAAAATAACTGATTTTTTTACAGAGAATAATAAAGAAGATGAGGTAACATGAAAAGCTACATTTTATGGATATCTGTGGTAACCAATTTGGACCAAGAGTTCTATCACAGAAATTACTTTGGTAAACGGTTTCACCTAGAAACAGGATGGAAGATGGGGCATGTAGTCAGAGATGGTATAAGACCAGAGAGACCTTCATTCCTGCTTGGCTAAGCGGTTCCTTGTCACTGAAGGGCTATGACTTGTGAGTAGAGTGTGAACAAAACTGAACAAAATATCGTCAAAATAATTATGTACGCAATAGTAAACTATAAACTACAGTAGACTACAGCTGAAACGTAAAATAAAATACAATAATAACACACTGGGCTGGGGAAGATATTTGAAAGCAACTGCCAAAGCTAACAGAAAATAGCCCCAAGGTTTGGCATGACAGTACATATTATTTAAGTTTTAAGTACTGCAAAAAAAAAAAGTCATTGTCATTTGTGTTGTCAATAACTTTTTGCATGAGCATACGTAAACTTAAGGGTTGCGTTCATTGTGTAGCTGATGGTATTTTTTATCTAAAGGCAAATAAATACTGTTTCTTTCCCATGTATGTTGACTGAGTTCACTATCTGTGGGCCTTGGCCTATTGAGAGTATCTGAGAATCTGTTTCTTTTTCTTTTTTTAGATAAATGATGAATCAGTGTCATTTATAAACATTGGTTATCTAGCAGGTATGTACGAAGGCTAGATTTCAAGTGTGATTTCAGCAGCTGGTCTATTGAGGCAGCACACAGATAAGAAAATTGGGAATAAATTACATGTAGGAATGATTCTAAACGAAAGGCAGTGATAATAGGATTGCATGATACGTACCATGCTGTGATAAACCACAGTTTGTTCTAAAGTCATTAATGTCATTCTCAGTTCCTGGAGGGCCACGCTTATGAGACAATTACTTTATCATTTGCATGTTGCCCCTGCCAACACAAGCTTCAGGTCTCCCTCTGATTCCAAACAATTCATTTTTATATCTTGGCAAAATAAATCCAAAAAACTATTTCAAAAGGGGACTTTCTATTATTAACAGTATGTTTACAAATGTCAAGCTGGGTCAATACTGTGCTCATGTCACTATGGGATTTGTGTTATTACAAATACAGTTGGTAATCTAGTTTTTTTTTTTTTGTGATTTTACTATAGGATGTAGCAGCTACTGGCAAGCATGAGAACTCTTGCAAGTGGACGTGATTTTTCAAAATAAACCTTTGCTTGGAAGTCACATTGACACATTGAGTTATATTCATGTAATGGTCTAGTCAGGTTTGTCCACAGGGTGGTGCTACCTGTTTGCTGCTTACTTCCGGCAAGTGTGTGAAAACATATTTCATAGAGCACATAGAAAATTATGATTTGCTACATTTTAGTGAAAGTATAACATTAAACTATACCATTTTTTTTACTGCTGATCTTTCTGTTGTGAATGATATATCTTTATGATTTATTTCTTCGGGATTTCTGAAAAATAAATGGCATTGATGAATTCCTATTTCAATGATTCCTATAGAAATGAGCACACATTCCTGAGAAAATACTCGTGAAAAACTGTGTAAAAAACATGTGCATTTATGTAATCTATCATTGTCAGATACTTATGTCGTTTTAGCAGGGCCATCATCTTTAGCTATGTTCAGCGGTTGAGTAACCGTAAGACAAGCATGAAAGCATGCAAAATAAATGTACTGTTATGGCAGATAATAAGAGTAGGATGGATCACAATATGTCCATCTTTGATTGCTGCACTTAACTACACTTCCAATTATCCAATATAGCATGAACCTGGATATTGAGGACCCAGCTCCAGGCCTGTCATACTCACATCTTACTTCTCCCTGGTTGCGCATTCTGGATCTCCCATCTTCATTCAGTGGAAAATTGACAGAAAAATAATTAACACAAAAATTGATGTAGATGACAAAAATTGCTTGCATGTGAGTGTCTTTCTGGATACACTCTTAGCCCTGTAAGTATCCCGTTATCAGAAACTTTTAGGACCTGAATGAAGATCTCTATCTTGAACATTTAGCCTCCTTTTCATCCTCGGTTAACCACCAATTGTGCTTTTTGGGGCACCACTGTTCCACTTGCCCCTGTGCAAGGAACACTGCAGCTGAAACATCTGGACACTTCTACATGAATAGACAGAAGCATCAGTTACTGTTTAACACAAAACAGGCCATGCAATACGACAGGAGATCTAGTGCTGATTGTGTGATCATTTACCTACCGCAAACGACATGTGGATGCCTGATGCAAAGTCGGAAAGAAGGAATGCAATGCATATGTTATGCTAGGAATTCTGCAGCAGAATGTAATGCTGGCTGACATAACCCTTGTGTGGTGTTCGGGTCTGTGGGACCAGTTTTCAATGCACAAACCCGAACACCACACAAGGGTTAAAGGTGCATTATGCTGAATTTTTGCCTTGAAAATATTATAAAATACCCATGCTCAGTCATATCTATGATGCACTGGCAATCTCTGTTTTTGGGCACATTTGCCTAATCCTTGCTCCTATGCCTGTATTTATTATACAGAAATGTGTTTGGGACGTTTCTGTGTGGGGAGGGGCATGTGGGGCTACAGAGCCTTCGAGGTTTCAGTGGAGAGCTTTTTGCTTGCTATTGCAATGGTGGAGGTGAAGAAGTGCACGCAAGTACAGCGAAGCCAATTAAACAACAAGCCGACAGGGGGCGTTCAAGAAGCAGTCAACCTATGATTTGCTTTTCCTTGATAGTGACAGCTGAAGTTTAGCAAGGAGATGAAAAGCGACGTAGAATTGCCATGTTTTCTGTTGGACCAGTAACTAATGTTACCTCTAGCTATCCAGCTAGCTACATTAGGTAGCTAGATGGCCGAAGTCAGGTACCTTGAGTGGGCAGGGTTCAGGACGGAAGATGAGACTGCTGTGATTGTAAACGCAGGACCACAGCGAGGCTACAAATCCTGCATAGTGCACCTTTAAACCCTCTCTAGCACTGGTAGGATGACAGAAATTGTGTACCACTTCTGTGACCTCTGCGGTCAAAGTGACGTAGCCTAGATGCAAACCTACAATTTCTGTTTTTTGTGTATTGAACATTTGGGAATCAGTTGGGATGTTTGATGCAACATAGGGGTAAACCGAACAAGTATTAGTCGATAGAAAACTTTACAATGAAACGGGATATCAGGCCTCCTAAGATAAAAGCGGATAGAACAGTCAGTCGTTTTTCAGTTCTGTAGAGCTCAGGGGGTCTTGGGCTTTGTTACAACAAACAATAAATAGTCACATAAGTCTCCTCACTCCAAGATGTTAACATGGGTTTTTGAGGCCTTCGATCTACAGCGCTCAAGATCAGGCCCTTGCTATCCGAATAAAGTGACACCAGGTCAAATGGCTTATGCTGTGCGTTATGGGATTTGAGTCTCAGCAGAAGTTGTTGCGTACAGCTCCTTTCATGCAACCCTTTGATTAAAAAGCTGCTCTCAACTGTCCCGGCTGTAAGCAGCAGGGGATATTTTTGATGCCCATGGTACTGTCAAATCTCCCAGTGAGAAGCTTGGTTTCATATGACTGCTAGCTGAGAGAATTCATTTCCCACTAATTTGTGAGATCAAAAAAGGGGCTAAAAGCAGCATTGAAGGTGCAAGAAGGTAGTTATCAGAAAAGTCCCCTGGGAACAAGTGTTTTTTTCTGGCCTATTGATTCCTGCATCCCTGTTCATTTCTGTCCAAAGAAATCCGTTTTCGGAGTTCCACACACACTTGTTTCAGAGTTTTTTGGATCGGCAAACAGCCATTCAGTCGTTCATGCTCCCATTCACACTTTTGTAATCCCTAACCCTTTCTATTGGTAATTAATCTTTATCATTATTCAATTTACAAAAGAAAAAACATGAAACAGCTTGAAATTAAATGCCTTAGGTTAATTCGTAATGTAATGCAATTGATAAACCTTGATAAATAGTAATAAAAATGAAGTACTGTCAAACTGTAGGCATGTCCATTGTAATTACAATGGAGCTACACATGGTTGCAAGTGCAAATCTAACACCCGGCGCTAACCCAAACGCATGTAAAGCTGGGTGGAAATAGGGACCCAGTCGCAGGCAGGGAGTACAAAAAGCCAAAGTCCAAAGAGTGGTCACAGAAAAGGCAGGGGTCGGAACCGGGAAGGCACAGCAGAGTCCAAAAATCTGGGTCGCGAGAACACAGGCAGGAGTCAAAACTAGGGAGGCGTAATGGGAACAAGAAAAATAAAAAAGACAGCAGCAAACAAAAAAACAACAGGAAAAAGCATGAGAGATAATACAAAAAACTCAGAAACACTAACGAACAACTCAGAATAATACTAACAGATCGCTCGGAAGGAATATCACAAAAGCTGAAAACACAAATAGTGAGGAACTCGCAACAAAGGACAGAAAGCACAAGGTATAAATACACTGAGGGTGACAAGAAACAATGAGGATCAGATGAGGACCGGATTCACACATAACACAGACTTGAACATGAACTGGGCATGTGCATACAATTAGAGAATGAAAAGCGGAAACGAGAGTCAGCTGTAGTTAATAGAAGAACCAAAGAAAGATAATTAGTGATAGAACAGGCAGAAAGAGAGACAGCTGCAGTGAAGAAATATGACGTTAGTAAGTTAGTAGATTAGTAGAAAACCCTGATTCTATGGCGTTAGTAGATTAGTATTATATACAAGTTAGTCATTAGTAGATTAGTAGACCCTAATTAGTTAGTGGTTATTAGTTAATTAGTATTATTTACAATTAAGTAATTAGTAATGAAGGAAGGAATGAGAGAGGAAATACAGAGAAAACCAAAATCCCCACAGACTCCTGAAAAATGTGACGAAGACAGGGAGTGACAGCAATACAAAACACAGAACAGTGAAACCACAAATAATCATAAACATAAATATATGAATGAAAAATAAAAATAAAAATACAAAACAGGCAGAACTCAGAACATAACAACGCAAGTGTCTTTGCTATCTAACACCCGGCGCATGGTTAATTATAAGGTGTTCATGTCGTTTAAATACCAGGGGCTCTATCTTGTCCATTTGTCCAAGTCCATTTTTGCTTGTTTACCAGCGTGTATTTTGGGTGCTAAGCACGGCGCAATGCGCAAATGGGCTGAACTTAGTCTCTTCATTAATTATAGGTGTGTCTTGGGCGTGACATGCAATAAACCAATCAAAATGTCCTATCCCATTCCCTTTAAAAGCCTGCTTTTTCACCTTGGCGGATTGATTGATGGCGAAACAGACATGCTCGTGCGTGTTTAGTGCGATCAAGGAATAGGCTAAATGGATCAATAGTATTATCAATATTATTCGGACTAACCATTAGTCTATGTGTTCCCGGTAATTCCCGACATGGGTGTTATTTTACAAAATATATGTGGTTACATTTCGTTAAAAGGACCTACAACAGCTGAGAATAAGCTATCGATAGCTTCAGTCTCACCTTAGAAAACGTCAAATTACCCTGCTTGTTTAACAAATTTCGTTTGATTCTGCAATGAAAGTGTCAAACATCAATTCCATGAGGATGTTCTCATGGAGTTCTCGAAGTTCAAGCTTCATCCGAAGTTCATTAGGCTACCTGCATTGTAATATTAACATAAATACCGTTATTTTGCCTTAATTATGACACTAAATACAATAGGTTGGCAACTCATATGTTCACACATATTTCCACTTGTTTTATTATGCTGCTTATGGAAATGTGACCAACCTGTTTTACTCGTAGTGTAATGCTTTAAAACAATCCACTTTCCCAGGAAGACCGTGAAACGTGCGACTTACAGCAGGAGAAACAGAGAACATGCAGCGCACATGCAGAGAATGGCATTACAATTAATTGTGAATTAATTGTGTAACGTGCTGAAAATTTGGTTTAGTTTCTAATTAGACATGTATAGTTCTTTTAAAAAGTGTTTTGTTCAGTTATGAAATAACAGGTTAAATCAGCTGGGTTTTAATAAAGGCTTAAACAAGGCATTGAACTTTTTTCAGTCAAAACCAATCTATTTACTTACAGGCTGTAGGCCAAGAGAGCTGTATTGTAATGACATCTGAAGCGCATTTTCACAACTCAAATGTCCGTCTATTGCAGTGCGAGAGTTTTCCATTGAATGACAATTCACGCATTAGGTGTAAAAGACAATTCACGCATTAGGCTTGATATAGGTGTTATCAGCAAACGGAAAGCCATTTTATTAATATGCATTTTTTATATTGTAATCTTAATATTTTTAGTCATGCTTGTGCGCGCCTCTGTGTGTAACATACAGGAGGGTGTATGCGCGTTATGCACACGCCTATGTAGATACACTTATATGCGCCATTAAAATAACATGTAAACAACTGCGACATGACTTTAGACCAGGTTTGTGGTGGTTTAGTGCAAGCGCTTTCTGCTGCCTCAAGATAGCAATACGCCAAAAATAATTCTGGCTACTCCTCATCGTAAGACCAACGCGCCCAGTTCACTTGTAATGGGCGCAAGAATCTTGGAAACTTTAATTTATCAATTTACTCATTTTTTACAGGTCCACCAAGACCTAGCTTGAAGGATACCACCATGTGGATGCCAGGTGGAAACATTTCATGAAATCCCATTGTGACAGCATGGAGATAAAGACATCTCTACCAGGTGGCTGGGAACGAGAGAGGGGTTATAAGAAAAAACATTGCAAAAAAGAGTCAATTGCAGTCAAAAAGACAAGTGAATATTCTTGTTCACGGCTGTCTGAGCTGTCAAACGATGAGTGACATCTTTGTCTTCTTTGAGGTTTTACCTCGGTAATGGAGTGTGGTTTCACATGGAGCCCAGTGGAGTCTCAGATATAAATGCCCTCCACAATTATTGGCACCCCTGGTAAAAATGAGTAAAAAGGGTTATAAAAAATTCACCGTTTGGTGAATGAGAAAATGAGAAAAATCCAACCTTTAATGGAAGTAAATTTATTCAGAGAAAAAAAAATCCCTCATCAAGAAATAATTATTTTTAACAAAACCGCATGTGCCACAATTATTGGCACCCCTGCATTTAATACTTTGTACAACCTCCCTTTGCCAATAAAACAGCACTGAGTCTTCTCCCATAACTAATAATGTTTGAGAATACAAAGCAAAAAATCTGAGACCATTCTTCTTTACAGAATCTCTCCAGATCATCCAGAGTCCTAGGTCCTCTCTTGCACTCTCCTCTTCAGCTCAGCCCACGGTTTTCAATGGGGTTTAGGTCAAGGGACTGAGATGGCCATGGCAGGAGCTTGATTTTGTGTTCAGTTAAGCATTTTTGTGTTGATTTGGACATATGTTTTGGATTATTGTCCTGCTGGAAGATCCAACGACGACCCAGTTTTAGTTTCCTGGCAGAGGCAGCCAGATTCAGATAAAATATTTCCTGGTATTTCATGATGCCATGTACCCTAACAAGGTTCCCAGGGCCTTTGGAGGAAAAACAGGCCCACAAGATCACGGAACCTCTACCATACTTAACAGTGGGGATCAGGTTATTTTCGGTATAGCTATCCTTCTTTTTACGCCAAAAAACAAAATGTTCGTTTCATATGACCATAGAACACAGTTCCAGTCAAAGTTCCAGTAGCGTTTAACAAACTCCAGGCGCTTACGTTTGTGGTGAATTTACATAAAAGGCTTTTTTCTAGCATGCCTTCCAAATAATTTGTTGGCATGAAGGTAATGTCTAACGGTAGTTTTGGAGACTTGATGACCCCAAGATGCTACTTTCCTCTGTAATTCTCCAACAGTGATCCTTGGGGATTTTTTTGTCTCTCTTACCATCCTCCTCACTGCGTGGGCGCAAAATAAACTTGGGTCTTCTTCCAGGCAAGTTTGTAACAGTTCCAGTTGCTTTGAACTTTTTAAGTATTGCCCTAACGGTAGATAAGGGCATTTTCAGGTGAGTAGCTATTTTTTTATAGCCATTCCCTGACTTATGAAGCTCAACACACTTTTCCCTCATTTGATTTGTGTGTTCTCTTATCTTTCTCATGTTGATGTATGAATAAGGGAATATGGCCTTTGTGTCACCTCATATTTATACCACAGTGAAACAGGAAGTGATGGATTACTGCTTGAAACTACCTGAACACTCTGTTTAACTTAAAAAAGTCAAATATAAATGGAAAAAATGCTTCAGTTACATTTTGTTCATAAAAATTTCTAGGGGTAGCACACATGGTTTTGTTAAAAATAATTATTTTTAGATTTTTCAAATAAAGGTTGGATTTTTCTAAGTGTGAGATTAAGCTATTTCACCAAAAGCCCTTTTTACTCATCTTTGCCAGGGGTGCCAATAATTGTGGAGGGCACTGTATCTGTGGCTACGTGCTGATATATGATATGTCAGCACATAGACACAGTGTTCGCCTGAAAGACATGAAAGAACTGAGGCTGCCTTTAGGGAATTAAACAGTATTTTGATACGGCTGCAAGGCACCCAAATTTTGTATCTGCTTTAAATGAATATTATAGTCTTTCGACTTTGAGCAATGGAAGGCAATATGTCTGGCTACATGGATTAGGGTGTGGCTATGAGATTAAATTAGATGCCCTGGCGCAAGTTTGACTGGTAAATAAAATATTATTTTTAATATATCTGACCATTTAAATGAATGGAATACTCACACTGAGACCTAATGCACATGAAACATAACTCAGTTATAATGTATATATTGTATGTTATATAGTTCATCATTGTATGTTATATCTGAAGATCAATAAGCAGCATGGATTGGTGTTTCTTGTATCACAAATAATTTATGTGTATTATGCATTGTTTAAAATCCTTTATAACATTATCTCCTTATGTCAGTACTTGAATCTGTTGAATTTTCTCTTACTTTGTTTTCAGTGTTTTTCGTGTGTCTTTGTTTTAATTTCTCCGTCTCCCATCCATGTGCTTGTGTTTTCACTTCCTCATTGTGTCAGCCCCTCCTCTAGTTTCTGCTCCTGATTACCTGTTTTTCACCTGCCCTGCTACTCACCTGTTTCTCGTTTGCTTGTTAAGTCTTGTGTATTTAAGTTCCACTCTGTTTTTTGTTCTTCGCGAGTTCATCACAGTTGCCATCTTTGCCCTGTTTAGCAACAAGCCTTTGTTTCCCGTTTGCCTGTTTCCCGTTTGCCTGTTTCCCGTTTGCCTGTTTCCCGTGTTCCTGACTTTTGTTTGTTTTCTGACTTCGCCTTTTGGATTGTGTTTTGTACTTTTCCTGTGACTTCCTGGTTTCTGACTACTGCCTGTTTCCTGACTTCGCTTGTATTGTGTTTTTGTGCTTTTGCCGTGTCTACTGGTTTTGATCTCTACCTGTCCTCTGACCATGTGGTAGGGACTCTGCGCCTTAGTCCCTACCACATCCCTGACACCTTAACTCCACGTACAATTTGTAAGAAGTACTATCAACCTATAAATGCTATTGTTGTTGTGTACCTGACATGAATAACAGCCCACACAACCAACCAAATGACTGGTCCACTTTAAAAATAATCTTTAGCTATTTCACATGCTCTAGGTTTGCCGAAAGACCATTATATAAAGACAAAGGTTCACAAGAAAGAACGCATAGTCACTTGCATTAGAGGTTGCAGAATCCCATAGTGAGAGCTCGTCCTGAAAGAGATGTAATGCAGCCCATTGAGTCAAAGCAGCCTCTTGTCTATCTTTCGCTTGTCTTTAAATCACAGAAAACAGGATAAAAGGCCTCGTCGCGTTCTGCTGTGCTGCCCCCTGTCAGATGCCTTTCTGCATGTAATTAGCGTCTTGCCATTGATACTTTCGATCTCACTCCCCATTATTCAATTCCCTCCATTAACTGCCTTTTTGCAAGGATGAAAATTGGCTAGCACACATGCCGATCCATGTCTGCCATGGTGGTGTATGGGGACATAAGGAGGTAAGTAGACCATACTTGCAGGGAATAGGACTGTGCCTGGGAGATGAGATCACTGACCTAACACACAAGTGTCAAATGAAATTCCTGGAGTGCCAGTGTGCAGCGCTGGCTTTTGTTTGAGTCAATTAACCCCGGCTTAATTAATCCAGCAAACTAATGAGCGGAACACACTCACGATGATGTATTTCCCAAAATATACTGCTGTTAAAGCAATATACTGCTGTTAAAGCAAAATACTGCTGTTAAAGCAATATACTGCAGCAAAGGACTGAAAAAAAATGTCATGAGAAACCAAGTAAATCGCAGGATACAACTAAGAGCATAGACTGGAGCACAAATCAAATGCAAAATGACCCCTACGATATGAATTTAGCTTTGTCCGAACACATTCTCTCCTGTCACCAGCAGGCCATGTTGCAAATATGATTAGATACAGGAAAAAAACTGAGATCGTGTGACGAGTCTTCGCTTTGGAACTCGTATCCACAGTGAGGACGCACCCTGGGCCCATGAGGAGTATCTGCACTTTGAACATTCTGATGAAAGGTATCTTGAGAGAAGTCATTTGCATGGGTGTTACCAAAATATCCCCCTCGCTCCCTCTCTCCCTTTTTCCCCCTCTCCCCTGCCAGGACAACCTGTCCTGTGAAGCGTTTGATCAAAATAAGGAGACAACAAGAAAGCTGGCGTCCTTTGGCAATGGCTTTGACTCTTTCTGTAGTGCCACTCCACCGCTCGCTCACCCCCCAGAGGAACCGGTGTTTGTTCGAGTGTCCAGTAGGGCAACACATCAATGGTGTTATTCTTCTGAATCTAGCTTTAACAAAGAACAAAGCATTTAGTCATCCTCCAAATTTATTTATCTTTTTCATTTCACATTTTATCAAGCCATTTGATTATGTTGACAAGCCTTCGGTTGGTCCCTTAAATGTTACTTATAACAGGTCATGGTTTGTCTGAATAACGAAATAACGAATCCCCCCCCCCCCACCCACCCCTTTTTATTTTTACTGTGCTGTGACCACTATACGAGCACGCTATTCCAAGCAACCATTGGTAGTACCTAGAGGCTACGCACTTTGCACTAATAAGACGCAATATGCAGTTTTGAAGGGAAGATCCCCAATGCCTTTATACTTTGAGAACCACCTTGATTTTTGTCTGTTCAAAAAAAATACCTAAATAAATACCTTTATTTTGGTTAAATTGACTGGTAGCATGATCACTGCATTTATATATTTCTACAGTATGTTTACTGTACATCAGGTATTCTTCTTGAAGTTCTGAATGTAAATTCTAGATCAGTTTCTTTGATTCATTGATTCATTTGCAAGACAATTCCCTTTGTGCTTTACCTGCAGTTTTGAAAAAGGCATAATGACAAATGACAACTTCACAGGAGGCAGTGAAGTGTGATGGTCTTTTTCATTGACGCTCAAACACATAAGAGGATCATTTAAAATACATAATGAAATATATGCATACAAGTACATTCATTGATGTATTCATTTTTATATGCACCCATTCCTTTCCGTTTCATATTGGTGTTTCAGGGGAGCCATGTTAATTGGGTTCATGTTAATTAGTACATCACTTTTTTAATTAGTCTTGAAGGGAATTGAAGGGAACAGTTTACCTAACGTGCTTTTAATTTGCCATTAGCTACCTCTTCATGAGTCATTTATAAGGCTTAGTTGACTGTTTATCAGCAGTGAATGAGCCATTATAGGCCATTGGTAATGATCATCTGGCTTAAATGTTTGTCCCTAAAATAACATATATTAAGACCTGTTATTGAAAACAAATTGAAGTGAATCAAATGTCTGCTAACAGAGAAACAGGTAGTTACATTACTGTTTCATTCCGCCGGTGCAAAGATAAACCCCAACACATTTTCTGCAGCACACTTTTGTTGGAACTGATGGACTACAGTTCCTGTGTTCTCTATCGCGTGTGTACTTGGGCGGTTATTGATGGCTGTTCAGAATCAGTGCATTTCCTCTCCCAGCTGTAATTACTCGCAGTCTGAGCTGCTGGAGCATTGCCCGTCTCCTCACATGTCCTCCTGGGCAAAGTAAGCAGGAGTAGATTATGTCTCAGAGACACCATCCTCTAATAGATGCTAATGATGTGAAACAATACGAACGCACGCCGGCTGCAGGCATATTCAGGGGGACATAAATCTCCATCGCCGCAGGACGGCTGCCTCCAGTCTGCGAAGGTCCCAATGGTGGGTTTGATTGACAGCTTCCCGACAGGTGGGAAAATCCCCTCGATAACTGGCAGCGTACACCTGCACCGGCGTTTATTGCCACTGATCCCCCCAAAGACGTGACCCGGGCGGGTCTTTCTCAGCTGGCATATCAATCACGTGAACCCACCCACGAGGGGTTAAAAAGCAGCACGGTGTGCAGGTACACTTTTGGGTTTTGTGAAGATTGTTTAAACATTTGCTCATGCTGATTAAAACAAGCTTTGCAAATTCTGTAAAAAACACTGATAAAGTTAAAAATAAAGTTAAAGGTGTTAAATACATTTTGATATGAACGTGTGGTAACTGTGATGAATTAATGATATAACCAAAATCTTTGTTTTATTTTTTCAACCACCTAGTAATAATCTCATCAGATTATCCTTTTGTATCTCTGTGCCCACCTGGTTAACCCCTTCTCAAGCACCCCTTTTTTTGAACACAAGCCCAAAAATGACATACCCAAAATATAATGGTTACTGTTCTTGAACCCCTTTGACTATAGGCATAATCCTGGTCTCTTCAAGAACTTACTCTTCAAGTAATAAGTATATAATAAGTATTACTGAAATAAAGTAACAGACGCTAAAACACAGTGGAAGTTTTTTTATTGCCTAAAATATTTAATTTTATTTTTTATTTGCATGAATACAGATGCCTATGGCTGTGCCTGGTCAACTTAACACAATGGAACCACAGCCAAAAGGCTGACCAAGTTCTGGTTAAAATTGGTGATAATACCACCGAAAATGAGTATGCTGCATTGCAAGTTATGTCTAGACAGGTCTCTAAAAAGGCCATTTGGAGACTCCAAATGGACACCTGGTAACCAAATGATAGTATGGGCCTTTAGAGTTGTAAAATACTATATATTCCTAAATTTCAACAATACCACACCAACTACTGATTGAGGTCCGTAGATGAAAGTTTGAGTCAAACATCCCACCCCCATTCTCTGGCCTGCACTCTGCAGAGTAGACCCCACTCCCACCAGAGAATAAGAGCAAAGTGTAAGGGTTTGGGTTTGTAACAATGAGCCAAACGCGACAAAACAAACACGATTACAGAACAAGTCACTCACGAAAGTAAGGACCACTAAAAGAGTCTCAGTAGCAAAACAATAAAAAACCCACTAACACAGGTGTGGCTCGTAGACATGAGCAGAGAAGTAAGAGAACAGAGACTCCTAAGCAGAAATACATGAGCATAAGCTCAAAAAGAAGAAAACAAAGAATCACCTTCGGAACGTAGACTATAACGCCCGATAAGAGGGGGAAAATATATGAAATAAAAATAAACCTCTCACTCTGTTACGTTCGTGCAAAGGACCCAGACGCAGACCACAGGTTTAGACAAAAGGAGTAGTTTATTCCGTTCAGGGGTCAAGCCAGGAGATCAGAGGTAGGTAGGTACAAAAGGGATAGGCAGGAGAATGGTCGATATCCAAACGTGGTCAAAAACGAAAAGGCAGACTGGACAGATAAGGGCTAGGCAAAAGAATGGTAGTTCAAACAGGTGTCGCGGAATAATTATACAGATCTCAGGCTTTAGAAAATAGTAGGCACTGGAAAAAGTTAATCAACGTTCTGACACAGACTGGAAGTAACACGGGGGTTTAAATGCACAAGATACAGATGACACAAAGGGAATCAGGTGTGTGAGAAGGCGGGGTTCCAAACGAGAGACAATGAAATACATCTGGGAAACAATTAAACAACCACAGAGACAACTAGGGAAAACGCGGACTGGATTCCTAAACATACACAATGACAGATGACCTGGAGTTTCAGGAAATCGTGCATAGAGTAAGATGACAGGAGGAAGAGATCAGTTGCAGCTGAGAATGATTTAGCAAGGACAGAACAGCATGAAAATGTGCGCTCTAATATATTAGTGAGATTAGTAACTATACACACCCCTGCCGTTAGTAGAGTTAGTGGTAATATACAAATTAGTTTGTTAGTGGAGTTAGTAGATCTAATCAATCGTTAGTATGTTAGTGGTAATTAGTCAATCTAAGTATACAGAGACAGGTGCGAAGTAAGAGGGAACCCGAACACCAATGAGATCACCCGAATGGTACAGAGACGTAAACAGGGAGTGACGGATCAGATGTAAACAGTCAGACACATGACAACTAGGCAAAACGGAAAAGTAAACAAGTCCGATGGAAAAACTAAACTAAACAATACATACATACAGATGAGAATAAATGATAATAATATAATACAATATAGCAGGTAAATGTCAGATCCTTACAGTACCCCCCCCCCTAGGAAGCGCCTCTTGGCGTTTTACTGGGTGGTACAGGATGAGTCCTATGGAAGTCCTTGAGCATGTCCTTATCCAACACGAACCGTGAAGGGATCCAGGATCTCTCCTCGGGACCGTAACCCTCCCAGTCGACCAGGTACTGAAGACCACGGCCCCGACGACGAACGTCCAACACCTTAGAAACGGTGTAAGCCTCTCCGCCGTCGATGATTCGGGGGGGTGGCGGGGGATCAGGTTCGGGACAAAGGGGGTGGGTAACAGTGGGTTTAATTCTAGACACATGAAAAGTGGGGTGTAGTCTCCGCATAGTAGCGGGAAGTTTGAGTCGAACGGCAGTGGGACTGATGATCTTGAGCACCGGGAAGGGACCCAGGTACCGGGGGGCTAACTTCCGTGACTCTACTCTGAGGGGAATGTCCTTGGCTGAAAGCCACACCTTCTGACCCACCCGGTACTGGGGAGCCTTGACTCGGTGGCGGTCCGCCGTCTCCTTCATCCGGGCACTGGCTCTGGTGAGGTTGATGCGGGCGGATCTCCAAGTCCTGGCACAGCGCCGGATGAAGGTCTCGGCAGACGGGACCCCCACCTCCACTTCCTGGCTGGGAAATAGTGGGGGCTGGTAACCTAGGCAACACTCAAAAGGGGAGAGTTTCGTAGCAGATGAAGTGTGACAGTTCACAGCGTACTCGGCCCAGGGTAACTGCGAGCTCCACGTAGTGGGGTTTCTAGAGCAAAGACACCTAAGGACAGTCTCTAGGCATTGATTGGCTCGCTCAGTCTGGCCGTTGCTCTGTGGGTGAAAACCTGATGAAAGACTAACCGTGGTGCCCAATAGTGTGCAAAAAGCCTTCCAGAACCTAGCAGTGAATTGTGGACCTCTATCTGAGACTATATCCGTGGGGATGCCGTGTAACCTAATGACGTGCTGGACAAGAATGGATGCCGTTTCCTTGGCGGAGGGGAGTTTAGTGAGGGGAATAAAGTGAACAGCCTTAGAGAACCGATCTACAATGGTGAGGATAGTGGTGTAGTGATTGGAGGAGGGTAGCCCCGTGACAAAATCGAGTGCAATATGGGACCAGGGGCGGTGAGGAATGGGGAGTGGTTGAAGTTCACCGTGAGGGGGTTGGTGAGATGACTTATTCTGTGCACATACTGAGCAAGCGGCTACAAATGAGGCTACGTCTTGTCGGACCTCCGGCCACCAGAACTTGCGTAAAATAAAAGTGATAGTACGATTTATACCTGGGTGGCCGGAGATTCGCGATGAATGTCCCCACTGGAGCACCTGGGACCGAGCCGCTTCTGGAACATAGAGACAGTTGTTAGGACATTGGCTGGGAGTTGCCTCCCCATTCTGGGCACTCCTAACAATACATTCGATGGGAAGGCTGATGGCATTAAGGAACACCTTCTGAGGAAGGATTGTGTCCGGACAGGGGTCCTTAGAGGAGGGTTCGAAACGTCGGGATAGGGCATCCGGCTTGGTGTTCTTAGCCCCTGGCCGGTAAGCCAGACAGAAATCAAAACGGGAGAAAAAGAGAGCCCATCTGGCCTGACGGGAGTTAAGCCTCTTGGCGGTTTGTAAATATTCAAGGTTCTTGTGGTCGGTCCAGACCAAGAATGGTATCTGAGCTCCTTCCAGCCAGTGTCGCCACTCCTCCAGGGCCATTTTAACGGCCAACAACTCCCGATTCCCAACGTCGTAGTTCTCCTCCGTGGGGGTGAGGCGGTGTGAGAAGAAGGCACAGGGGTGAACCTTCTGATCCTCCGGGGATCGTTGGGATAGGATGGCCCCTACCCCCACGTTGGAGGCGTCCACCTCCACGATGAACTGGGTGGCCGTATCGGGATAGCGGAGAATGGGAGCTGTGGTGAACAGTTCCTTGAGGCGAGAGAAAGCCTCCTCAGCCTTAGGGTTCCAGGTGAATCTCAGTTTGACCGAGGTGAGAGCCGTGAGGGGAGCCGCTACCGAGCTGTAGTTCCGGATGAAGCGGCGGTAGAAGTTGGAAAACCCCAAGAATCTCTGAAGCTCCTTCCGGCTCTCAGGACGTGGCCACTCCAACACAGCCTTGGTCTTCGCCGGGTCCATCTTGACTTGACCCCTCTCTATGATGAAGCCCAGGAAGGTCGTGGATGAGGTGGAGAACTCGCATTTCTCAGCCTTGACAAATAGACGGTTCTCGAGGAGACGGCCCAGTACCTTGTGTACGTCTCTCTCGTGTTCCTCCAGGCTCTGGGAGTAGATGAGAATGTCATCCAGGTATACATAGACACAGTGATCTATCATGTCACGGAGAACATCATTAACCAGGGTCTGGAAAACGGCGGGGGCGTTAGTGAGCCCGAACGGCATCACCAAGTACTCCCAGTGTCCAGTAGGTGTGTTAAAAGCAGTTTTCCACTCGTCGCCCTCACGAATCCGGACCAGGTGGTAAGCGTTTCTGAGGTCCAGCTTCGTGAAGACGACGGCCTTCTGGAGCTGCTCGAAAGCGGTGGACATAAGCGGGAGTGGGTAGCGGTTCTTCTCCGTGATGTCGTTCAGGCTCCGGTAGTCGATGCAGGGGCGGAGAGAGCCGTCCTTCTTCCCCACAAAGAAGAATCCTGCTCCAGCTGGAGAGGAGGAAGGGCGGATGATGCCAGCTGCCAACGACTCAGACAGGTATTTCTCCATGGCTTCCGTCTCGGGTCGGGAGAGGGAGAACAGACGGCCTCTAGGCGGGGAAGTGCCAGGCCTCAGGTTTATGGCGCAGTCGTAGGGACGGTGTGGAGGTAGAGACGAAGCGCGCGCCTTACAGAAGACCTCCTTGAGGTCATGGAACCTGGCTGGGACCCCCTTCAGATCCGGATCTTCCTCAGAAAAGAGCACAGGAACAGGTGAGTGGGCCTCTTGTAGGCAGCTGGCCGCACACGATGGGCTCCAGCCTACAATTTCATGTCCCCTCCAATCGATTTCCGGGCAGTGACGATTAAGCCAGGGGTGCCCAAGGACCACAGGGGATTGGGGAGAATCGATGATGTGGAGCTGAAGCTCCTCCTGATGGTTACCGGAGACGAGAAGCTTGATGGGTAGGCTTTCCTGGGTGATGTCCGCGATCTGTTCACCGGAGAGGGTGTTAGCTACTAATGGGTGTTCCAAGGGTGTTATAGGAACTCCCCAACGGGCCGCGGCACCAGCGTCCAGGAAATTGGCTTCAGCTCCGGAGTCAATGAGGGCACGGGTCTTCTTAGTGTTGGTGCCCCACTGAAGAGTGACCGGGATGCATGTGCGGTTCCGGTTGGAGGAGTCGACTGGTGTGACGCCCACTAGTGCTCCTCCGGCCACTAGTGAGCGTTGTCTTTTAGTGGACACCTCTCCACAAAGTGCCCAGGCTTGCCGCAATAGAGACAGACCCGATCCCTGATGCGGCGCGCCCTCTCGGCCGCCGATAACCTGAAGCGGTCAATCTCCATGGGCTCCTGTTCAGCTTGGCGGTGGTTAGAGGGCCTGCTGGAGTTGGATGATGATGTAGCGGGCTCGGTCCTGCTGCTGCGTTGGGTGAACTGAGGGGCACGCGTCCTCTGGAATGGACGTTGCCGGTCTCGGAGGCGTGTATCCACCCTGATGGCCAAGGCGATGAGTTCGTCCAGGCTGGAGGGAAGTTCCCGGGTCACGATCTCGTCCATCACCTCGTCGTTGAGACCATTGAGGAATACGTCGAACTTGGACTTGTTGTCCCAGCCGCTGGATGTAGCTAGCGTCTGGAACTCGATGGCGTAGTCTGACGCCGAGTTTCTCCCTTGGCGGAGACGTAGCATCTCCCTAGCTGCCTCATGACCGTGTTTGGACCGATCGAATACCCTTCTCATCTCCTCCATAAATTCCTCGGCCCCACTGCAGCAAGGCCGACCCGCCTCCCAGGTGGCGGTTCCCCACTTCTTGGCACGCCCGGTAAGCTGAGTAATGATGTATGCTACCTGGGCTTGCTCGGTGGGGAAGGTGTGCGGCTGCAGTTGGAACACCAGCTTGCACTGGATCAGGAACGGTCGGCATTCACCCGGTTCACCGTCGTAGCGTTCCGGAGGGGGCAGGCGAGGCTCCCGGATGGGAAGATGTTGCGCCGGTGGGAGCTGGGGTGCGTCGGTAGGTGCAGAGGGATGCATGTTGGTCACCAGTTCCCTAACGCAGGTCATAAGAGACCGGAGATCTTGGGTCACGGACTCGAGGTTAGCCTGTTGCTGGCCAATCAAGGCTCCTTGCCGCAGGAGTGCGGCGTGCAGGTGGGTTGGGTCCGCTGGGTCCATGTCTGGTCAGAACGTACTGTTACGTTCGTGCAAAGGACCCAGACGCAGACCACAGGTTTAGACAAAAGGAGTAGTTTATTCCGTTCAGGGGTCAAGCCAGGAGATCAGAGGTAGGTAGGTACAAAAGGGATAGGCAGGAGAATGGTCGATATCCAAACGTGGTCAAAAACGAAAAGGCAGACTGGACAGATAAGGGCTAGGCAAAAGAATGGTAGTTCAAACAGGTGTCGCGGAATAATTATACAGATCTCAGGCTTTAGAAAATAGTAGGCACTGGAAAAAGTTAATCAACGTTCTGACACAGACTGGAAGTAACACGGGGGTTTAAATGCACAAGATACAGATGACACAAAGGGAATCAGGTGTGTGAGAAGGCGGGGTTCCAAACGAGAGACAATGAAATACATCTGGGAAACAATTAAACAACCACAGAGACAACTAGGGAAAACGCGGACTGGATTCCTAAACATACACAATGACAGATGACCTGGAGTTTCAGGAAATCGTGCATAGAGTAAGATGACAGGAGGAAGAGATCAGTTGCAGCTGAGAATGATTTAGCAAGGACAGAACAGCATGAAAATGTGCGCTCTAATATATTAGTGAGATTAGTAACTATACACACCCCTGCCGTTAGTAGAGTTAGTGGTAATATACAAATTAGTTTGTTAGTGGAGTTAGTAGATCTAATCAATCGTTAGTATGTTAGTGGTAATTAGTCAATCTAAGTATACAGAGACAGGTGCGAAGTAAGAGGGAACCCGAACACCAATGAGATCACCCGAATGGTACAGAGACGTAAACAGGGAGTGACGGATCAGATGTAAACAGTCAGACACATGACAACTAGGCAAAACGGAAAAGTAAACAAGTCCGATGGAAAAACTAAACTAAACAATACATACATACAGATGAGAATAAATGATCATAATATAATACAATATAGCAGGTAAATGTCAGATCCTTACACACTCTCAATATAGCAGAGAGTAGGAGAGAGAAAAAAATAAATTAAAATAACAAAAGGGACTAATCCCTAAAGAGCTTCAAGAGCAGCTAAAGCCAATCTAGTAGTGAAAATATAGAGCAGCAATTTGACCAACTCTGACTACGTGAAGGCACAAAATGACAAAGAAGCGCCAGGAAGCGGAAGTAAGAGGCTTAAATACCTAGCAGGTAATCGGACAAGTGAAACTAATGATGAGAAGCGGGGGGAAGCAAAACTCCGAACCGGAACGTGGAAGAAATCCGATAGACTGCTTACCGGAGAGAGAGGACGAGAACCGTAGCGAAACAGGAAAAAATTGTGATGGGCCATGACTCAAAGTTGTTTTCGGTGTTTTCCAATAAAATACAGTCAATGAATGTATTAACGGTGTGTTTTTACGATAAAAAAATTATTAATGTATTGTTAATCAAGATAAATGAATACAGTGTTTTTACAATAAAAGTAAGTTCAAATGTACTGCCTGGATGTATCTGTTTTATTTTTTTATTTTATTTACCCCCTGACATTTGACAATGACCCAGGTAAAAACATACAGGGGGGGGGGGAATAGTAGTTCAGCTTCAACAAATCTTATTATATTCACAGGAAAACGTGTGGACCTGATCCAAACTGAGAATACAATGTGCTTGCATGTGCAGGATTCTGAAGATTCATTCAAAAAGATTGCAGAAGCACCTATATGCATTCATGTGGTACTAGGGACAGACAGTATAATAAACTGTTTTCTTCACTGCAGAAGAACATCTTTTATGTATTGGTTTAAATGGATGATGTAACAAAGTCAAAGTGAATAAGGTTAAACATGAAAAGGTAATGAAAGGTCCTTGAAATTGGAATTTGAACACAAATACAGCTTGAGAAGATCTGTAGTTTAATTGCATTTCAGCACTGCCATAGTGACATTTTCTTCTGTGAGTTTTCACTTCACATGGCCTTGCGTCAGCAATACTGACAAAAGTTTATTTTCTGAATCTGCCTATCACATGCAGCCAACACAAAGGGGCTCCTCCTGAAAGCATCACAGCTTTGTTCTGTATTTATGCCTTGTATTATTATTATCACAGTTATGCTGTTTCTTCTATATACAGTGCCCACCAGAATTATTGGAAACCCTGGAAAATATGAGCAAATAGGCTATATAAACATATTTGTCAGCATGACCTTACACTCAAAATATGAGAAACATTTTTAATTTAGGTAAAATGATTCAATAAATAAAGGAATTATTCCTAAAAAAGTCAATATTTCCAACAAAAAAAAACAACATCTGTCATAATTATTTCCAATGCTACAAATAGTTACAAACAAAACCTAATTGAAATATATTCCCATTCATATTTTACTATTTTTAATAAGTCTTAGGAACTATTATGGGGTCATTCTCAACCTTCGGTTTCACTGGGGTATAAATATAATGTGGCACTAGCCATCAGCCAAAACATGGGGAAGATAAGAGAATACATAAATGAAATGTAACAAAAGGTTGTTGACCTTCATAAATCAGGCACTGACTATAGAAAAATAGCTGCATGACTGAAACTATGTATTTCTACCATTAGGGCAATAATTCATAAGTTTAAAGCAACTGGAGCTGTGAATAACCTGCCTGGCGCTTGCCCCTACGCACAGTAAGGAGGATGGTTCCAGACGGAAAAATATCTCCAATGATCACAGTTGGAGAATTTAAAAAGAACCTTGTCCCCACTGTGAAGTATGGTGGAGGATGTGTGATGTTGTGGGCCAGTTTATCCTCCAACTTGTTAGAATACATGGCATCATGGACTCCCATGAAATACCAGGAGATTTTAGACCAAAATCTGCCTCTGCCAGAAGGCTCAAAATGGGCCGTGGTTGAATCTTCCGGGAGGACAATGATCCAAAGCGTACCTCAACATCTACACAGAAATGGTTCACTGACCACACAATCAAGTTTTTGCAATTGCCACACAAGTCCCCTGACCTGAAGCTCATTGAACAACCTGTGGAGTAAACTGAAGAGAGTCCATAAGCAGACCTATGAAGGATCTGAAGAGATTCTGAATTGAGTTTTCAAACTTTATTTTTGGCCAATGTAATTATTACTATCATTTCAATCATGCTTCTGTCAGCATACAGCAATAGTGGTTCACATGATGCAGCAAAAATATAAAAATGCAATATACCTGTCATGGTCCTGAATCAGTCAAATGGAGAATTTCAAGAAAAAATTCAAACGTATAGATCAATAAGCTTCCAAAAAAGTTAGGGATAAAGTAATAAAAGGCACAAATTATGGGGATAAAGAAATTTTGATTAATATAGTTCTGACTATGGTTAACATTGAAGAGTGCATAGGTGTATTATGCCACCTGGACACTGCAGAGATCTGGCTGTTCCTCAAAACTCTACAGAACTCTACAGAGTTGAATGCCTGAGATGGGGAGAAATGTTCATGACCCAACAGTTTCCCAGTTCCTGTATAGTTCTAGGTCTATATAAAGGCCCATTATTGCATTTGCCATGTTTAATTTTTCCTTTTGTACACAAAACTAATAACCATGCTGCATCTTTGTTGCAATAGAGGCAAATATTCAACCAACATTCCAACTTAATTTTTTAAGATGAATGCTAGTGCAACTATTTCTTCTCAAACACAATTTGAAAGCAAATTTTGGACTCCAACCAAACTGTTTGTGAAGACAAAAGGCAAACATTGCTTACAATTTCAAGTCAGAAGTCAAGGAATGATTGAAGTGAATCCAAGTTAATTGAATCCAAAGCATAGTCATCATTTTTACTGTTGATTTTACATGTTTTGATACCATATTTAGGCCTATATAATCCAAACAGTCAGGCAAGCGGATAGGTTTTATCGTAATAATGGAGGGGAAACACAATGTACCAATGCTATTGCGAACTATTAATGTAGAAATCTTCCTCTGCCATTTTCTATGGATCAGTTATGGGACATTTATGAGTAATTTTACTTCCATACGCAGAACAAAAAAAGAGCTTGTTTTTGAAGAATAACCTCTTGCAAATATGTACATTGAAGCAGGAGTTCAATATTAAAAAATAGAAACAAACAACCTCTCTGCTGAGATGATACAATTTTTATCAGAACACCTGTTGTCCTTTTTATATTTCCCTGACTTATAGTTGACTTGATATAGCAATGCAGATTCAAATCCTGCAGTGCATCAATTTTCACTGAGAAGAAATAAACCTAATTTAGGTTTTTTGGAATTTTACAAATTTCATCTGACAGCTTCCAATTAGAAAGTACCTGTTTGTTCCACTTAATTTTTGTGACTCTATAAATATAAGAAATAAAAAGGTGGGTTGGAGACATGTTGAGCTTAAAAATACAGGCAATTGAGGTGATTATGGAAATAAATTTATTTTTACGATATCATTCAGTGTAATTTGTTCCTCCTCATTCCCCCTAAACTCATCCCTCTAAATTGTCTGACAAACAATGTCTATTCTGGAAATGTGTGTGAGAAAGGTGCAGTAAATTGAATTGTAAAGTTGAATTTTTATTCAGGTTACACACTGTGCCCCGTTGTGAATTAATATCCTTGCCGTTCAATTTGTGTTAATTGTTGAACATGGCATGCACAGCTATTTATGACATAATGTGGCTTAAGAGGGTAAATAGGCTAATCCCTCAAAACATAAAAAGCACATAATTTAGAAAAATTAACAGCTTGTTAAAATTCTGGGATTGAAATTGTGGTCGGAATGTAAACCAGAGAGGTCCTCCAGGACCGAGTTTGGGCACCCCTGATGTAGATATTTTCCAAACCCTATGGGCTCATCAAATACTATAGTTGGTCAAGTGCTACATATCAAAAACTCACAATGTAATTAGCAAGTCTGGGAAAGGCATAATTCAAATGATGTGCTGCAGGTTTTGATTAAAGGCATACTGAACTTTGTTAGAACATAATATTGTATAGCTACCTGGCACCGATAGAAGTCGTAATATTCACGCTCATCTTCATGACTTGCTCCAGTGGTCAGCAACTGGCCAACGAAGAATGACGTTTTTTCTCTCTCCATTCACTCCCATTGCTTGGTGAAACAGGTCTCAAAAGCACACTTTTAGCACATAAATAAATGCAAACAAAGCGGTTTATGCCAATATATAAAATCAAGACATCCACTACCGAAATAAACATCAACAAATCTCATTTTCTCTGACATTTCAGTGTGGCAACGGTACTGAGACCCCAAAGTAGTTATTTCTTAAGCTATAGGCTTTTGCTACATATTGCAATTTTGAGAAGCGTAAAACGGATCTCAATTACATGCTAATTATCGTTAGCGCTTCTATGGGGTTTTCCATATTTGTTAGCAATAAGCTAATCGGGAGTTGAAGAGCAGTTAAGATAACTCTATTTCTGTGTTGTTTGATTCCTGAGAGGTATATCTGGTATTGTGCTGTATGCCAGTGATCATCAGTAAACGTGTCAAATTTACCATCGGCCTCTGGATGCTTCTTAGTTAGTTATCTGCCTAGCTATATCCCCAGCTGCATTTAGTCTAATGAGGGCAGATTAAGTGCACTGGCCCGATCGGAACAGTGACCGCTCAAGTTTTGGGCCACCATTATTGTTGAACCCTGTAGTTCTAACTAGCCATAATGTGTGTGTTTGACATTTATTTACCTGTTAGAAAGTGCTTTCCATTGGCATACATAAAGTATCTCTGTTTCCTTTTAACTGATCTCTGCTAATATCAATTAGCATATCCCAGACAGTAACATTTTACATGTAACCTGCATTCGGCCATGGCAGAAGGTTGCACTCGCATAATCATATTTAAATTTAAGAGAGATGGCCATCAGTTTGTAAACTGAAAAAAAAAAATTAAAGAACACTTGCCTGATCGGGCAACCACAGAGTAACGCCCAATTTCCCAAATGTAAGAATGATTAAAGTATTAAGGTGGCAGTTATTGAGATGCTCAGATGTTATTTCCCTGACAGCTAAGGTTAAACACAAACTAAGTTCAACCACAGTCAGTTAAATGGCAAAGTACAGAGCATTAAAATAAGCTGGAGAAGGAAGACATCACAGAAGATTGTCTGAGAGAAAGTGACAGTGAGTAATTACAAGAATAGAATTGAGGGTGTTGTGCAGTTTTTTTTTTTTGTTGTACAATAAAATAAGCCAAACAGAAAGAAAAACAGAACTTTAACATCTCATTTCTTAGGTACAACAAAGACAACAAAATTATCCCATTCGACAGCAAGAACAGTCTGTTTCCAAAATATAATGATGAAGATTACTTATTTATTTTTCATGATGTAAAATGTGTAAGAATTTTTAGTTTGGCTAACCGACCATTATAATAACCCGGCATTATTAGAAAGCAAAACACCCTTTGTTCTCAAGTTCATTATGAAACAAACATATTTACTCTACTAAGAATAATTGTTGTCACGGTGCATAATTAACACTTGGGAGCATTCGGGCTGGTCCTAAGCATTGGTGCCAGGGGGCGTTTTCAACATGAAGATTAAACACCAAGACTTCTGGTGCACAGGGGATAAAAAGAAAAGGAGGAGGAGGAGGAAAATACAGATGTAAGTCTAATGACTGTGTGTTTATTGACATTTATTCAATCAAAGGTATAAAGCTAGCTAGCTATTAGGGATGTAAGCTAATGGTACACTTAACTAAGGGTACGCTAGGCTACGATTCGTATCATGATACAGTAGTCACGGCGGTACAGGCTCTTCAAAACCGACAGCTGGCACGCCAAAAACCTTAACTGAATTTCAGGAATTCTATTATGTTGTTGTAGTATATAGGCTAGTTGAAAACTATGTCAATATGAGAGTTAAAGAATCGCGTACTGATATACTGTGGTTTCTTATTTTACAGTTAATATTACTAATTATCTGAGGTCCACAGACTAATACCAGTACAGTTAACATTTTGAGTTCCACAACAATCTTGTCTTAATGTGTTAGGCCTAAAAAAAAAATTAGTTTGGTTCCGGTTTCCGACCGACCCTGTCAATTTATGTGCGACCCAAATTATTTTATGCGCTTGGGGAATAAAAAAAATAAAATAAAAAAAATACACAAATACAATTTTTTGATGCAAACTATAATTACGTTTTTGTACAGCACCTCTTCATCCTGTACAAGGATGAGCGCATTCTCTCGTGAAAACAACGACTTCACGTGGGATCTGCATGCAGACGACTGGATATCGGTAGCGCGTGTTATATGGTTGCTGGAGAAAGATGGATATATGCATTGTCTCCATTGTTTGCCCATTCAACAGCGTGACAAACAAAATTGTAAGATTGGGTATGAAATCTTTCGAAAATGTCCTTGAAGAAGTCAAGCAGTGCACTTGTTCATTTGTGTCAGCAGCCGGCAAAGTGGACCGAGCTGACAGATGGACTGACATCGCCAGCGATGTGGTGTCGAACTCGCCTGTCAGTAGCATCGTAGCTTTATTTCAATTCAGATATTTAGCACTGAAGTGCGCCCCAGAGCAAATGTCTGTGTCCTCCACGAGTACCACGAACCCGCCCGCCTTCGAGATGCTGTTTCGAGCACAGCAACTTACTCATTTGCCCCCGTCGAAAGTTGTGCAGACCAAAAAAGACGAGCTGAAAAATGACATTCTGAAGAATCTGCGGACCAGGGGAGTGGGCTTTTCTCTTCCAGAGAGCACAACCCAAGGCTCACTTTTGCTGACGGTAAGTGAACTATAATATTTGAATTATTGTAGGCTATTATTACGTTTGAAGAACGTTTGAAGAAATGATCACCGTAGATCTACCCTGGCTCTGAGCGCTTCGGAATTGCTACAACGCTAACCTATGGGGACAGTCGTTTTAACCACTTTTTGAGAATCATTCCAAGACCTATTGAACGCGACTTGGTTCCTAAACAAGACACCACAGTGCGTGTTTAACCCAAATAGTGTGGAAAAGCCGTATAAAGTTTATATTTCCGCAGGCAGCCACTCACCTCTGTTTATTTCTGGAAAATCCTTTAGGCTAAGGTGGAGCGGCTGAGATCCCACTATAGCCACAGAAGCGAAAACTTTTTTCTTGTTGCTTTGTTTTGTTTACAAAAAGCAACGATCGAGCTGTGCAGACGTAATGTCGATATTATCTCCATGTGTAGATGTCATGTCCGTATTTATGACTATGTAACAACATAGCATTGGTTGCTTGCATAGCAGCTAGCAGCTTTCTTCATCTAGGCTACATCAATAGTGAAAGCCAGTTTTGCATATCCCTGTAGGCTACTTCTGACGTTCTGACAGTGGAGATCTAGACCTATGGTTTGGTCAGATAGATTTTAATCAGGTTAAAGGGTCACCCCAACACTGGAAGACCCTCAGGAAAACGATATGGGTTAAACATGGCTGGAGTTATCCTATTATAGATAGATCTATGATAATGATCTAAAAATGATAATGATTATGATATGTTATGAAAAATATTTGTGGCTCTCATAAGATATTTTTCATATCATATATCATACTATCATTATCATTTTTATGCATATATATAGGCTACATAATATAAACAAAAATATTTCAATTGTTTTGTGTTAGGCAGAATAGTAGAAGCTACATGTTAGTCACAATGTTAACTTGAATAGACTCCACACATGCACTGTCTCCTTCTAGGCCTACAGTAGGCTTACTTCACTCTTGAGACATGTATTAAACATATCAGTGCAACATATACTTTGTTGTATTTGTACTAAAATTAAATGTATAAAAATTTATAAAAGAGTTTGTGGCGAAGTGGGCTATAGTGCCCGGAGAATGAATGTACACGAGTCCAGAGAGTTGTCGTTTCAACAGGCGTTTATTAATTCCTAACCCACACAGTTGTACAGCTCATTTCGACCTCTTCTCTTCCGTTGCAGCTCCTTTTGAGGATCTCAGGCTCACTGTTGGACAATCAAGGCAATTGGTTAATTGATAATAACAATCCTATAATCAATCGTCACCAACTGCCCGATTGCCGACAGCTGTGCCGGCTTCCTAAACCACCCGTGTTCACTCTCTCTCTTGCTAGCTGCGCCTAAAACCACGCCCCCCTGCCACATACCCCCACCACCCGACTTAGGCCGGGAAGCCATCCGGCCAATGCTCAACTTCCCCCCCCCTCCCCCTCCTCCACCGGACGGGAGAGAAAATCAGCCACCACCATCTGCGCTCCCGGCCTATGAACCACCTTGAAATTAAACGGCTGTAAAGCCAGATACCACCGAGTGATTCGGGCGTTGGTATCCTTCATGCGGTGAAGCCATTGGAGGGGCGCATGGTCCGAGCAGAGGGTGAATGAGCGACCCAGCAGATAATAACGGAGGGACCCGACCGCCCATCTGATGGCCAGGCACTCCTTCTCGACCGTGCTGTACTTCGCTTCCCGCTGTGATAGCTTTCGGCTAATGTACAGCACTGGTCGGTCGACCCCCTCCACCTGCTGAGTCAAAACGGCCCCCAGCCCTCTGTTCGATGCGTCAGTCTGCAAATTAAAGGGGAGAGAGAAATTAGGGGTGAACAAGAGCGGTTTCCCACACAAAGCTTCCTTTACCCTCTCAAACGCCTGCCGACACAGCTCCGTCCACTGAACCGGATCTGAGGCACCTTTCCGAGTCAAGTCGGTCAGGGGACTGGTCAGGTCCGAGAAAGCCGGGATGAACCTTCTGTAGTACCCAGCCAGTCCCAAAAACCTCCTCACCTCTTTTTTTGTCTTCGGTCGTAGACAGGTCGCGATCGCCGCTGTTTTGTCCACCAGAGGTCGCACCTGTCCACTTCCCAAGTGGTACCCCAAATACCGTACCTCCGCTCTGCCAATCGCACACTTCTTTGGGTTAGCCGTGAGTCCCGCCTGTCTCAGGGACTCCAGCACCGCCCCCACATGCCGCACATGCTGAGCCCAGCTGTCACTGTGTATTATTATGTCGTCCAGATAGGCTGCAGCGAAAGCAGCATGCGGACGCAGTACCCTGTCCATGAGACGTTGAAACGTGGCAGGGGCTCCGAATAACCCAAACGGAAGTGTCCGGAATTGGTACAACCCGTCCGGAGCGGAGAAAGCCGTTTTTTCCTTGGACTCTGGAGACAAGGGAATCTGCCAGTAGCCCTTGGTCAAATCCAGTGTCGAAAAAAAACGAGCTGTGCCCAACCGATCCAATAGGTCATCGACCCGAGGCATGGGATAGGCATCGAATCGTGACACTTCGTTTACCTTTCGATAGTCTACACAGAAGCGAACAGATCCATCCGGCTTACTCACCAGCACGATGGGGCTATTCCACGCACTGTTAGACTCTTCTATTACGCCCAACTCCAACATTGTCTTTATTTCTGCCTGAACCACTTTCTTTTTATGTTCAGGCAGTCGGTAGGGGCGCGAACGCACCGTCACCCCCGGGGTTGTCTCAATATGGTGATTTATCAGATTGGTGTGGCCTGGTAGAGGGGAAAACACATCAGCGAACTGCTTTTGCAACTTGGCAAGATCCGTTCTCTGATTCGGTAAGAGATGGCTATCAAAAAGGGGGGAGGTTTGATCGTTTGAATTTGGTACCTCCGGTCCCAGCTCATCTCTCTCCTGATCTACCGATACCAAGGAGACCGGTATCACCTCTTTCCACACTTTTAATAGGTTGAGGTGATAAATCTGTTTAGCCCCCTCTCTATCAGACCGCTCCACCTCATAATCGACTTCCCCCACTCGTCGTGTGACCACAAAGGGTCCTTGCCACTTAGCGAGTAATTTCGTGCTGGAAGTCGGTAGTAATACCAAGACTTTCTCTCCCGGTGAAAATTGCCGTAGTTTTGTTCCTCTATCGTAGTGTTTTTGCTGACGTTCCTGAGCCTCGAGCAAATTCTCTCGTGATAATCTCCCCAGTGTATGGAGTTTTGCTCGTAGGTCCATAACGTATTGAATTTCGTTTTTACTAGGGCTTGGACCCTCCTCCCAGCTTTCTTTAACCAGGTCCAAAATACCCCGTGGTTTTCTACCGAACAGCAATTCAAAAGGAGAAAATCCCGTGGAGGCCTGGGGAACCTCTCGCACTGCAAATAATAGAGGAACTAACCACTTATCCCAATTTCGGCTGTCATCGTGTACAAACTTCCGAATCATGGATTTCAAAGTCCTATTAAAACGTTCCACGAGCCCATCCGTTTGTGGATGGTACACGCTCGTTTTAATTGACTGAACACCCAAAAGTTCATACAGTTCGCGTAGTGTGCGTGACATGAATGAAGTGCCTTGATCAGTCAGAATCTCTTTCGGGATTCCAACTCGGGAGATTATTTGAAACAATGCCTGCGCAACACTCTTAGCCGAGATATTGCGCAATGGCACTGCTTCGGGATACCGGGTTGCATAATCCACCAAAACTAATACAAATCAGTATCCCTGAGTGCTCCGTTCAAATGGCCCGATGAGGTCCATGCCCACTCTATCAAACGGGACCTCAATTAATGGTAGGGGCCGCAATGGGGCTTTTGGGATCGCCGGGGAGTTTACCAGCTGACAATCTGGACAGGACGCACACCACCTACGTACGTCCGCCCAGATGCCCGGCTAATAAAACCGGGCCATTATCCGGTTTAGTGTTTTTTCATACCCCAAGTGACCAGCCATGGGGTTGTAATGAGCCGCCTGGAAAATCATTTCCCGGCGGCTTTTCGGTACCAACAACTGGGTCGTCTCCTCACCTGTCTGCGTGTCACGACTCACTCGATACAATCTATCCTTAATAATTGAAAAATATGGGTGAGAGCGTGCAGCGTCAGGGCGCACCAGCTGACTATCAACGTATACCACCTGGTCGAAGGTAGAGCGTAGGGTATCATCTCGAGACTGAGCGAGTGGAAAATCTTCCATGGGTTGGAACACCGGCACCTGGGGAGTCTCCACTGGAGGCTCTCCTGGAGCCGCCCCCCCCCCCGTCAGTGTCGGACGACCCCGCGTCACCACTTTCCGCTGCACACACCTCACACTTCCCTACCAGTCGTGATCGTACCCTCATCAGTTTTTCCGCTATTAGTTTAAACCCCGCCCAATCTGTACCCAAAATCAGAGGGTGCGAGAGGTGGGAGCTAACCGCAGCCTCTATGATATGCTTTTTCCCTTTTATCCGAATTTCCACTGGTACTATTGGGTATTTGTGTCGATCCCCATGCCCACACCTAATTACCACCCAACGTGCCGATCTCAAAGCCTCGGTTCGAACCAGGCTCTGGTGAATCATGGTCTGCATAGCCCCTGAATCCAACAGCGCCCGGTGTTCACTCCCTTGCACCCTTACCGGAATGCAGTACGCCCCGTCTGAATCGGGAGCGGAGGTGGGCGGTCCGACCACCCGGACCACCTGCCCCACCTCCATGAGCGGACAATTGCGGCGCAGGTGGCCCAGCCGTCCACACCGCCAACACTCCGGTCCAGGTGTTTGAGGCACTCCCTGTGGGTCGGACTGCACCGCCACTGAGCCTGAGGAGGGAAAAGAGGGCAGAGCGTTACGGGGGCTGACACTGGGGAAGGAGGGGTTTTGGGACCGATAACCAGAAAGGGGGGCGGAACGAGGGGCGAATTTCTTCCTGGGCGCCGGCTCCGGCTTCTGCTGCTGGGCGAAGGGGTTTTGTGCCAGGTGGTCCTCCGCCAGGGTGACGGCGGTATCCAGGTTGGTGGGTCTGTGGCACTGGACCCACCTCGCGGTCTCCGCCGGCAACCCCACTACAAACCTCTCCAGGACCACCTGCTCCACGACTCCCGTAGCGGATCGTATTTCCGGCCGGAGCCAGCGCCTCGCCATGTCCGCCAGCCGCTGGGCGTAGGCAAATGGTCGGTCCTCTCCCGTCAGGTCCGACTCCCGGAATTGCTGACGGTGCTCCTCCGGGGAACGACCCGTCCGGTCGAGGATCGCCTTTTTTAAGTTCCGGTATTCCGCCCTCGCGGCTGTCGGCAGGCTATGCGCCGCTCGTTGCGCCTCTCCCGACAGGAGGGGTAGGAGCCGCACGGTCCACTCCTCCATCGGCCACCGGGATGTTTCCGCCGCCAGCTCAAACGCCTCCAGGAATGCCTGAGCGTCATCCTCCGCCGTCATCTTTGGGATGTTGAATTTCGGGGAGGCGACGCTCTGCCTTCCCGTGACATCCCCGCTGACTGATAGCTGCATCAGTGCTTGTGTCTGGAGGCTAGACTGCTCACGCAGGGCCTGCATCTGCTCCGCATGAGCCGCTGCCTGTCGCTCCTGCATGGCAGCTAGCCCCTCCAGCACTCTGCCCAATGTTGTCGTCGATACCGCTTGTTCCATCGGATCACTCTCCATTCTCCGCCCTTCGCCGTTTGTTCGTTTTTTTTCTTCCCCGTTCGGGCCACCACTGTGGCGAAGTGGGCTATAGTGCCCGGAGAATGAATGTACACGAGTCCAGAGAGTTGTCGTTTCAACAGGCGTTTATTAATTCCTAACCCACACAGTTGTACAGCTCATTTCGACCTCTTCTCTTCCGTTGCAGCTCCTTTTGAGGATCTCAGGCTCACTGTTGGACAATCAAGGCAATTGGTTAATTGATAATAACAATCCTATAATCAATCGTCACCAACTGCCCGATTGCCGACAGCTGTGCCGGCTTCCTAAACCACCCGTGTTCACTCTCTCTCTTGCTAGCTGCGCCTAAAACCACGCCCCCCTGCCACAGAGTTATATGAAAATATTAAACAACTTTAATATTAAATACCTGACACCATTTTTTTTTATTTTTTTTTATTTTCAGACGCTAACAAATTGCCTTTGGTACATCACAAACCAGCACACTGTGATACGTGATGCGTCTCACCAAGAGAGAGATGTGATTCCTGTTCCATCATGCTGGAGCTTTGAAGGATACAATGAAGTGAAGAGAAAGAAAATAAAGGAGCAACCCATGTGTGCTGCCTTTCTGGACAGTCACTCCCAAGCCCTGTTGTCTTTGTGTGACCGACCATACATGTCCTCAACTTGTACAAAAAATACCTATCACTCGCTGCCACTGGAAAAATAAAATAAAAAAATAAAATAAAATAAATTCCCTACCTACCCATGACCTCAACTGACAACCAACAGGAACCAAACTTTTTTTTTTTTAGGCCTTATGTATCTGTATATACATAGGCGATTCATTGTTCTTCAAATAGGCTAGTAGTTGTCCTTTTCCTTAAAAAGACAAATATACAGCATTAATTTGAAGGAGTAGCTACATTGATTGTAAGGAACAAAACATTTACTGGGAACAAGCCTACTAGAGTTTAAAAACACCACACAGAGGCCTCCAATTCTTTTCAATACAGCTGTATTTGGCTGTTGCTGTGTCTTTTTGTAAACGAACATATTATATTATATATGTCCAAAAATGTAAAACAAAACAAAAAAGCATAATCATGGACAACAATATACATTTTATTATAGCCTACTCACAACCTACTCATATCCCTGCTTTATTAGGTTACATTCTTCTCAGCCCGTTTCGTCCACAGTTATCATAGGCTAGGCTATGTGTAGCCTACGATTAAAAATATATATTTTTTAAGGGTTTCCGAATTGTTATGGTTTTGAAAGCTCCGCGCTATGATGGCTATGATGCAGCTTTGGCAAAAACTGGTATGCAGTAACAGCATAGCCTTTTTTATTTATTTATTTATTTATTTTTTCAAAAAAGGGCATTTCCCGATATAATTGCTGCTTTGTGGCGAAAGTGCCGCCGTGGTAATAGATTTACTTTAACATCTGTCCGAGAATGTAAACAAGTCATCCATTTTCACTGTAAGAAGACAACGTTACCTCTATTTCGCTAGCCAAGCCTACTTGAACAGTTAAAAATGCATGAGAAGAGAAGCCTACCCATTGAAAGCTGATAGCTTTTTCTTTGTCTCACCGTTTGTTTGGAATCTACACGCATACAACGATGAAATATTATCGTTCTTTGGATGCCCACAACTTTTTTGTTAGTGGATGATAATATTTTGCACTTGCAAATATAATACTGTAACGTTATAGCACTCCGATTTATCCACATCCACTACAAACCATTTGCATATGGTCAAAATGTTTTACCGTTTCTTACAGCAATATTAGTTAGCCATTCATTGACAACTGGATAACATATTTGACTTAGGCTACCTGTGAAACAATGCCTGCTGCACACTTAAGCATGTGGAGTTTCAGGGTCTCACATTTTTCCCTTTCTTCCCGCCGACACCTCACGTCTTATTGCTCGGATCCACTTTTCTCATCTTATGGGCTCCGTTTTGCGGTTCGGAATCTTATAAAACCGCAATTCTGGGTTTTTTGCCTTGTTTGTAGTGCATCCCACCAAACAACAACTTTTAGGCATTTTTATGCTGTTAGTTAACGGATCGAAATGACAAGAAGGCACCAGCGTGTCAAGTCAATGGAGGGCAAGAGCGAGATGTGTTTTCCTTCCCGGGATGGGCGGGGCCTATTTGCGCTCAGTCTCCTGGCAGTACACTGTGCAGCAGCTGGCTGGCTATGCATTTGTTATTTTATTTCACATGCATGAACTATTATAAAAAATATAATTATTGATTTAAATGAATAGTACCTAATGTAAAATATCAGATAGCAGCATATTATACATATGTGACTCGCGAGGGGGGGCCAGCGATTGTATCAGGGTGGCTGTGCCCCCCCCTGGCGGCGCCACTGTGGCGAACTACAGCGAGTAGATTTGTTTACATTTTTTTATTAAAAGCACAAATGTAGCTTAATATCTAATCACATTACCTTCATTCGGCAATAAAGTGGTATCATATATAAACGGGCGAAAGAAAAACTTGATTATTTTTGGTCATGATAAGGCCATTACATCAACTCTTGACATGGATGAATTTGTAGCTACGTGTTTTCTGCGGAAAGAAACAGAAGACTGATGTTGTGATCTCATGTAGCGTGCAGGAATGTGTATACAATTAAAAGTATGATTGTGAATCACAGAACTAAAAAAAAAAGTGTTGTAATATAGTTAGTGAAAATATTGTATGTCCTCTAAGAATGGGTGGTAAATACATGAGAAAATAAACTTGATCAAAACACGAGATTCTAAAATACAAATGAAAATGATGAGCCAATTACAGTATCTTAGTTTCACATGTAAATAATAAATAGAACAAAAAAACTGAAATGATGACTACAGCTCATCTTTAATATACTTGTTTCCATATAAGATTAGATTTGCTATTACTGGGCATAAATAAAGTTGTGCTCCTATAGGGGGGGTTAAAAAATGATCTTATCCACTAATGTACTGATTAGCCTACCATGGCTTTAGCTTTATATGGAAGCATGTCAAATCTCACCTATATCACAGCTATATATCTTCTCCAAAATATTCATAAATAAAACATTTGATTTCAGAAAATGCCCTGTGTGTGGTTGTGTAGAAATGCAGGAACCCCGCTACGTTGTTCTCCCTTGTGCCCCACCAATATCTCTTGATGACCCTCAATCAAAGCAGTCTACAAACAGCCCTGCATCTCAGTTATTTGGGGTGATAATTACTTGTCCCATTAGGATTTCTTGTTTTTTCCATGACCGTGTCTGAATCAGCCCACTTGCCTACTATTGAGTAGTATTAAGTAGTATTGAATAAAAAAAGGTTTTAAGTATACGACAATTCTGAAAATTGAGTGTGAGGTGACAGGGGGGGGGGGCACCATCTACAGATCTTGCCTAGGCCTACTGAAAGGCTAGGGCCAGCCCTGGGAGCATTCATAGTAGTCTGCTTATAAAGTGGTTAAAAGATGTTTACAGCTTTACAGGGTGGTAAATTGTACATACATTACCCAGTGATAGGAGCTTTTGTGAAAGCAGAGAACAAATCTGCACAAGTTATTGTAAATCTCCACAAAAATATTTTCTACATAAAAGTCAGATTACATTGCAGGCATTTAGCAGAGGCTCTTATTCAGAGCCATTTACACAGATTTTTGCATTTATACATAGTATCCATTTATACAGCTGGATATATATCAGAGTCAGAATCAGTATTCTTTATTGATCCCTAAGGAAAAATTGGGTTCTAGTTGCAGTTTCTCACATTCTAAAAATAAATATATAGCATATTAAAAAATGGAAATAAGAAATAAAAATATAAAAATATGTGCATTATACTACAAAATATATAACAACAATAGTATAGAAGTAAGAAAAATAAAAATATTTGAAAAATTCTTACCGGAATCAGTATTGCACAGTTTAAAATCTAAGTTATAATTATAAATTATGGGGTTATTAAGCTGCTGACAGGGGTGAAATAAGTCCAGGGCCAGTCTATTGACTCAGAGTGTCTGACATTCTTAGGGAGGAGTTGAACAGTTTGATGACCACATCAGGCAAGAATGACTTCCTGTGGCGCTCAGTGGTGCTTCTCGGTAGAATGAGACTTGCGCTGAATGTACTCCTGTGCTTGACCAGCACATCATGGAGTGGGTGGGAGACATTGTCCAAGATGTCCAACTTGGACAGCATCCTCCTCTCTGACACTGCCGCCAGAGAGTCCAGCTCCGCCCCCACAACATCACTGGTCTTGCGGATCAGTTTGTTAAGTCTGTTGGCGTCCGCCACCCTCAACCTGCTACCTCAGCACACAACAGCAAACAGAAGAGCACTGGCCACCACAGACTCATAAAACATCCTCAGCGTTTTCCGGCTGATGTTGAAGGACCTCGGCCTCCTCAAAACGTAGAGACATCTCTGGCCCATCTTGTAGAGGACTTCAGTGTTCTTAGCCCAATCCAGTTTATTGTTAATGTACACTCCCATGCACTTGTCCTCCACAATGTCCATACTGACCTCCTGGATGGAAACAGGGGTCATCTGTGCCTTAGTCCTCCTCAGATCCACAACCAGCTCCTTTGTCTTTGCCACGTTGAGCTGCAGATGGTTCACCAGAGCGCTATACTCAGCCTCCTCACCGTTGCTGCATCCATCTATAGCATCAGTCATCAGAGAACTTGTGAATATGGCAGGACTCTGTGTAGTAGTTCAAGTCCGTGGTGTAGAGGGTGAAGAGGAAGGGAGACAAGACCGTCCCTTGTGGGGCCCCAGTGTTGCTGACCACTCTGTCTGACACACAGTGTTGCAAGCGCACATACTGTGCTCTGCCAGTCAGGTAGTTGACCATCCAGGACACACCTGCATCGCTGTCAGCTTCTCACCCAGTAGAACCGCACGGATGGTGTTGAAAGCACTGGAGAAGTTAAAAAACATGACCCTCACAGTGCTTGCCGGGTTGTCTATGTGAGTGTAGGCGCGGTTAAGCAGGTAAATGATGACGTCCTCAACTCCTAGTCGGGGCTGGTAGGCAAACTGGAGGGGGTCCAAGAATGGCTTGACTATGGGCCGGAGCTGCTCCAGGACAAGTCTCTCCAGAGTTTTCATTATGTGGGAGGTCAAAGTCTGTAGTCCTTGGAGCCACTGGGACGCGGCACAGGAACGAGGCAAGACGTGTTCCACAGCACAGGGACCCTTTGAAGACTCAGGCTCATACTGAAGCAATTCAGGTTAAGTACCTTGCTCAAGGGTACAACAGCAGTGTCTTACCTAGGAATCGAACCACACATCTTTAAAAACACAATTTTTGAAATCTTTCTGTAATTATGGTAGGTTACAACTGAACTTCACCCGGTATGCTTTATGTTGTTACAGTAGATAAATGTAAGCAAAACATGTGTGACTGTGCTTTTTGAGTTTCTGCTAAACATATTAGTGAACGTTTAGTTGGAACTTGCCATCTTGTTGTGTTTCCTAAAATTGGCTATTTGGAAAAAATGCTGCTAATAGTTAAAGTAGACATAAGCCATTATGGATTAATTTTGGAGGACTGGGGCATTTGCAGAGAAAATTAAGAAAGAGAAACAAAAGAAAAAGAAGATGACATAAGGAAGAAGCAGAACTTGATGATAAAAAAGAAACATAAACTAATCCAAATTCAGTGTTTTATTGTGTGGCTGTACAAAATTGTATCTGTTTGCATGAGGTCATAGGGTTAACAATTTAATGTTCAGAACAGTGAGTGATGCCATATTATCTGTGACAAAGTGCTAAACTCTCAGTACTGTATAAGAATGGGGTGTGCCCTGCTAACCCCTGACTTAGCAGACGGCATACCTCCCATCCTAATAATATAATATCCATTCTGTGTAAATGTACATTAAATGCATTTAGTATCCTTTCTAAGTTAAGAATCTTTCCAAAATGCAAGATAATTTGGATTTATTTTTATGGTTTGTCCATGTCTGCAAAGAGAAATTCTTATACACCCTGGGTATATGTGTGTTTTTGGTGTATGTCATGGTAGATGTGAATGTAATAGGTAGGGCCCATGTGTAATTGTGGGACTCTGTTCATTATTGTCTAATCACGCCCCTGCCCCACTCACTGCAGGTCTGAAGGAGGCAGGATGTGCCTCAGAGAGAGCAATTTGGGCAGCAATTTGCTCCACAGGGATTAGAAGTGCCATTGAACCTCTGCACCACACCTTTTCCCGCTACTCTTCCTCCCACATTCAGACTAAATTAACCCGACAAGCCACAAGCTGGACATCATCTGTACCCTTCATAAAACTACCAGAATCAAGCTGACATAATGACATTTCTATATACTGAGTACTGAAATCTAAAGCTGGCCTATCTTTGATGTATAGGCCTTAACATTTGGGGTGATACCACATTGTAATGGATCTTTTTGGTGGACCTCCATGTAAGGATTTGTTCCTTTGGTTCCGCTCTCATATGCCAACCTGCCATGCTCTGAAACTGCTGCTACTCCTATGTAACACTTTTCACAATTAGGTGAAATGACAGCAATGACCCGCTTGAGCGCGCATGCTCTCGGTGCTCCTCCTGTCTGTGTGACCGAAAGCAACAGCACTGGAACTGAAAGCGGTGATGTGAGGAGCCAATCTGTGAAGGACCTGAACATGCTGCAGTGCAGACGTGCAGCGGGATCGTCAGATATGGTTTTATTATGAAGGCTACGGATTTATTACGGGTCTTAAAATTACGACCACTGCTTGATCAACTAAATTGACATAATATCTGTACAAATAAAGCTATACATATCCATTAGAAGTTGTCCTTGATAAATATTGTGTTCTTAATAAAATAAAATAGCCTATTTTAGGCTATGTAATAAACCCTTATGTTGTTTGCAAGTGAATCAGTAACTCTTGCCACCTATTTTCTAACAGTAGCCTAAAACCTACATGAGTAAATTGCATATATTTGTTTTGAAATGGAGGCTAAAGGTTTAGAAAAAAATTGTGAATAGCATAAGTGTATGCTAGCCTACTATAAGAATTAATCTACAAAAGACAGTAGGTGACTTATTTCTGAGCAGTTTTTCAACTTCAAGTAACTGACCCAGTTTGAGAATAGGTCTGACAATGATCAAGTTGGGTCACCGCATGACTCTCGTTCTCGTTCACAAAGAAAGAGAGTCAGTGAATGAGAACGAGAACCGAGTGTCGGAAATAGAGCACAGAATGAGAGTCTGAACTAGAGCAGTGAACGAATTGGTGAACGAATCCTCTTAGTGAATGGAGTTAAAGGATTTGGGCCCCTGAAAGAAATCGTAACGTCATTGCCCCTCGCTCTGGCTGTGATGCCCCGAAAATCATACGGCCAACATGGCATTTGTGCCCTGCTACTCAGAGCCGGCCCTAGCCTTTTAGTAGGCCTCGGCAAGATCTGTAAATGCCCCCCCGCCCCTTGTCACCTCGTACCTCTAAACTGGAAACTTGAGATCAAAAACAAAAGAAAAAACATTATTCTTTAGACTATGATAGTGACTTAAACAGATCAGTATCTTTGGGAAATAAGTGTACCACAAATGAATAATGAGTAAATGACACAATAAGCAGTGTATTGGAATTGCGATGGGTGAGAAAATTTGTTAATTTAAAAAGTTTATATCCATTGTGAAGTCCTGTGTTGAGCTTTCCTTTTATCTCCTCGTCATCAGAGGACAGGAGGTAATTTGGGTGACATTAGCTGAATTTGTATCCAATTCATCACTGACTGATGACACTGTTACCCTCAGTTTAGAAAGAGCGATAGAAAATGGTAAATGTCAAGTTTATACATTAATCTCATACTACAGTTCAGAGGGAATTAAACAATTGAATCATAATGCAATATTCAACAGAAGACAATATAATTATACAGATGGAAAGGAAAGGATAACTGTTTTTATGTGTTCATATGAATTCAGCAATATCATAGAACAAACTACATTAACAAAATGAAGATTAAAATTAACTTTAATTTGTCACAGTGTGGCCAGCGCACCATTTAATGAAGGCTCATTGATGTGTTAATATGTTAACTACTGAGTCATTTTACATGCAGATATAGAGTCCACATTTGTGATGTGTATTCATATTTGGCTTTAGTCTTGTGCTCATTTATTTTGTTTAATCAACACCATCGCTGTAAAATAATTTCTCAAGTACAGGCTTACTAAAATGTGATATATTCTCACACCCAAGTAACATACAGAAAATTCAGGGCTCTGCAGAATCTCAAACTCCAGTCCTGAAAAATATTGCCACAGATACGGACTGTCTCTCTTACAAAACTTCTAACGGACAAAATCTCTGGCAAGGTAAGTAAAGTTAACAACATCAATGCGAGTTCAACACAAACTAAGTTTGTTTTCTTGTCATTGTCCACATCTCACCCAATCCGATAAGGCTGTGGGCAGGACAATGAGCCAGACTGCAAAATGTCTTTCAGAGAGTGGCGGCTGCATCACAAATATTCATTGAGTGATCAACATTGCATTGTTACTGTACTGTAGTGATAAAAAATTTTTTTAGATAGTTACTTGTTGGTAGCCTAATGCAACTGATATATTTTTATTATTATGTGACGGAGCAGTCACATAAATTAACTATATGTAAAAGTTGCTGTCATCACTGTTTACGTGACTGGCAGTGTGTTCGTTATTAGGCAATGTTCAATGTATGTCATGCTAGCTCCGCCCCTGACCTTAACCCAACCCCATTTTTTTAAGTAGACTGATCATCACTGATTATAATCTTCAAGTCACATTTTGCACAATGGACTCCCTTAAATCGCCGCTCAAAAACTCTCACTTGCCTGCCTAGCACGGTAGGAATTTCACGGCGGCCACAACGGCCATGGCCGTTGTTGCCCCTCGCTCTGGTCATGGTGCCCCGAAAATCATACGGCCAACATAGCATTTGTGCCCTGCTACTCAGAGCCGGCCCTAGCCTTTTAGTAGGCCTCGGCAAGATCTGTAAATGCCCCCCCGCCCCTTGTCACCTCGCACTCAATTTCCCGAATTGTCGCGTACTTAACAGCTTTTTTTACTCAATACTACTTAATACTACTCAATAGTAGGCAAGTGCGCTGATTCGGACACGGTCATAGAAAAAACAAGGAATCCTTATGGGAGAAATAAATATCACCCCAAATAACTGAGATGCAGGGCTGTTTGTAGACTTCTTTGATTGAGGGTCATCAAGAGATATTGGTGGGGCGCAAGGGGGAACAACATAGAGAGGGGTCTGGGGGCCCTCCCCCAGAAAATTTTAAGCCCACACCCTGGGCATTTTCTAAAATAAAATGTTTTATTTATGAATATTTTGGAGAAGATATATAGCCACGATATAGGTGAGATTTGAGATGCTTCCATATAAAGCTAAAGCCATGGTAGCCTAATTAGTACATTAGTGGATAAGATAATTTTACCCCCCCCCCCCAAAGGAACTTTATTTATGCCGAATAATAGCCAATCATAATCTAATCTTATATGGAAACAAGTATATTAAAGATGAGCTGTAGTCATCATTTCAGTTTTTTTGTGCTATTTATCATTTACATGTGAAACTAAGATACTGTAATTGACTCATCATTTTCATTTGTATTTTATAATCTTGCTTTGATCAAGTTTATTTTCTCATTTTCCCATTCTTACAGGACATACAATATTTTCACTAACTATATTACAACACTTTTTTGTTTTGTTCTGTGATTCACAATCCTACTTTTAATTGTATACACATTCCTGCACGCTACATAAGATCACAACTTCAGTCTTCTGTTTCTTTCCGCATAAAGATTTCCTACAAATTCATCCACGTCAAGAGCCGACGTAATGGCCTTATCATGAATAAAAATAAAGTTTTTATTTCGCCCGTGTAAGATGATGCGGCAGAAGGGGGTTAACTACTTAGTGCAGATAGTCTATTTTGGCTCGCCTGCGAGACAGTTTTACGCAACTGAGACACGCGTTGCTCCTGCAGCCAAACTATTAGTGGAAAACCCAAACGCGGTATTTTAACTTTATTGGTAGACCATTCGCGACGATTTCTGACCAATGCGTAGTTTCTAAGTGTCACTATCTTTCCGTAGCAAGTCCATTTAACAAGCACTCCCCACCCAGCCTATACCTACCCATGCGTGACATAGTGGGCAATAGCGTCTATGTTGGGAGTTCATAAATATATGTATTCATCATATCATATCAGAATTCCGTCCAGCAACCAGATAAACCCACCAATAGCCCGACCGTATGCAAATACAGCGGTGCAAATCGCTGCTCAATCAATACCGACATAAACAAGTGAAATCATACAATGCCATTCTACTATCAATATCTGCAATTAAATATGGAATTCGTGTGCAATCCTCCCGTGGATTTAAGCGTAGATATGTCCCTTTCAAGATTCCGTGGTCATTTATTGTCTTGGACAATCCGTTTGAAAAATACACAGCGCATTGGAACACTATTACACAAACGAAACTAGCTCTGCGTAACTCCCCCTCCCTGATTGCACGGCTGTGACGCTTGCAATTTTATTCTGGTTTGATCGACAATTGTTTTATCCAATAGAAGGCACGACAAGCTTCCCAAAAGTAATTTACATGTGTAAATGAAAGCTTGGATTAACTATTTAAGGGCGAGCGTAACTGCAATACTTGTTATATCACGACAATTTTACGCTGGCATGCGCAGATGACGCATTTGGTTTGACTATGACGCATTTGGTATTACGCTATAAAACTGCGCGCAACTTTGATGTGACTTTTTAGTAGTTTTCCCCGAAGTCGGTCAGAAGAGGACAACAACAGAGATTCTTCTAATCCCTGTAGCATAGATTCTGTGGAAGAGGTGCCTATCAATATGGGGAAGATATCCTCCTCGACATGTAAGTATTACTGCTTGTAATATTTCGATTATATACATTCGTTTTTCCACTGCGTGCTATATAGTCGTTATTTTTGTATTTGCATCGGTCGTAATAGACCACTGTTAGCCTGCTAATAATGCTGAACATATTTGAAAACACACTTTTTCAGACTCCACCTTGAATACCTACATGTATAAGGCAAATAATATAGTACGTTCTTTCCGTTTATTGTTTATTTTCTATTTGGTTTAGCTATCGGATCGCTTAGAATGTATAGCTGACTGTATTGTGTTGAGTACTACTAGCGATAGCATCTACGTTGTGATAAAGTAGCGCTTTCGTGACTTTGCTTCGTTCAATATGCACTTATTGTACGTCGCTTTGGATAAACGCGTCTGCCAAATAACTGTAATGTATTGATATTGTGTTCGTGCCGTTCCCGTAGTGGCTCGTGGTGGCCTGCTTTGTTAGAATTCATAGCATTCACAATGACATAGAGTATTTTAGCGCTGTTCTGTTTGGTTGCTCAGTCGTACGTTATAAACTCCTCAAAAAATGATCGGAAACGTTATTTCGGTCGATTATTCCTCCCCTTTAATAATACCAATTGGTATTGTATTTTATATCGTTGGAAAGCCTGATTAGTCACCTTTACAACGAGGTACAACTTGTAAGGATCATGCATTCGTGGAATGAGCAACACAGCTAACCGTGTGGGTAGCGGCCCAAAAAAATGTGCCAAAATCCCCTGCAATATTCTTCTGTTGGTATTCACTCTCGTTTTGAGTTGCTTGGTGGACTGGATGATTGCACTCTCCCACAGTAATAAGGAAATAACAACACATATTGGCCATTTTTACACTTTATTCATTGTACACTGTCAGGGACCTCAGTAGCGTGTGGAAGATCCATACGCAGCCACAACAGCTTGGCACCTCCTCCTCATGCTGGTCACCAGCCTGGTCACACACCTGTGACTGGCATACACCTGCCAGCACTTGAAGCTCAACACGAGAGTGAATACCAACAGAAGAATATTGCAGGGGATTTTGGCACATTTTTTTGGGCCGCTACCCACACGGTTAGCTGTGTTGCTCATTCCACGAATGCATGATCCTTACAAGTTGTACCTCGTTGTAAAGGTGACTAATCAGGCTTTCCAACGATATAAAATACAATACCAATTGGTATTATTAAAGGGGAGGAATAATCGACCGAAATAACGTTTCCAAACTTTTTTTGAGGAGTTTATTTTATGCCTCGATTTGCCGTGAAGCTAGAACATTGGTAGTGTTTTCCGATATTATTTTATTGTATTGTAATTTCTTTGTGCATAATGTACTCTATGGGGTATTAGTATATCCATGGGTGATGCTTTTCACTTAGGGAATGGAAAATATGTATTCAAATGTACTGTGTCCAGATGTGTGCAAGATGAATGTAAAATAAATAAATAAAATACATAAGCAACAGTTGTGAAACACACTACAGAGTAATGCCATCCTAGAGCACGCAACAAAATATAACATAATGTAGCATACAGAAGAAAGTGTTTACTGAAGTACAAGAGTGAATGATTTCATATTTAGCTGTGTGTACCACGGTGTTATAATGCTTCTGCATTATGTAATTTGTTCCTATAACATGCTTGACCCTCCACCTCTGCCACTCCAGCAGTGCCCTCTACTGTTCAGAGTGAAGCCACTGCAGGACCAGATCCTTCCAGCATACTGAAGACCGTGCCATTGATGAGTGCATGTTGCCCACGAAGGCACCGCACAGGATGAAGCAGTATATGAAGGATAATGGTGAAAAAATGGCACACTTGGCATCAAACACTGAACTGAAACAGTGCAATATCAATGTTTTCATCCATTAAGTGATCGTAAGGTAAAATGTATATGCTTTATAAAGGACAAAAGGCTTTTTAATAATTTCTCGGAGAGGTTTTGGGTAGGTTATTGGACACCTAGATATCCACCCCCCTGTACTGATCCAAAATAATTCCCACATGAAAATGATACAAAGGTGAGTTAAATGAGTCAAAACGGTTGATTTGCACTGAAATGTATGATTAGTTTAAGATTTACAGCTATTCACATTTTAGCCAATTTGGATAGGTTTGGAGACCCTGGGTACATCAGGCTACACTGCTTACATTTCGTGTCATAGATCTTTAGTAGTTCTGTATATCACCCTGCGATTATTGAATGCTTGTGGACAAGGAGTTTATGATCCAGGAAATGTGTAGTTTTACCTGTTTCACTTATGTACCTCTCAGTATTTTGAAGAAATATATATTTTGTAGCATTTTTAGCAAAGTTTTGCTTGCATTTCCGGCACTTTATTTTGACCTTAAATTCTGAAAATAAACAAATCTAAGTTTGTACAAAAAATGGTACACCGGTTTTGTTTCATTTAAGCCATTTACCAAGTTTATGTGATGCTCACACCTGGAGTTATAAAGCCTTAAACAGAGTACCCCCATGATTTACCAAATATGCCATCTGCACTAAGGGGTTAAGAAGCGATATCAGTTTATGTTATATCTATTGCCTAATGAAGGTAATGTGATTATTACGTTTGTGCTTTTAATTTTTAAAAATTAAAACAAATCTACTCGCTGTAGTTCGCTAATTAGCTATACCCCATGACGTGCCTGTACTGCACCATGAGCCACATTTGGACTTAAAAAAAAAAAAAAAAAAGATAGGTTAAAAACAAAAAAAACATGTAACGAAAAATCATACCGAAAACAGCTGTCGGTTTTAAAGAGCCTACCCCCCTTCCTGTACCGTGACCACTGTATCGTGATACGAATTGTAGCCTAGCCTACCGTTAGTTTAGTGTACTATTAGCTTACATCCCTAATAGCTAGCTAGCTTTATAGATTTGTTTGATTGAATAAATGTCAATAAACACACAGTCATTAGACTTACATCTGTATTTTCCTCCTCCTCCTTTTGTTTTTATCCCCTGTGTTGTGACAGAACAAGGTGGTTTGGACCCAAAATGCACGACTCAGAAACGTGATATATAATAAATAACCCGCAAGGGTTTTTATTAGTAGGAGCGTTCAAGTTCGTAATCAATATCCAAGCAATGGTCATACACAGGAAATCCACAATCAAAGCCCAGGCACCAAATCGACAAGGCAGTCTCATAAACGGTGTCACAGGCAATGGTCGAAATCCAGGGAAAGCTGTCAGCGAGGGCAAAGGTACAGACAAACGGCAGGCAGGCTCGTAGTCAATGTCCGGGCGTGGGTCAGAATCGAAGTTCTACCGTGTAGCAGAAGTACCGTAGACAGCAGGCAATTCTCGTAGGTCAGGCAGGCAGTAGTCAAAAATAGACAGGCAGGCAGTAAACAGTAGTCAGGGTACAGGCATGGGTAATAACAGGAATCGTGCTTGGAAATAAATGTTCAAAAGTGCAAGACAAGTCAAGGCAACAATTTCACGAGGAAGACAGGAAAACACTGGCTTAAATGCAGGTGTAGACAGGTGCAAACGCTTAGCTTGAGAACAGAGAGAAATTAGGAACAGCTTGGGAAAACGAGATGAAAATCATTAGTCTGTTAGTAATGATCCCATCCTAGCGTTAGTAAATTAGTTAATTAGTAAATCACATGAGACATGGTTAGCAGATTAATGTGTTAGTAATTATCTGACTAGCGTTAGTAAATTAGTAGATTAGTTAACAATAATCAAGAAGGAAGCAAAGCTGGAGACAGAAATAAAGAGAGAGAATGCGAGATCGCAGAAAACATGAACAAATGTGCACAAACAAGTGGGATCATGACATGTGCACCAGAAGTTTTGGTGTTTAATTTTCATGTTGAAAACAACCAAAAAACGATGGAGAGGGGCGTCTTGGTGGGGCGCCACTAACTTTTATTGATCAAATTCTCAAAACATACAAATTTGGATCTGGAATGGGGGAGGGGCGCTGAACTTTAATATTTAGTATTCTATTAAATATATCTAAATATATCCCCCCCACAAAAAAATATAGTAAATCCTGGCTTGGCGCCCACTGGCGTGATGGCGCCCTAGGTGGCCGCCTATACCGCCAATGCTTAGGACCGGCCCTGTTGCTACTGTCAAAATCTCGTCAGTCAGTGATCTCGTATAACTGCAGCAGTTCTTGCAGCTTGAATTGGTTGCGTGATAGCATCACATTGCATCAAAACCACTAGCAAGAAAACCACAGAACTATATAAGTATATAGCTAGTTCTGTGAAGAAAACGCAGGAAGCGAAACTTAAAACAGACGGGAAACTTTAAAAAGAAAGAAAAAGAAGAACAGACGGTAAGCAAACTAGCTAGTTATCGATAGAGATAGCTGACTTATTTAGTGCTTAACTGAATCAATCCTCTCTGTTTTTAATACCACTTAACGTTAACGTAAGTTCAAGTTGACAGCTATTTACTAGCTTGCTAGTTAGAATCCGATTAGCACTTGTCTGGTTCGTACTTATTACCTAAGCTAAATAGCCTGTTTTATTATCTGGCTTTCTAACACTGCACTATTGCCTTTCCAGAATAATGCCACGATTTAAGATAATTTAGAAAATAAATGAAAAACGTTTGCGAGATTCGGCAGCAAAGTGCATGCGACTGGATGACTTCGTCAAACCGTGGGTTCTAAAGTTGCATTTCCATGGTTCGACTATGATTGCCAACTCAGGTTGATTTTTTTTTTTCATCCATTTTTCAGCTCCCGTTAAACTGCTACAAGTTTTAACTGCTGAACAGCAACGTTGGAATGTTGCATATTCGATATATTCTAGGTTGCAGATAGCTTGCAGATAGCCTAGCTCAGTGGTTCACAAACTTGGTCCTGGGGCCTCTCTGTGTGTTTCCAACCACAATCGCAATCCCAGAACTTTAACAAGCTGTTCATTTTTCTTAATTCGGTGCTTTTCATGTTCAGCGGGATTATTTACCCTCTTAAGCCACATTTCAAGACTGAAGTTCAACCCTGTCCCTGACCCACAGACGGCTAGCCCTACTCCACTTGTCTCCCCATCTCCATCCTCAAGTGATGATGAGTCAGATTAGAGACTCTTTCTCACAAACAGAGTATTGCATAAAATTAAGGAGGCGTATAATATGACAAGACAACTTCAAATGTTTGGGTTTTAATTGATATTAAAAAAGTGAATAATTAATGTTTAATGTGAATAATGCACCAAAAATATACTCAGATTGCTAAAAAATCTTTCTTTGTGCACCACTGCTTGTCTTGCTCCTCCTGTAACCTTAAATAAAATTAAAGCTAAAATAAACTGCACTGACACATCTTTAAAACTGTCAGAAATTTAAATGCCATGCCGTTCGACCAAGCTAGAATAATAGGACAGAAATATATGTGCTGTTCATCATGCATTGCTCATAATTGACTCAAAATAGTCCACTACTTCTTTATGAGCAAAAAGTGAGATTCTGTTCTGCAGTCAGTCAACCAAAGCTTAAATTTTTGGTAAGAATATTCACGTAAAAAAGTGGTGCAATATGCGGTAAACAGTAGAATCAGTGATGAAATTTAATGAAAATGACTGAATTCCTATTCTGTGCTCGAGGAACTGATTTGGTAAATGTACCTAATTTGGTTGTTTCAATTCAGAACTGAAGGACTGAATCTCCCTGGCAGCTCAGATGAAAGGAACAGAGAGTACTTCAAACAGTTTCAGTGTTGTATGATGTCTCATGGACCTCAGCTACTGATTCACTGATGCATGACTTGTTAATTGGTGAAACGCTGGCTTGTGAGGTGGACGGTAGGTTCTCTCAAGTGTCAAGGCATCTTTGGATTTTTTCAGTTTCCAAAGAATGAGACAGGCCCATTTGCATTAGAGCTACTTGCTCAGAAATTTCCTTTTTCATTAATTATTTTCAGTGAGACCAAATCAATAGGCTTTTGATGTGAAGCAGTTGTCATTTCAAGAACCCTGTGTGAAGATTTTAAAGATGAGTACATCCAAGGGAGAAAGCATATTTTCCATAAAGCTAAACCTTATAAAAATGTTATACATGTTACTCAGAAAAATAAAATAAGAAGAAAGTACTAAACATTTCATCAGAAGCCATCCCTGTGCCTCTGGCTACACTAAGGAATCATTTAATATTATTGCGCAATACTACAGAAAGCCAAACCCCTAGACATTTTTACTTTTCTGAAGATTTCTTTTTTCAATATTTAATGACAGACAAAATAATTACAGTAATGTCTTCAAATTAGGCTTTGTCCAAAACTATCAGTCTCCAGTCTTTCAGTGTAAAAGAAATGAAGAATCTTTTCTAATATCACATAGTCTACATTAGTCTCTATTAATACTGTATGTACATGAAACAATCATATAAATTGTTTAAATGTAATAATTTTAAGCACTAATATATTCTGTTAGCAATGAAGCTCAGATCTGGCTGTTTCTTGAAGGTACAACCTTGAGTGAAAGGGCGATTTGAAATATACTTACTTGCTACTCAGTTTTCTTCATAAATTTCACAGGATTGTGAGCTAGCTAACCATGCATCTTCTAGACTATCATATGTACAAAAAAAGTTGTCTAACTTTTAACACTAAGATGTATGTACTTGGGATTTGGCAGACTAACCAGCTTACATGGACCACAAAGCCACTAGCTTATGTATTGCCTGCTGGAGCTGGGTACTTGCAGAGGAACATATGCGAGCAAACTTTATTTTTAGCAAGAGATGAAACAAAGTCTTATTACCATGGATGGCCTGACAAGAAGCAAGGCTCTTGGGGGAAACAAAATGGTGCGGGGGGGAGGGGGGGGGGGGGGGGGGGGGTGAAATGTGAATATGATAGTTTTGCATATGGTATAACACTTATGTACTCATCAGTGGCGGCCGGCCTATAGAGGGCGCTGGGGCGCCGCCCCCCCTCCCCCACATACAAATAAAAAAAAAAGTTTAAAAAAAATTATTATTTTTTATTATTATTTAATTTTTTTAGTAGCTTAAAATTATTATTTTTTATTATTATTTTTTATTATTATTTTTTATTATTATTTAATTTTTTAGTAGCTTAAACATGTTATATGTTGGCCTTGCGTTGTCTAAAGTTTAATACATTACATATGCATGTTCAGGGGACTGCGGGGCGCCGGTAACGTTATGGTGAATCAGAGCACTCATTCATTTTCAGGCGAGCCCCCTGATACTGCTGCCTGATTCGCCGCCAAAAAAGGAAGTCCCCGGGCGCAGGCCTGTGCGCCCCGGACTATCCTCCCTTTTCTGATTAGTCCTCATGGTTTATGATATTATTTGATTGGATTTAAGGCATGTTTATCACGCCCAGCCGGCATCTAGCAGGATATCACTGCGAGTGCGCAAGTACTACGGATAGGTTCAGTCGGCTGCTACTCATTCATTCAAGTAGATCTAGACCAAGCGAGAGAGATAATTCGAAATGGCTTCTTCAAGTGGAACAGAAAGCAAAGAAAATTCGGTTATTTCTTTGCAAAAAGAACCTTTCTCAAGGCGTTCATTGGGAGAAACGGGTCGGGCTCGGTCACGGCGGCCGAACAACTAGCGAACATTTTACTTTTGAACTACAGTAAAACCTTGACATACGAGTGCACTAACTTACGAGTATTCCGAGCAATTTCTTGTTTCGCCTTACGAGCCTAGACCTGAGTTACGAGCCGAGCAAGCGGAGCATTGCGAATGCGAATGCAATTTCGGAAATTGCATTCGCATTTCCGAAAAATTCTGAAGGGAAGGAAGAAACAAACCACCATGGATAGGTTTTTATCGAAACGCCCTGCAGATCAGTCAGAAAAGCGTGACGAAAAAGCCAAAAATCTATGAAAAAGATGCAAACGTCACTGATGAAGATTAAGTGTAAGTGAAGAATAATAATGTAGCAATTAAGTTTAGAACCAGTTTATTTCTTTATATTCTATTTTATTATCTTTGTATTATATTTTGTATTAATTATTTATAATTTATAAATACATTTCTCATTTTTATAACAACGTAACAAAGAAATTAGGGTGTTTTTTGGGGGGCTGGATCGGATTAATGGTATTTAAATTAATTTCAATGGGGAAAATTGATTTGCTATACGAGTAAACCGAGTAACGAGCTCGGTCACGGAACAAATTAAACTTGTATGTCAAGGTATTACTGTACTAATTGGGATGGGTTAGCTTACTTCACATGGTGCTTCAAGTTGTTTTTGGTGAAAATATAGTGTGAAATAAATAAAAATGATACCGAATATTGTGTGTGTCTGTTATCTACCAATAAAACAATGCCTTTTGACGGTCATTTAGGTGCCCAGTGACCACTAAACAGAGAAGCTGTAACCATGGTAACAACAACTGCGTGACAGGGAAACACAATGTCAGCGCTTCAGTGCCTTAACTGCGTCGGGCTCGGGTCGGGTTCGGACATAAAAAGCTGAATTCCTGTCGGGTTCGGGTCGGGCTCGGTTACTACTATCTCGGGCTCGGTCGGGTTCGGACAGAAATATGCGGCCCGATCCGCACTCTAGTTCAGTGATGTCTTACTTGAAAAACTGTCCTCCACTGTTGCCAATCAAACTGTCTTATGCAACTGAGACACACGGTAGCTTGTTTTTTCTGTTTAAAGTCAAAGTCAGATGTATTTTTTTTTTTTTAGAAATGCTAGCGCCCCAACCTATATTTAGATCACCAGCCGCCACTGGTACTCATGCTGTATGCACTCATATAAAATGAACTCATGCTTTATGAATGACATAATTCTCCCAGACCCCCCCCCCACATGCTTTTGCAGTTGCTTTATATCAGTACAAAATTAGTACCAAATCAGTTTGATATATAAACAACACAGGGGGCTGATTACACTGTATTTTCTCTATTGCATCATACCTACACACAGAGCTCACGCCGGGATTGTTTTTGTGGGCTTTTTCAGTGCCTTTAATGCAGTTCAACCTCACCTAATGGGACAGAAACTGATGAAGATGGATGTTAAACCACCTCTCTCTGGTTCCTGTCATTCTTAACAAACAGAAGCCTGCCGGTCAGAGTCAACAGTCACTTCAGCCCCATCAGAAGCATCTCCACTGGAACACCACAGGGCTCAGTCATCTCACCTGTGCTCTTTACCCTGCATACTGATGACTGTAGGAGCTTGCACCCAAATATGTTCTACATACACCAAGTGCTCTGATGTCACAGCTATTTTACTCAAAGTGGAGGCTCCAGACTGAAATCGACAGTTTTGCAGAGTTTTGCAGTTTTGCAGTGGTGCCGGGCAAACTACCGGAACCACAATGCCTCCAACCACCGGACTGTGGATTTTGGCTGTAACCAGACTACCATCTCAGCAGTTGTGGTAAATGGCCAGAACATACAGTGGGTTGAGGAACGCAAACACCTTTACCAAAGACTCACCTTCAAAATCAACACCCATAACATGTTCTGAAAAAGTCAGCAATGCCTCATCTTTCTCAGCATTTTATACTTAATTCATTGAGTCTCTCCTCACAGACAACATCACAGTTTGGTTTGGCCCTGTTCACACTACAGCTAAATACGGTTGTCGCTGCCAATTTTATTGCTTAATCCGGTCAAGTTCACACTTAGTACGGTTATGAAAGAGAGCGACAACTAGTAGTAACCTGTCCTTTTCGGAACAGCTAGCGACTACTGAAGTTGACTCCTGTTCCTATATGCGCTTGGTTTTGCGAGTGTGGACGGGAACGGGAGTTGACAACTGGTAGAAACTGCGCAACGCTCCCTGTCTTCCATAGAGCGCGCTAATGGCGATGTTGAGTACTGTTAAAAGAAGCATTAGTCGATGTTGCTTCATTGCTAGAATTAAATATTGTTACTGTAAGGGTTTCTGTTTGCGGAAAATCAAATGCGATGGGAAGGGGAATCAGAACAAGTCACCCACAAAGGTGAGGACCACTAAAGGAGCTAAGCCGCAAATGGACAGAAAAAAAAGGAATAAATACTTCTGGCTAAACAGCCAAATAATAATCAACCCAGGAAAAGTGGGCAAACTCAAAAACACGAGTGAGAGAAAACAAAACAAAGTTTCCCGAGCTCAAATACTAGAGCTGAAACGGAAAACCATAACAGAAAAAAAACACCTTCAGCACATAACACTAAAACGGCCGATAAAAAGGTGAAAAAAAATTTAAACAGGGAGAACAGCACAGTAAGTCGGAACAGAAATATCACCAACGAGGAATAATTCTCAACGTAAAACTAATGACACTAAAGCAAGTCCCTCATAAAAGCAAAGCTTTACTATGAAGAGGTTGCTCGTACCTGACTATACCTGGCTCAGTGTTGAGTCGATAAGACACAGAAGCACCGGAAGATGGAGATGCGGGACTCAAATAGTCGACAGGTAACTAGCACAAGTGAAGCGACTGAGTGCAGGGAGAAAACAAAACCCTGAAACGGAGAACGGAAAAAATCAGTGCGATCGAACTGTACCGAGGACGAACTGCCGTAGAAAAAACAAAAACCTGCAACAACCATGACAGTTACATTATTTTGTCTCCAGCACATGTTATATTACGTACCACTACTCTGAACCAAAAATGTAATGTAGTGTGAAAGGCCATGCAATCTGAAATTCAATTTTTATATTTTTTATATGTTGTGATGAGCAACAAACAGGATGGACATTTTAATTTTCACCAATACAATAACGAACAAAATCTGTGCCAGGTGGATGACTTATTGCTAATGATTATTTCCAGTTTTCCTGTAATCCTCTTCTATGTGTATTTCAGTTTTTTGGGGGGAGTTCTTTGTGGTCAAGTTCTGCATTTTTTTTTTTTGGGAATTGTCCTTGGCTTGTCTCTGAGCCTACCAGCATATGATAGTTCTGTTTTTTAGTTTTTTTCCCCATGGAGCACTTTGTGTTTTAAATCCTTACATGTTTTTGGCAGCTGCTAATGTCTCTCAAGTGCTTTAAGCCCACCATGAAGAGCAATGACAATGTGGTTTTGAATGCTCCAGTTTTTCCTCTTTTCATTACTGAAGCATTGTTTGCTTTGACACAAGTGTATAGATTTGCTTTGCTTATAATTAAAAAATCTTTCATCATCAAACCCTCCGAGTGAGCAATTTCTTTTGGTGATACTTATGCATCATCCTCTAGCTAATATCTGGCTCTGTGTATTGTGTGCTTTTTAAAAAAAAATTTATTGTGTTTTTACCTCAGAAAGAATATTTCTCAGAAATAATAATTTGAAGACTTGAGTGCTGTACAGACCACATTGGCTCTTGTGTCCATAGAACAAGTTACAGATTGATCAGAACAAAACAACCTGGCCCCAGGTGTGTTTCAGCTGGTTAATCCATTTCTTATTCTTTCTTGCTAAAATAGGTTTCTGAGTCCATATTGTTACTGATTACTGCAATAAGAAAAATCCCCTTGATCAAATGGACTCCCCAGTGTTCGCCTGGAAAACCAATTCACAAAACTATTAAAAATGTTCCTGTCCATGACATACATATGATGCTGAATGAGGGATGTACACACCTGCCCCCTCTACAACCCAAGGATTCTAATACAAGTACATTTCAGTGTAAAAAACACAGGTTATAGTATATGAATAAATGATACACTTGTCATCACAATGTATACTGTATACTGCAATTTGATGAAGAGATCAAAATGTATGAACTTATGGATTTATGGACATATACATTTACATTGCATTACTTTTTAATTTGGCAGATGCTTTATCCAAAGCAAGTTTCAAAGCAATTATTGCAACCAACACAAGTACAAATACAAATGCACTCAAACACAATATGACAGTAGTAACAGTAGAAATGGTGGAGCAAATTCGACCACTGATCAAGTTCAATCACTCCACAAGTTTCTGAAATGAGTTAAGTGAATGAACACTTGACAATGTGTTCTATCTACTACTACTGCAACTGTACACAGTAAAACTTTCAGTGTTAAATCAACTCTTGGACCATGAGATTAATTAACACTGGGCATTTTACTGTGTAATTGCCAACTTGAGTTCCCAAGCTGCTATTAATAAAAGTGGTCCATGACCTAAAAGGTTATTGGTCCTATCTTCAATCAGGATTTGTGTATGGAAGTCAGACATCTGTAGTGTAGCTGGAGAGGAGCATGAAGACGTCCTGCTCCATGTACGCATATCTCTTGCAGGAGGCCTTTCCCTCAGTGATATTGTACAGGCTTGTTAAGATATTTCTCTGAGTTTCTTATGAAATGAAATGATTTGGTAGCCCTTTCTCAAAACAGCACACCAAGGCGTTTTTACCTTAAATGCTCATCAGTATTTTCAGTTATGAGTAAGCTATTTAACACCAATTTATGGGTACATATTTATCTTTGCTGACAGGTCTTTAATGTGAAGTTGTTTGCTTCACAATACCATTATTATATTTTTGCTGAATATACACTGTATAAATTAGAGAATGCATACAGATACTGTATATCATTTGTTTTCTCTACACATGAATTTTTATTTAATAATATTCTTCAAGATATTTTTGGAATCAATTACAAATCCCACAAAACACTTCAGGGTTTTAAAAGCATAAATAGATGCACTGCACTTTTATTAACTTAATCTTTAATACTGAATACATTTATTGCAGTTTCCTGAATTTGCTTCACATATACTTTTTTAGATTTTTTTATTTTTATGATTTAACATATATAATTATTTAATATGTACTATGAATAGCACATAGTAGCTCCTCCTTTATGATGAGAATGACATTTGCAGTATTTACAAAAAAAAATACATGTGTACAAGTGTACAACCAAATAAATAACTAAAGAGAGGGAGGAAAACTTTAAACAAATTATACACAAAATGTTTCGAATTTTAGAGGCTCACGCACTTACGCAACCTGTCAAAATATGGCACAACACATACACACTATAGGTCATGCATGCAGTTTTAGTACATAATGAATTTTTACTACAAAGTTAATAACCAGGCTCAAATGCCAATGATTACAAATACTTGGAATAAGCTAGTGTTACATGTGTTTAATATCACATATAATGATTCTCCAGGGCACAAAAAAAAAAACTGATGTTATGTATGTTGCTGTTGCAAGCAAGTATCTGGAAGCAAAATGGCATCAGGACATATTGAAAGGTTAGAATCTATGTAGGATCATCTACAATGTGTGCCAAATTAAGTGTGGCTGGAGTAGGGTTGTAGCCTAAGGCAAGGTTTGTCATAATAGGAGGCTCCTGTGAATCAGCCAGGAGAACAATTCAACACTCATTAAAGAGGGGTTGGGCTTGGATTAATGACAATCAAACAGTGGGATATTGGAGGCCTTGGGCAACATAAAGATCAGTGGATAGTGTTGGTTCGCTATTTGTTGGATCAAATGTGTTGGATCTTTTGGCAGAACTGCTCACTGCCAGGGGGTGAATCAATACGCTGATTAAAGGAATGCAATCACAAGCCGACATCATCGGTAGGCTGCAACCGTGAATCCTTTGTCGAAGCAAGGAGTCTGCTTATGAAGACATTAGGCCATTGATTTCCAGTTGGCTCACCACCACTATGTATTGACAGAAGAATGGAGGTGCTAGCGGTTCTAATATTGCAATTATATCTCCCCCCCACACACACGCACACACTTAATTGACCACACATTGCATACGTGTCTGCAAATTGTATTCAACAGCTTAAAAAGAAAGTGGTGAATTATCAACAATTTTTGTGGCCAGAATCATTTGCTAACCGGATTCAAAGTTAGGGCGAGATTTCCTAAAAACACAGTCGCAGAGCAAAACTATAACCTATATTGCGACCCTTTTGCGGTCACAAATACCGCCACAATTTACTATCACTGGTTCTAATTACACAATCAAAAAAATGTTACGCTCCCATTCGCAATTTTCGGTAGGAGACATCTATAAATATGCAGTAGGAAACATCTATAACAAAATGTGCAAATGGATACGGAAAAACCATGCAGGCACAAATCCTCCTTTTGAGTTCAATGCATTAGAGGATGCATTCGTCCTACAGCCTGACAACCTTCTCCTGCATCCTGTGTGTGAGCTATAGGCTTAATCAGCACAGACAAATTACACCTGCTTTCAGGAGATCAAAAAATTGTCACGCAAAGAGGAGAGATGTTAGTAATGCGTGTTTTAGTAAATCAGACGGAATACTTAATTGGCCTAATTTACATAATTTCCACCCTGTTTTAGCCCTTTCACTCCAGGTATACCTAGTTACACATGAACACATTTAACTATGCAACAAAAGGAAAGTCGCAGAGTGATGTTACCGCCTCAAATTATATCCTAATAGTGATTTTTACCCATTGCGATCATTTAGTAAATCCGATCTAGTTGTTGCAACTTTTAAGCAACTGCTTTTGTGTGGGAAAAGCAGTCACAATCCTTTTGTAAATCCGGCCCTTAGTCTTTGGGTGACAATAAAGATGTGACAGAAGTGTGCTTCCCCTGCCTATCGGGACACCTCTCGGCATTCAGAAGCGTATCAGCCTCCTGACACAGCCCCCTTTAAGTACTGAAACTTTAGCATTTCACAAGTTATCGACATTATCAAGAAGGAACCGCAAAACTTCACTACAGAAATTCAAAATGAAATCATCGTTTTTAGTAAGAACAAAGAAAGGATGCAGCCGCCTTAGTGCAGTAGATCTGGCCATGGGGAAAGTTGAATAAATTCAATTGTATTTTCATTATTGAAATTTATTGAAACAGTCTAACCCATCAGTTGCACCAAAGTGAAACATACTTATGCATTTATCAAACTGACATAGCGGCACTTACATAAAGGCCTTCTTCAGTGCAATCTGACATGGTACTTGAGTCCTCTGAAGAAGAAAATTAAATGCCTAATGTGATTTGACAAAAAAATAAATACATAAAATAACAACGTGAATCATTACATTTTATTTGCAGGAGATGCTTCCCTTGATTCTTTTCTGCCTTTGGAAAGAAATACAACAATATTTTTTAGCGGTATTGATATTATTAAATTAACTACAAGATAGATTGTCTGTATTTGGTAGGTGTCAAAAAAGTTCATTTAACCTTGACTTTCTATTTGCTCTGTGGACAAAACACCAGCTGTCCAGATTTCTATCAAGGCACAAACTGGATATGAAGTCATGCATTGGAAGTACTAATCTTTGCTCTGAGCATTCATGGTGTTTACAGAACTTTAAAATTAATGTCAGTTTGGAATCCTAAGCCCATAGGGGGTAAAGTGCTGCATAGTCTTGTGCTTTAACTGGAATTTCAAATACAGAAGCAGTTACACACACACACACACACACGCACACACACCTAAAAGACCTGCTTTCACATAATTGACATTTAATCTATCGTAATCCAAATTACTATACACTTTGTCACTGTTGAAATACCAGATCTGGGCTCTCTCCCCCCCCGAGGAATGTGCATTCTCCCATCAGATTCTTACAAACAGTCTACATTCAGTCTTAATGTTTTCATCCTCATCCGTTGCACTGATCACAGGGTTGGCTAAGATGCCAAGATACGATTCCTGCCTTGGCATCTTTCATGTTTTTCCACAGACTAACATATTGGAAGCTTTCATTTCCTTGTTATTCAGGATGTGAAGGATGCTGATTATGCTGTCGCTTTGAGTCTGTTGTGAATACGTTTGCCATTCTTAATAATGTACTCATCTGGTTCTGTAATTTGTTTGTTTCACTCATGTCATCATATCTACACCCAGCCAGCCACTCTTGAAAGAAATACATTGAATAAGTCTCAATATTTTGTGTGTGAAAGGAACCCTTTAGAATTTAAAAAGTCTGTGTTTGTGTGTGGGTGGATGGACCACTTAGTTTTATATGCCATGCTTTACATAAGAAATGTTTTTAGTTTTTACTTTCTTTTGATAAAGGCGCCAAAGCAAAATCCACTCTGGCATAGGGACAGCTGTGAGGTCTTTGCACAATTCAAGCAAAAGTTTGATACATTTTTTAATTAGCCTACGTTAAGTTAATCATTTAATCCTTCATCAAGTGATCATTTTATGTCAATCATTGGAATTGTATTGTCAGGTATTCAAATTGTAACCTGTGCTGTTCAATTCTCCATGTAGCAACCGCTTGAAAGTTTGTAGCTACACAACCCCGTCAGCCAGAAGTAGGAAGGGGGGCGCCAGGGCGTGACTCCTAAAGTTATTATAAGTTTCTGTTATTGCTACATTTATGTAGTGTTGAAATCTGAATAGGCTTACATGGACAGAGTCTCTTGATTCATGGGAAATGTGGCCTATTTGTTTATTTATTTATTTGTTTAGTGAAATGCGGTGACTCCCATGCGGATTCCAACTCGCTCCCCCTCTCCACCCCGGGAGCGGCCGCCAGTTGCTGCTCCCTCAAGGCACCGACCATTATCACATCTGGCAGGACCAGGGGACCCCTGATCCTCAGCGTGCAAGTGCACGACTCAGCATTTTTACCGCTGCACCACCGTGGCGCTCTACAGTTGCATATTCCCCACTGCTGCTCGTGATATCTGTTCATTAATTTGATAAATTCATGTTTTTTCACTGCAACAACTTTAGCCCCATTCGAGTTGGATTAATTTAACCGAGGGATGTTGATTTAAGTTATTACCAACAAGATGAGTGATTTTAATCCAGTACAAATCTGAAATATCAAAGTCTGGAATGTAAAAACACCAAAGTGAATAATTCTCCAAACTCAGAGGTCCTTCAGAAATAGCAATCCAGTTTGAATGGACCCTGCAGTAATTGCGTATGGGAAGTGTTTGCCTTGGGTTTTGATGACCGGAAATCAGAGTTGAACTAGCAGCTTGCATGGCTGTTATTTTTATTGAAATTCTTTCTCATCTGTTCTTTATTTCTCGCAGAGGTGTAGTTAGTCACATTAGGTCAAATCACCAGAGAGAACTGGTGGAAGCATGCAAATGAGATCCTGCAAATCACTTTTTAACAAAGATTCATCAGTATGAGCCTACTAAGAAAAAACAGTAGCTCAAAAGTATTTCCGCAAATTAGCATAGCCTACTACAGCAACACCAAGCATCAAAACAGCCTCATTGCTAGGCATCTTGGTTGCTTTTGCCATGCTACTTTTCACAACATATTTTATATATATCTCTGATATATCTCAGTCTTATTATATATTCTTATTGTTATTGATCCATAGTTATCCACACACACAGGATTTAGGATAGGAGTTAGAATTCAGCAGGGATATTGATTTTACTTCTGCATTGCTATGTGTTATTATGAATTCATACAAATATTAAAATTAAAAAAAGAAATTTTTTATCTAATTATTTGAACAGTGTTTAATGTATGCCAAAAATCCATTTTAAACGGTCCACGTTGACTTCTGGGCATGGTTCCGGGACAATGGTGAAATCGTTGCTTGTTCAATGGACTAGCTATGCGACAACAGCGGCACTTAGAAACTCTGTATTCGGCAGAGTTGTCACAAATTGTGTACTAATAAAGGTAAAACACAGAGTTTGTTGTTTATACTCATGGTTACAGGAGCAATGAATGTCTTGAGGTATTAGCATGTAGTTTAAAAAATAATAATTTTCAATGTTACAAGTAGCTGAAGCATTTGCTAGGCTATAGTTGTGAGAGGAATTTAAACAAAAATCAGGAACACTGGTCAATATGAACATAATTTCCGGCCCTGTGACCTTGTGCAACCTTGTGGGTTCGATTTCCAGATGAGACACTACCGCTGTGTCCTGAATTTCCAGCTGTCAGAACTGTCAAAGCATTAAACACTTCTTTGCAACTGCTTCCTCAAAACTGTCAAAGCCGGAATCTGTGAATTTCTAGCTGTCAAAGCATTAAACAAATGTGTAAGTCTGTCGAAACCATAAAATGTTGATATTTTGTTTATCAAGTTTTTTTTACAATTAATGGCAGAAAAAGAAAGAATATATATAGTTCAACTGCGATTAAGTACCTAGCCACCTAGATAAATCCAGGCACTGCCATTGAGCTATTCATCTGCTATTACATGGCTCTACATTAAAACCACAAATCTAATATTACACTTTACAGTGCATGAAATATATCATGCTCCAGAATGTCATTACAGTATAACTGTCAGGATTCCTTCCCAGGGAGTGGACCCAATAGCAGGCCTCGGAGACAGACTCGATTCAAGCTCCATGGAGCACTTTTATTAATCACAAGACTGGAGTAGGTAATACTCAGGAAGAGGAGCAGGGTAGGGACAAGCAGGGCTGGCTGGATCCAGGAGCAGCTGGAACGGGGCTGAAGAATGGCAGACAAACCGGAGGACAAGCAGCAGGCACAGAGAGGTGATGCAGGCTTGGGAGCTTTAGCAGGCTGGCGGGTTCAAGGAGACAAAACTAGACAAGGGATATTACAAACACACTGGGTAGACTGAACGAGTTCCAAAAATTTGACTAACAAACACAACTGGTCAAACTAGAGTACAAAACCGTGACGAGACAGCAAACAAAGAGGGAATATATATGGAAGTCAATTAATGTGATGAGTGCGTGCAGTGTGAGAATGTGTGCGAGAGTGATTAGCAGCGTGTGGAATTTAAGTGGGAAATGCGGGTGATTGGATGAGGGGTAAATAGGGTAACAAGAGGGAAGACCACGCCCAACCTGCATACACACAGAAGACAAACATGAAACATGAAAGAACAAACACGAAACGAAGGAAAGATGGAAAACACGGAAAACATAAGGGAAGGTGAACTGGAAGGGCGGAGGCGGACGTAACAATAACACGTTTACAGTTTCTTTGGAATTTCTTTGTAGTCATTGTTACAAACCGTTTGTTCTGAGAGTATTTAATATTTAACAGCCTCTGTCCCTGAGATATACACTACCGTTCAAAAGTTTGGAATCACTGAGACATTTTTATATTTTTGAAAAAAAATTATACTTTTATTCAGCAAGGTAGCATTAAATTGATCTATTGAACAATTGAACTCTATGGAAAAATAAGTCAGGAGAAACAGCCCTTAAAGTGATCCATTCATATCTACTGCATATCTGGCAGCAGAGTGATGGTTTGAGGCTCGTTTGATACCTCAGACCCTTGATGACTTACAGCCATTTAGCCAATCATGTGTTCCATACTATTCCTGTGTAATTGACATCTTAATCTAGTCCAACCTCTTAATTCTCATAGAGATCCATTCAAATGCAGAGAGGTTATAATATTGCTTGTAAGAGTACCTGAAAATAAGATAGCAAGAGCAAGTCATGGCATGCAAAGGAAATGCAACCAAATATTAAATATGACTTTATTTAAGTTTATGTTAATTTGTCCAATTATGGTGCTCTAAATGTGTAAAAATAATATCCCTCCTACAATTGCTACACGGTTCACCCGATATGTATGTAAAAACCCTCAAATTAAAGATGAAAGTCTGCACTTTTATTTCATAGTCACTGTTCCATTTCAAATCCAATGTGCTGGATAAAATTAAAATGAATTGTGACTATTATTAGTTTTAGTGAAGTAATGGTATTCAAACTCTTTTCTGGAAAAAATCTGCTGTTGAATTGAATCTTCTCTTGTAAAAAGGTCTCTTTGGAGCTTTTTCCACTCTCCATTTTTTATTGGTGAAGAAATGTTGATGTGCTGACATACCACATAAGTATTTTGTATTTTGAGACAGAACTCACAATAAGCTCACAAAGAGCGTTTATTAGCTACAGCAAACCCTTGTAGCAAGTGAGGGGAAGGGACTGAATCCTGGGTAGGGCAGAACAGGAGAGGGAAGCAGGCAAGGAGCTGGATGGTGACTGAATCCTGGGTAGAGCGTAGCAGGGGCAGAGCGGGATGCGGGAAGCAGGAAAGCATGGCTGGGCACAGGCAAGAAGCTGCAGGCTGGCGGGTACAAATAGAAAGGCAAGATTAATCGTAAATTCAGCAAGACAAAACTTAGACCGAGTTCCAAACTTGACATGACCGAGGTAACAATGAACAAGACTTAACAAACTGGCGACAAGACGAAGAACAACAGGAGAATATATAGTGTGGTAAATGATATAATGAGTGATTGCAGCTTGAGAATGTATGCGAGAGTGATTGAGCGGTAACGAGGGCATGAGGAACGCAAACAGGGAAGAAATGTAATTGGCTGGGGAATTAGTGAGGGCGAAATGGGCAAACAAGAAGAAAAACCACGGCAAACCTGCACAATATGGAAGACAGACAGGGAAACGTAAAACACGACAAGAGACGTGAGAAAAAGGAAAAAAACATGGAGCACAAACAGGGATGAGGACTGAGAGGGAACGGAGAGCGTGACACAAACAGTGGAAAGCAGTGTCTCACAAACACATTAACATCTCTGCAGGACATACAGGTTACAGACAGACACATAGTCTAATTTGTTCTGAGCATTAGCAGGGCATCAATCTTGGTTCTGTGATGTGGACTGATTAAAGAGCAAGTATAAAGAGATACCCAAAAGATATTATAAGATCTCAGTACTGAAATATGCAATAAAGGGTATGACTTTGCCTTCTCGTGTCTGTCTCATTTACAGGGGATATTAAAAATACAACACTTAAGCTGCTGCATTGGAAATAGATGGAATAATGATTAGAAGGATCAATTATCTGCTATAATGAGTTATTACAGGACAATGTGGAACATAGCACATAAAGAAACTACAGATTTTAGGCAAACTATTGAGGTAAAAAAAAAAATATATCTAATAGTCTGCATGCAGATTTTATATAAAAATTAAATGTTTTAAAAAAAAATCTATAATTAAATATTACAGCTCCAAATAATAATTACATCAATGAATGTGTAATTACACTGGCCTTCATACTTATTGGCTGACTTGATAAAAAAAGACCAAAAAAGGCTATATAAAACAAACACAGCTATACTGTATATGCTCAAAATATATATATTTTTTTCATACTACTACAACTACTCAGAGAAAACATTTTTAAGCTTAAAAAAAAAACCTCACCATATATGAATCATGAACACTGATCCCAAGCACACTTCAAAAATCAACATGGAATGGTTAAATGACCACAACACAACCATTTTGCAGTGGCTATTTCAGTCTCATTCTGTATGGTGGAATGGTCAAAGATCCAATTTCATAAAAATGCTACAGAAGACCACCCAATAGCATTATCCTTGTGAAGAGAGGGAGCACAAAGAGCCAAAAACTGGGGTACGAATAATTTTGACACCTAACTTTTTGCCAAATAACTTTTTATATACAATCATTTTTTTCTGAAAAATTAGTATGAAAAACTACAATTTTTAAAATATTTGAGAATATAATATAGCTCATTACCTGTGTTTGTGTCACAATGGTGTGTGGGTGAGCCCAAGAGCAGAGAGTAACCAGACCAAGGCAGATGTATAGCAAAGAATTTGAGACTTTTACTTGGACACGAAAAGGCAAAAAATCAAGCAGCAAACAGGACGATACAGGAATTAATCTGAGAGGGGCTGAGATCACAGAAAACCACAGGTGCTTGGATTGGAATGTCATTAATTTCATAGCAGAGGTACGTGGTGAGTAGTGTAACATTAGTGTAACATTAACCTGAATAACGTATTTGGAAATGTACAGTTAATGCATTGTATGCAGTTATGTTTTGTTCCCGAAGTGAACCAATGATAAAAAGAGATTAGCACAAAAAGTGAGTATTAAATGCAAATAAAACAATGATAAACATGCACTTTAATGCATATATTCACACATTGACAGATGCAAATATTAATATGACAAGTGTTAATATGCAAAATAAACAGATAACCCCCCCCCAGTTTGCCAGCACTCGCCCCATGTTCTGAACACAGATATATAATAATATAATAATGCATATAGTGCTGTCTCCGCACACCGCTAATGGTGGACACTATACAGAGCAGCTTGCTTGATGGGTAACGTATGTTTGATCTTAAATGCTCACACATGCTTCCAATAAATAATTTTTAAAAAAAACTTTAAAAAAATAAATTATCTTCTGTGGTCAAGAACCCCCATATCAAAAAACCCAAAGTGAGAAGCTCTTGAAAAATCCTCATTAATATTAAACACCCAATGCAACCAATCACTTATCATGCATTTAAAGTGTTCATGAAGCAACATGATAAAGATGTATACTTCCAATTTTCTAATTTATAAACAAGAAAATAAATATAATTTCCTCTTTACTTAAATGTGTAACATCTAAACAGGAAAGCTCAAGGTCGAAAATGGCATGTCGTTTCTGTGGGGCTGCCCACTAAACCGGTTGCACCACTGCTTAAATGTAATATCCCATTAGTTATGGAGTTAACACTCTTCAAAGGACAAATACCAAATCATCCTGTAGTGGACACTGTAAGAACTTTGTTAAAATCTCAACTGAAAAAAATAGGCTTGAGTGATAGCATTTATTTTTTTTGGTGCAATATAACTCGATACAAAATAAGGATTTTGATTGCACAGGGTCTTAATGGCAGAGAACATCCATCTTCAGTCTGAAGGAATCGCAGCACTATTAGAGCACTAGTAACACACAGCCCACAAGCCCATCCTCTGTTGACTCTCATTACTTCTTCACAATCTTAGCTCCATAAAGTATTCACATCTCTCACAATGACATTCTCTCTACAAATGTTCCTTGCAAACTCCAACTCTGATAAAATATCTAAAAAGAGCTCTGTCAACCATCAAGGCAATGTGCACCTCTACGCTGCATCCAACTTCTGGTACCTACTACCACACTGTGGGGAATGAGGACTGAATAGGCATAATCATTTACCAGTAAATTTGCGATTCCTTCAGTGTTCATGGTCATAGATTATGTTCAGCACAGTATCCCTTGGATAACACAGTTACACCTTACACCTTTCAAAGTTATTTACTATCACTAGTGCAAATTTGTATCAAATGTGTGATAATATGTATCAAAAGATCCCGACTGTAAAAATGTAGATTACATTACATTGTGCTTTAAATTGCCATTCAGAGAGATGTATGTCTTGTTCAGCTCAGTTTAGAAGGGCTTATTTGAGGATAGTTTGTAGTGATATATACTCTCCATCTTAATTCGTGTGTGACAAGTTGTGAAACCCTGGTCTCACGGCCCATTCATACTGCCTTCAGGGGTGTGAAGTGTTCAAGTGATCGAGAGCAGAATTAGGACAGGCTTGCATACATCACTTCTGCTTGGATACATCACTTCTGTTTGGATCACCCAGACATCACGCCGCATGCTTCCGCTAAAATGGATAGATACATACCGCCAGATAATTATTTCAAGAATAATGAACTGCAGAAGGCAAGAGCATCTAAACTGGATCCCAACGGTGACGTTGATGACCGAACAACAGGTAAATAAACCACATAACATTAGCTATTTTTTCGACAAATTAACACAACCGCTTATGTGCAGTGTGGACCCTGCTGGTGTTGTATTAAATATGGATCAGTTCCAGATATATAAAGCTTTATTTCACATTTTTAAACAATGAGCATATGGAGAAATCACATAAAACCTAATTAAAAGCATATCATGTGGCTGATCTCAATTGATAAAACATTCAAACAGTGGCAAATACACTAAAATACAGATCACAGTAGGCTGTAATGTTAAAGCTTGTACAATATTTTTTCTTAGCTAAGTTATAATTTATTGACCCCGTGGGGTAATTTGTCCTCTGCATTTGACCCATCCTAACTACTTAGGAGCAGTGGGCAACCACAGTGCAGCGCCCGGGAACCAACTCCAGTTCGGAGGTCAGCGGGTTTAGTCAGTGGCAGGAGTTTACCGAACCTGATATACATGTCTTTGCTGTGGGAGGAAACCGGAGTGCCCGGAGGAAACCCATGTGAACACGGGGAGAACACGCAAACTCCACGTAGAGAGGACCAGCACCGGGATTTGAACCCAGAACCTCAGGAAAAATAGCCCCACAACATCACAGATCCACCATCATACATCACATTTTGTGCATAACTGTTCATAACCCAAAACCACCTTTGGTATTTATTGCCAAAAAGCTCAAAGCCTGTCTAGTCTGACCATACCTCTCAGATCCAATCTAAATTAAGGCAGCATTTAACAAACTCCAGGCACTTATGTTGGTATGACAACAGCAGAAGCTTTCTTGTGGCAAGCCTTATAGCTTTTGGCTTGTTGACATAGAATGCCTAATTGTACTTTTGGAGACTTAGTGACCCCAGGAACCAAGATCCGCAATTCTCCAACTGTGAGACTTGAAGAAATTCTTGCCTCTCGAACCTTTCTGCTCACAGTGTAGGGGCAAACTACACTTATGCTCTCTTCCAGGCAGGTTCATCTCAGCTGAAGTTGTTTAAACTTCTTAATTGTTGCCCTTGTTAATACTGGTAGAAAGCGGTCGTTTCAGACATGAATCTATGTATGAAATGCATGTGTTTTATAGCAATTTTTTTTAGGTTGAATCATTTTACCAAAATGAAAGATTAGATATTTTTCATATTTTGAGTGTCATGCTTATAGGCAACAAAGACATTTTTATAGCCTTTTTCTTTTCATATTTTCCAGGGTTGCCAATAATTCTGGTGGGCACTGTAGCTTAGCCTACCTGAAAGTGTAGAAATCCCAGCTCTGCTCTCTTGTCAAAATTATTGCATTAAGTAACTCTCCCCTAACAATGTAATATGTATAACCAACAGAGCAAGTTTTCTGTGCTTTGGAGCCACGTTTGTGAGCTACTCGTTGTTGCAGGACTAACACATGGCTGCTGGAATTGCTATTGTAGTAGCAAACAGCTTAGAAAAATATTTTGCCATGTATTTTAATATAAGTTGATGGCTGTTATATTACTACCAAAAGATTGGGTTGGGCTACTAAGCTGTCATTAGCCTTACCACATGATAAGGATTACCAAATGTATGGTTTGTCCAGACCTGTGTAAAAAATAGCATTTTTTGTAAATTCTATCTACTGAACATGCCAGTTGGACAACATTGACCAGCTCAGTGATACCAGCCAAACTAAACCGAAGGTACCTACCTAGATAATTTACTCCCCTTATAGCTCATATATTACATTATGCCAGCTGTCTGAAATGAGCCATGTTTCTCTTCTATAGCACAGAAAAAGATGAGAATGTGCAAATGTTTATTTTGATTTTGGTTTGCTGCAAAGGATGTAATTGAAATTCTGAATGCAAAGGGAATAAAGTGAACACTTCTAGTTTTGCTTCAGGAAACATGCACACATTAATTATTCATGTTGATTGTCATGAATTGCATGAATTCATAAAAATAATAAAATGTATAACAAATAGTGAATACTTTTAGTTTGTTTATTCATTGTACAGTACTTCTTATCAACTCTCAAATTTCACATTCTTCCAAAACTTAGCCTCCCATTACCAACCTCTGTTGGTCAATAAACAGAGGTGTAAAATCCAGGTTCAGAAAGTAAAAGTCCCAGTACTTTTATTGCAATCACCTGGATTTGCTAATTAGCACAGTTCTTCAGCCAGCTGATTTCACTAATTAGAGTTCATGGGTGAAAGAAACACATCACAGCAATTTTACTTTCTGACCCCTGGATTTTACACCAATAAATGTGCCTTACATTCTACTGGTCAGAACAGCAGAAAGTCTGACCGCCTTCAAGCGCAGATTGAAGACTCACCTCTTCAAGCTGCACCTCTCTCCACCCCTCCCTACCTCCCTGTGACTATTGTTATTAATGTTGTGTAATTCCCCCCCCCAAAAAAAAAAAAAAAAAACCACCCCAATCATACTGACTGCGCCTAGTACTTAGATTCATATTTGCCTTTTTAGGGTTGTTTTTTAAACGTTCTTGTTCCTAGTTTGAAAATGCACTATGTACGTCGCTCTGGATAAGAGCGTCTGCTAAATGTCTATAATGTATAATGTAATGTAATGTACTGAGCACCACAAATATTACACCTTCTCAGGATTATCTAAAAAAATTGAAATACTTAATTAAGATAACTATAACTCTAGAATGCTTGTGATTGCAATTCAATTATTTGTGTAGGAATATGAACAAATCTGTGGTAACATATTGTAGAATCTGGAAACAGCAACTGAAATCATGTTGGGTTCTCCAAATTGTAAAACTTGGAAACAGCCACTGAAATCACGTCAAGGTCACCAAATGTAGAATTCGCAATTACTAGACTAATGAGGGAATAGCTCGGAGCGAAGGTTTAAGCGTGATGTATTCCACTATTGCTGTGGGAAAAGGTAAAAGTTATTTAGAAATATTATTATTTTATTTACTCGTTTATCTGACTCCATTTATAATTATAATTTAGAATTTTGGTTAAACATGCGTGGAGCTCGGAGTGGTTACACTCAACTCGCCCTTAGGTACCACCATTACTTCAATATATGTTTGCCGGAATCAACATTATTGCTGAAGCTCAGTTCGGTGGCGAACGCAGAGGTTGGGGGTCTAGCCAACACAATACATGTATTCATTTATCATAGATAGTTGCGAGCCCAGGTCTGAGTGCATTTAAAGGGCTCCTTAAGGCAGATTTGACAAGAACTGGTGTAAAACGCCCATGGGTTCTCTTCACATCAAATCACCAGAACCATGCACTACTCTGAGTGTATTTAAAGGGCTCCTTAACACTAAATGTTATTTTCTTACCAGACAGTTTTCGATGGACAGTGTAGGCGTTGAGGACTGCTGTGTCGAGCAGGTGAAAAAACAGCTTTTTGTACCACTTGGTACTTTTTCTGGCACAGTCCACAAAGCTGGTGATCATGTCCGCCCTGTCCACTGCTCCCATCTTTTTATTATAATCAAGGACGCATGCAGGTTTCACCTTTGGCTCCCCGGTGAAGTGGTCCAGCCTTCCTGATTGAGCCATGACAGAAGGGTGAACAGTTGTGAGAAAGTTCACATCCCTCTTGTCTTGCCACTTTACTGCCAGCTGAGTGCCATTCTCCCTGAAGGTGACCTCCCCTCTCTTCATTTTTTTGCTGTACCAGTTATCCACATACAGGATGTGCCCTTTCCCCATTGAAGACATTTCGGATTTTATTGAGGGGGTCTCTGGTGTCTGCATGGGCAGGGTTGACGAAATGTAAACACCGCAGGAGATTTAGAAAGCGATCCTGGGAGAAAACAGAGGCAAAAAATGGAGTGAGGAGAACTGGGTCAGTACTCCAGTACTCCCTCAGGGTGGATTTCCTGACCAGTCCCATCAGAAGGGCAATGGCGAGGAATGCGTACAATTCATTTGAACTGGTAGGTACCCATTTGAAAAGCTTTCCAATTACTCCAATAGCTGTTTTTCCCTGCTGCTCACTGGTGTATCGGTTGGTCTCCTCCACAATCTCTCCCACTGTCTCTACAGAGAGAAACATTTTGAAGCAGTTCACTGCTGTCGGAGTCTCCGGAGGATTTTGGACACCAGAAACTGAGTCGTCAACGACTACAGGGGACTACAGATGGACCCTCCTCAGGATTTTCCTCCACATCGTAATCTCCCTCCCCGAGCTCAGGGTTCCTCTCAAGGGAAACTAAATTTGGGGGTAGTCTCTCCTCAGAATCACTGTCACTCCCACTTGATTCAGTAATGTAATCACCCTCCTCATCTGAATTAAAGAAAATTTCCCTAATTTCCTCATCAGTGAGTTCTCTTCGCCTGCTGCTTGTAAACATATTTATTCTTAGTCTGTACTCTAGCTTGCTGATACTGTTCTGTGATACTCTGATACTGGTGTTCAGACTGAGGTGATGGGTGCACGTGAGGGGTGCACTTAACGCCATATTCTAACAGCGGGAACACTTAGATAGAAATGAATGCAAGCAAAGAGCATCTCTGGTAAAAAATATTTTATTTGCTCATCTTATATCATGCTAGTACATTTGATGAAAGGCTAATTTGACAAGAACCGGCGTAGAACGCCCATGGGTTCTTTTCACATCAAATCACCAGAACCATACACTACCCAACCTTGTTTGTGGGCAGAAACTTGACTGCCTACCCAACTTGAGAACGCCACGTCTGTACCAGGCCGCTGATCAGTCGGTCCTTGGTCAGAATTGTCCCCTTGAGTCTTCAGTCGTAATTTAGGCTGAAAAGGGTATAAGATGGATGAGAGCCACGCACGTTAAATATAAAAATAATTGGATAACAAGCAGGGAGGTCATTAGCTTAGAATTAGCCCTGAGTGAGATGCAAGAGTTCTGACTCTGAGACTCAAGCATACACACCACAGTGCTTGGAACGCTGCAGCTCAGATCATGCAGGCAATTGAAGCTGGAAAAAAGGGATTAAAAGAAAGATGCAGTTGATGTGAAAACATGGTAATTTATTAATGACAAATAATCACTGGTTAAAACTGTGAGAGCAAACACGAACACATTCAATGCCTATAACTAAACACAGGATAACATGCTGCTAAGACACATAAACATGAACAAGTTCACTAACAAAGTATATCACCAAGTGATTCCGTACGGTGTGACTATGGTACCAGGAGAAGTGTTAAGCAGATTATCCTCGAATATCCCTTTGGGCTTTCCTTAAATGCAGGCTTTGCACACTCCACAAGTCCCTTTGTTTGTCCAAATAAGGTCTGGCAGGAAGAGAAGTTTCACCACCCAGGGACCCCCCTCCAGGGAGAGAAACAGCTACCCCTCCCAATCTAGTGACAGTAATAAGACTCTTTGAACGACGGCGCGTGATCTTATGATCTTATCTATCATATCTAGATATCAGGTGAGGTCCCGGTGATGGCCACTCTAGGTTCCAGACACTTATATGGACAAGCGCATCCCTGATAACCTATACAATCCTCCTTCCACATTCTTTATTTCTCCCCCTCCTATACTTTCACATACCACACACTTCAATTAGTATTATCCAGGTTCACCACATTTATCATATTATCCACAATTACTTTATACTTCCACAATTACTAATTTACATGCACATACATATGATGCAATATACATATACAGCTTTGTTTAATATGTTCCAAGAGCCATTCAGTCCAGAATCTAGGCCGTAAAAGACCTGTGAGCAGGCCTGAGTTCCCAGCGTCATTAGGGATGCCGTTTCCTTCTGATGTCCAGTTGTAGGCTCAACCCCAGCTGTAGTTTACGAGGCCGTGAGAGGTCAGAGGAAAAGTTTCTCAGACCACCAGGTAAATTGTTTTATTGCACCCTCAAGGAAGTCACCACCAGCTCCAAGGGTTTATGACTGATTTCCAGCCTTACAGATTCCCCCCTTGACCCAGTGGGAAAAACAAACACAGTCCCAAGTGGTCATTGAGAGTGGCGCTGGTTCCATGCTGGTGTTTATGGTCCCAGTTCCAGCAGCTTTAGCAACTGGAGATAGCTGAGAACCAATGCAGCATGGGTTGAGGTGCGCAGGGAGTAGATGAGGTGTTGGAAATAGCAGCACTGCACCAGGGTGAAGGCAAATATGAGGGTGCTGGCAATGACGCATCCTCAGAACACCCAGTCCCACCATGTGTAGGCACCCTGGGCCGAGCGGGTAGAGGAGCTGGACAGGATTTCCGCTGTTCTTTGGCCATGTTCACCTCTACCTGTGCCCGGTGGAGGTGATAGTTCATTTACTTGTTGAACAATCATCCCACAGTGCATCCGACACCTGGACTGCTGGATTACATCACAGTAGCTGTATTATACAAACATCAATACATGCAAATATGATAAATGTGGAGGCTTACATGTAAATATGATAAATGTGGAGGCTTTCTGAACAATTCAGTGATACTCTTTGCCATCTACCCATCTGTTTTGTAAGGTTAATCAAAGTATTAAGGGATGCGGAATTATGGAATGTCTACACAGAACTGACAGACAGGGAAGTTGGGTTTGAATTTTTAATACCATATGCCTATTGCATATATAGCATACTGTAGTTATACTATATTGTATTGCCCTCTATTACCCCCCCCCCCCCCCCCCCATTGCATGCTTGAAAACATGATGGAAATAGACAGAAACAGAAAACAGTTTAACTGAAACAGTCATTCATTATAAATGAACAAAAACTTTTGGTTTTACACAACAAAAACACATATGTCTGAATGTACATTGTGTTCTATATGTGCTGCAGTTATGTGGTTTTGGCTGTGTGTTGATCTAGTGGTGTTGAGTGCAGATTTCACTTAGCTCCTTCGAGCCTCCCTCTCTGTCGGGCGCAGCTCCAGGCTGGAGCGCAGCGGCCATGTGCTCCACTACAGGGACGCAACTCATGTGCTCCACTACAGGGACGCAACTCATGTGCTCCACTACAGGGACGCAACTCATGGTCTTACTGCTCTATGCGACCCGACCGGCCAGTGATCCAGTCGATAGCAATCCCTAGCTCAGTGTTACACTGAGCCCCGTAGTGGTAATCAGCCACCCGGTTGGGAACCGACGGTCTGATCCCTATCCCACTTTGCTATGGGTATAGAAACTTTTACCGTTTTTACCAGCCTTGTCTGTTTAACAGAGGTTGTCTCTTATGCAACTGTGCGAAGTGTGTACTGTCATCATGGTGCTAAGCGAATCTAAGGTGATATTCTGAATTGGATGGGTGGATCCTTTTACACTAATAAATGTTTTAAACTTTGCTCTAGTGCTACACCAGGGGGCCTGTTTATGGTTCAGGTTTTCTAAACAAGGTTTGTATGTCTTTACGGCCCCTACAGGTATTTCCAGCCATCTTACTCAGATCAAAGAATGGTCAATCGCTTTGGATAAAAGCATTTGCTAAATGACTGTAATGTAATGTAATGTGTTATAGCCAGGTCTTGATGATTGAAAACAAATAATCATACACTCTCTAAAGAATGTAGGTTCACCTCTCTTCCAAAAAACAAATATCTTCAACAAGCCATATAGAGTAAAGAAACATAAAGACAAACAGAGGCCAGTAAGCCAGTCTGTGCTAGAAAATTACCCTACTTTCAGCTTTTAAATGAAAAGGGCAAATATGAATGGCATTTGATTAATTTTAAAGCATTAACTGGCTTATTGGCATCAGACAGACATTCTAACACATGTTTTTGTGCTAGGGAAATTTACACAAAAATACATCCATGAAATTTTATAAATATGCCTCAGTTAACTGAATGGGCACCCAAGTAGGTATATTAGTGAACCCCAACATTTCCTACATGACATGCCCAGGCATAATTTATAGATTTATACTACACTTTAGCCTTATGGTTTCACAGATGTATATCTTAAGACACAAATTAACAATTAAATCCTTCGAGCCTCCCTCTCTCGGGCGCAGCTTCAGGCTGGATTTCTTTCCACTGAGTTCCATCCACCAGACTCCTCTGAGTGAACGAGATTCAGCCTCTCTGTTTCCAAGGTGTCTCCTTTTCAGAAACCCTGATCACAGAGTGCACTACTCGCTTACTAACGCATTCGGTTTCAGCTTACAGTGGCCTGACTGTACATTGAGCCGAGCGCAGCGGCCATGGGCTCCACTACAGGGACGTCACTCAGGTGCTCCACTACAGGGATGCAACTCATGTGCTCCGCTACAGGGACGTCACTCAGGTGCTCCACTACAGGGAAGCCACTCATGGTCTTACTGCTCTATGCGACCCGACCGGCCAGTGATCCAGTTGATAGCAATCCCTAGCTCAGTGTTACACTGAGCCCCGTAGTGGTAATCAGCCACTCGGTTGGGAACCGATGGTCTGGTCCCTATCCCACTTTGCTATGGGCATAGAAACTTTGACCGTTTTCACCAGTCTTGCCTGTTCATAGAGATCAACTCTGCTAGGTGTGGACTGTCATCCACGTACCACGCAGTGCCTGCATACTTACATGCGACAACTACGCCGACTAGACGGTACCACGGCAGTATGTCAATTCATACTTCATCAGACACGGGGGCCTTCAGTGCTCTCCCCTGCACTATATTCCATCTTTAACGTGCCCTCGGAACTTTGCAATTCCGCCGCCGCCTGTTTTGCTCTAGGTTCGGGGTGCCTAATCCACTGCCTAAAACAAAGGAAGACACCAATATGGTGCCACAAAAGTAACTACAGAAGAAAGACTTCTGTTTTTACATGAAAATAGCCTATGAGCCATTTATTAATTTCTGCAATGATGTCATGCAGTTTGCTAAAGATATGCTTTCCTCAGAAAGCGTGGCCTGCTGGATTTTAGAGCAGTGCCACATATGCCATTGTCATGTCATAGATATATATATACAGATATATCTATATATATATACACATATATACACGCATATACATACACATATACATATACACGCACATATACACATACCTACATATATACATACATATCCATCCACACACATACCTATATATCATCTTTAATTTACCCATTCTAGGGTTTTAAAATTATATTGTCATCATAGTGACCTAATTGCATAGATGACTTCTGCCTTTTAGAATAACAGTGTCAACATTGCATACATATGACAGTGAGGACTGCAACCTCACTATTCCACGGATGAAAGGAAAACTTTGCACTTAGATGTAAATCCCCTAAACAGCCTCTAGATGTGGTGAAACAACAACAACTCTCCCTAGTATATGCTAATACATAAGATAATTGTGTTACTCACCACACCAAGGATGAAGAATCAGCAATTTAGCTGAACAGAAACTCCCTGTAAGGAATATCCTGCCAAGTATGCCAAACTGCCAGGAATTTTCCGTAGACAAAGGTACAGGAAACATTAGGAGGTAAAGAAAAAGCAGATACCCCCCTGCCAGAGGGATCCAAATTGTAAATCCCACAAACTGCAACTGGAATCACGTCGGGGTCACCAAATGTAGAATCTGGAAACAGCAACTGAAATCATGTTGGGTTCTCCAAATTGTAAAACTTGGAAACAGCCACTGAAATCACGTCGAGGTCACCAAATGTAGAATCCGCAATTACTAGACCAATGAGGGAATAGCTCGGAGCGAAGGTTTAAGCGTGATGTATTCCACTATTGCTGTGGGAAAAGGTAAAAGTTATTTAGAAATATTATTATTTTATTTACTCGTTTATCTGACTCCATTTATAATTATAATTTAGAATTTTGGTTAAACATGCGTGGAGCTCGGAGTGGTTACACTCAACTCGCCCTTAGGTACCACCATTACTTCAATATATGTTTGCCGGAATCAACATTATTGTTGAAGCTCAGTTCGGTGGCGAACGCAGAGGTTGGGGGTCTAGCCAACACAATACATGTATTAATTTATCATAGATAGTTGCGAGCCCAGGTCTGAGTGTATTTAAAGGTCTGATTGTATTTAAAGGGCTCCTTAAGGCTAATTTGACAAGAACCGGCGTAGAACGCCCATGGGTTCTCTTCACATCAAATCACCAGAACCATATACTACCCAACCCTGTTTGTGGGCAGAAACTTGACTGCCTACCCAACTTGAGAATGCCACGTCTATACCAGGCTGCTGATCAGTCGGTCCTTGGTCAGAATTGTCCCCCTGAGTCTTCAGTCGTAATTTAGGCTGAAAAGGGTATAAGATGGATGAGAGCCACGCACGTTAAATATAAAAAGAATTGGATAACAGGCAGGGAGGTCATTAGCTTAGAATTAGCCCTGAGTGAGATGCAGGAGTTCTGACTCTGAGACTCAAGCATACACACCACAGTGCTTGGAACGCTGCAGCTCAGATCATGCAGGCAATTGAAGCTGGCAAAAAGGGATTAAAAGAAAGATGCAGTTGATGTGAAAACATGGTAATTTATTAATGACAAATAATCACTGGTTAAAACTGTGAGAGCAAACACGAACACATTCAATGCCTATAACTAAACACAGGATAACATGCTGCTAAGACACATAAACATGAACAAGTTCACTAACAAAGTATATCACCAAGTGATTCCGTACGGTGTGACTATGGTACCAGGAGAAGTGTTAAGCAGATTCTCCTCGAATATCCCTTTGGGCTTTCCTTAAATGCAGGCTTTGCACACTCCACAAGTCCCTTTGTTTGTCCAAATAAGGTCTGGCAGGAAGAGAAGTTTCACCACCCAGGGACCCCCCTCCAGGGAGAGAAACAGCTACCCCTCCCAATCTAGTGACAGTAATAAGACTCTTTGAACGACGGCGCGTGATCTTATGATCTTCTCTATCATATCTAGATATCAGGTGAGGTCCCGGTGATGGCCACTCTAGGTTCCAGACACTTATATGGACAAGCGCATCCCTGATAACCTATACAATCCTCCTTCCACATTCTTTATTTCTCCCCCTCCTATACTTTCACATACCACACACTTCAATTAGTATTATCCAGGTTCACCACATTTATCATATTATCCACAATTACTTTATACTTCCACAATTACTAATTTACATGCACATACATATGATTCAATATACATATACAGCTTTGTTTAATATGTTCCAAGAGCCATTCAGTCCAGAATCTAGGCCGTAAAAAACCTGTGAGCAGGCCTGAGTTCCCAGCGTCATTAGGGATGCCGTTTCCTTCTGATGTCCAGTTGTAGGCTCAACCCCAGCTGTAGTTTACGAGGCCGTGAGAGGTCAGAGGAAAAGGTTCTCAGACCATCAGGTAAATTGTTTTATTGCACCCTCAAGGAAGTCACCACCTGCTCCAAGGGTTTATGACTGATTTCCAGCCTTACAATATCCCTAATTAGACTTCAGTACATCTTTATGTATGTCTCTGTAATTCCAAGTTAACTTAACATTATGAACAAAAGTCCTGTAAAAAAATTTCATTCATAATTGATGATTATTATTCATCAATAAATTAATCATTAATTGAATTAGATTTAGCACTTACACTGTAATATCCCAAAGCAGAGCAGAACTTTGTGGAGATTAATACATTTTAATACAAATTTTTAATTTTTTTTTATTATTTTGAAAATTATCTTAGAGATTAAGCAACACCACCATACTTAAACGTATCTTTTCATATTACTCATCACTCAGAAATAGGAGCTGTTACATAATTCCAAAAAGAAATAGGTGCTAAAGTGGGTTGACAAGTGATATGTATAGCTGGACAGAAGTATATTGCCTAAGGGCTACCTTCAGCTTTTAGCATCTTACTATGTCACTTATACAGCTGAATTCTATTACCAATTATCAACTTCATTCAGACATTCTAAGAAATAACACCAGACAGGTAAGCCAAATGAGAACGTCTCCTGATCTTCTCATCTTTCCAAGGGCAGCTTGTGCAGCAATATGCATATGGTTTGATTCGCTCTGCGAGCTTGTTTAAAGAACTCAAAGAGATGTTAACCGAAAATTAGCTATTTCCCATGGGCACAGTCTTCATTCTGATGTTCTTTTCAACTAATCAGAGACGGAGTAATTTTTTATTATTCTCCTAGCTTGGATAGATGTTTCAAAAAATGTGCTTGAGTCCAAAAAGTTCCGCTAGAGATTCTTGTGAGACCTTAATATTTGTACAGTCTTCACTGTTGTTCAGGTGTGGTTAGAACTGAAAAACAAACTGCATGTATTAATGAAAAAATATTTAATCTTAAATGATTTTGACAGTGATTTCTCCAAGGCATTTGCTTATACTGTTACAATAAATAATGTTCTTATTGGCATACACAGCTTTTCACACTCTATTAGGAATGTTGAAACATCATATCACGAGTAAAATAAGAAATGTATCAGATGAGTTAGTGAGGCTAGTTTGACATCCTTTTCTAATGTGCTATCGTATACCCCTGACTGGCAGAAGTCATATTTTCTTTCAAATTTGTGCTTAGTTTAAGAGCAGCCCCTTTCCATTTTTTCTTCTGAATCTGAAATTTGCAAGTAACATTTTTTGTTTTATCAGACATCTTGTTTTTTTGTCATTAAAAATCGAACAACATACACCTCCCATCCCCACTACCCTGCAGTGTGGGATCTACACTTAGTGGCCACTTTATTAGGTACACCTATCTAGTGTCGGTCTTGCCTCCAGAATAGCTGGAATTATTGATTCAACAAGATGCTGGAAACATTCCTTAGAGAAATTTAGTTCATGTTGAACTAAACTGGAACCAGCACATCTGGCACCAACAATGATATCATAGTCAAAGTCACTTAGATCACGCATCTTGCCCATTGCAATGTTTAATCGAACAACTACTTCACCATGTCTGCATGCTTTATATAATGAGTTTCAGCCACATGATTCACACACACACACACACACACACACACACACACACACACACACACACACACACACACACACACACCAGTGTTTCCCTGAGGATTTTTTTTCAGCAGTGACAGGGGTTAATAGCTTTGCCTAACAAGACAAATATTCTACCTGTACAATTACTCAATAAACATTTTGGTGTTAAGCCCAAAATGGGTTGTAAGTTTGTTTTACAACCCAAATACCCAATATAATTGTGGGCTATGCAACGACTAGACTAGACTATAGCTAGATTGACAGACTATCAGCCACCTCACAAACCAAATGCTCCCGCCTCAGGAAAAGATTAATTTTCTTAAAGACAGGCAGAGCGGTGCATGATGTTTGTTCTGTCCATAAAGTTCAGCGACAATGCATATTCTCCGGGATGTCTCTGGTTTATAAGCAGCATCATCGGATAGCCTGTACTGTGCCGTGAATAGTGATGAATGTTTGCAGTCTTCCGTGCTGTTATCATCTTACTTTATCTCAAAGTACTTCCTAACCACTGACATTTTTTCTCTCTCTCTATTTTATAAAATGTTTTGGCTTCAACTCGAAGCTATGTGACATTGTTGGCACCGAATCTGGGTATCAGAGCATTTTCATGAGTACGAGTAGTGTCCATGAGCGCAGTATCGAACCCGATACCCGTATGAGTGCATCTGTAGTGTATTTTGTATGACACTACAGATGAGATCAAGCACAGTGAATGTTGGATTGCAATTGCAAATTAACCTTTTTTCTCTTTCTTAATTTAAATGGATGAACAAACACACCTAAAATGCTTTGATGCGAAATGACATTCAAAAAGCTCTGCTTCCTAAGGAAACCAATTTTCTAGGCAGTTATTTACCAGCATATGAATTAGTGCTAGAGGGCTATTAGCAGCATAGCAAGCCATAGATGAGTCTAACCTTTTAAATGACATGACTTCTGCCACAACTAAAATTATTAGTCTTGCTGAGGGCTAAAGGCAATAAATAACATATAGAATAACAAAGTGCTATATTTCTGTGTAAGAAATAAAACACTTGGGGTCTGATTTACGATGAAAAGCACAAAGCAAAATTTTTAAGCACACACAAAACCAATAACATGACCAACAATTGGTCATGGTATTTGTTTTGCACCTATCATTGGTTGTGTTATTAGTTTTGTGTGTGCTAAAAGGTTTTGCACATGCTAAAGGTCTTATTAAATCAGCCAGTTTAAGATTAGCTGTCAGTGTAGACAGGAACATATATATATAATTTTATTTTTTTTTGCATTTTCCATCTCCTTGCAGTCCATTACAGAAAAAAACAAGGATGTTTTGAAATTGAGTTTAGCTCGAGAAACCGCTGCTGACCAATCCATTACTTTGTTATCAAAGCATTTACTTTTCAGAATTGTTTCAAAAGACACAAACTGCCATATGAAAGCTCAATTTCCTGAGTACTATCTTGGATTAATAATGAAAATGACTGAACATACTGTCATTATCTCATAATGGATCTGCTAGTGCTCGGCAGTATTGGACTGATGTTTTAAAAAATACATTTCAGAATACCTCTCTTTCAGCTTCAGCTGCTAAAAACCAAGGCTTATCTCCTTTCACTGTTTATTTTTTTTATTTTTTGGAAATGTCTTGCCTTTAATGGCTTTTTAAATCTTATTTTTTGTTGAGAAGAAGAAAAACATGTATTGTGGCTTGCCTTCTCACATGTTGACAGAACTCTTTTCCATCAAGACCTTACTTATGAAAAGAACAGTGTAAGCAGTCAGACGCCATTGTGCCTCCACTGGAGGAGGTGGCATTGTAGCTCAGTAGAGTATTAATCAGGGAAAACTGTGTATCAGGGAGAGTGAGCTTTTTAAAAGTGACAGGAAAACAACAACCCTGATTAGCATTCATGGTCTACTGCTTTCGTACGTACATGCCATTTATGTTTATCCCTTTCTAAAATAAAGTTTTAGACTGTGGTACGTTTCCTGCAGATTACTAACCATTTTTAAAAAAACATAAATTTTCACCAATATTCAAAATAATATAATTTTTTCGTATGATTGTTCTGGTTAGCAACATATTCTGAAAATTGCCAGGGAGTGTTTTCCAATTGTACCAGCATCTAAAGAGTTAAAATACTATTTAAAATATGTATTTCACTAAAGTCTGATACAGAGTCGTTCCGAAGCCCACTGGGTCACAGTTGCTATGATGAGTTGAGAATACCTTAAAAAACAAAAGTCACATGGATATAATAAAGTATCAAATTTGACACCTTGTAGTACCTAGCCTTGACTTATTGTCATATATGGCTGGGATCCAATAATCATTTATCCTTAAGTCCGTCCTACAAAAAAATACATGTTTCTTTCTTCACAAGCACATTTTTGCCAGTTCATTTTGATGATATCTTTACGCCGAGCGGTGTTCGTGAACATAAATAATGAAGAGCGTGAGTCAATGTGAAGGGCGAGGCTAACTGAATCTAGGCACGTGTGAATGATAACGGTTTGGACGAGATAAAATCAAACCCACGTAAAACAGAAATACATCATCAACTGGAGGTGATAGAGACACTAAACAATTAGCAATAAATAACAGTCTCAATCAATAACAGCAAGACGTGGGTATGTAATATTCTAATATTTGTGCCACAGATGCATCATGTTCTAATCATTATTCCTGTCATGCCTAACCTGTGAACATAGAAAATTAAAAACCCATGTTGGACCAGGAGACCCAAAATGAAATAAAGAGAACAAAAAATATGGGATGGCAGACTTGCATGATGTTATTATCACTTGCCTTAATTGCTGCCCAAATACACTATTGGCTCAGCATGTTGCTGCCTGCTATCCAGTTTTTTGGAATTTAATGCTCACCATAGAATCAATTTATCTTGGCCTGCAGGGAGAAAGACACCACAGCAGTCCCATTCTTTTCTTCGGCAACCATGGAAAATCTGGCACGCCCTCAGCGTTATTACCCTGGTTAGAAAGCGTTATTTTAACAAGATGATGGAATTCCACTTCAGCAATTCATTTTAATGGTACCAATTTCCAATCATTAGGCAATATACTTCTGACAATGCATACGTGGTGTGCCCCGCTGACATTTGCCTAAATTCTCAGAAAATCATATTTAAAACTGAACTTCACTCATAGCCTCCTGGCCACTCTTGATATCATTGCTGAGTGGCAAACACTAATGATAATTGTGATAACATGTCATCGGATAGTGTCCTGTTTGACCATTTTAAAGCCATCTTGAAGTTCACCACTATAACCACAATGTAGTAACAGTCCTGTGCCATTGATTATTTCCTAGGTTTCATACAACCCAGCTACTTTTCACACAAACTTTTGAATGATTGCAAGGCGACTAGCAATGACATTTGTATATATAACTCCAATAAAATAATTACCAGTGGCAAAAATTGTAAAGGAGACTCTTACTAATGGGTTGAGTTCTGAAAATTGTGAGACGCAGTATTATATGTTGTGCCAAGAGTTTTGAACAAACCTGCAAAATGTTTCATATTAAATACAGCGGATAAAGTTTCCATGTTTAAGTTGCTGCTATTATGGCATGGACACTGCAGGCAGGCAGGCAGGCAGGCTTTGAGTACTATTTTTTGCTTTTTGGTGGTAAAACTCTATTACTCCTACCACTACTGAAAGAGCTGCTCATATGAGTGAATTAGTGACAGTTACATTTGGTTCAAATGCTAACACTCTGTGCTAGCAGCCACAAAGAAATTGAGGTATAAGGAGTCAGAAGAAACACTGTAAAAATGCTCCCAGGAACACTTACATTACAGCACCTAACAGAACAAGAAGGGCAGTACTGTGAAACTAAATGCAATTAGCAGGCAGGCAGAAACACACAAAAAATACCCTTTTTTGTCTGTATCTCTATTGCTTTAGTTCATTTGGGGGTTCTGGGAAGAAATTTAATTTTCACATTGGAGAGCCATTCTTTCAGGTCCCACACTCAGACATAGTCACTACAGCAGAATGAATACACACTGTATGGGTCACAAGAACAGGTGTGAAATAGGAGATTCTTTCTGGAATACCGTGCAATGAAATTCATTAAGCCTCATGAGAGAAATGTAGACTGTAATCTTATGCAACTAATATCACTGTCACTGTAATGTAATTTACAGTCCAGTGGAAAGAGCCTACTTGTAAATGTTATGAGCAAAAAGTACAAATTCCACTTATGCCCAGTGTGTAAAAGATGTTTTAAAGATTATTCACAGTTTGATTTTAAAAAGTAGTGGAAGGGTTGCTGGGAAGCTGTTAAGGCACTGTTGTAGCGCCTGGATTGGACCCATGGTCTGGTATCGAATGCAGACCATGCCAATGCCGACTGTAGTGGAAGCCCTGCAGGGCAACACACACCTGGCTGTAATGTTGCCCAGGAAAGGCAGGGTTTCAGCCGGCCAGGATGAAAGCATCGCATTATGCGCCAGCGACCGTTGCTGCTTGACTGGGTGTCCGTAAATGACTGGGCACTCTAATTTGAAGAGAAAAATGGGGGAAAGCATTCAAAAGTAATTGATTATTTAGAAATGTAATTTTGTAAATTACATCTGTAAATATAAGCTAGAATGGAAGGTTTGAGGACAAACTTGAAAAAGCAAATAATTATAGAATTAAGACTCTATTAAGACTTATAACAAACAGGAAACTAACTAATATTAGTTTAGGTTGAACTCGCACTGATGTTGCCAACACTAGTCACAGTGCCAGAGACTTTGTCTGTTAGAAACTTTACAAGAAAGATGGTGCAGCGGCCGATTATTGTGACGTCAGCTGCACGTGTGTTTTTTTCTGATTTTGAATGCTCCAATAATGTTAATCAATGGGAAACTTTCTTATATAAAATCAAAAAATCACAAGCAACGCAATCCCAGAAGCTACTGGTCAAATAGATCTGGCTGAAAAGCTGTAGAAGGAGTAGTGTGCAGAACATTGATGTGGAGTAAGAAGAAATGATAAGGAGAACAATAAGTTGGCTTTTTCAAGCCAACTTACTCTGAAGGGGGGAGAGGGGGAGGGGTCTTAGGGCAAATGTAAGAATATCTTTGAACCACACTTTCTAAACCTAACTTGTTAGATGCTCATACTAAAGTTATACTGCCACATTGCTTTTTTTGTAGTCTCCACTTGTTCAGTTTTGATTATGTAGATGGTTTTGTTACTGAAACTGTCATGGTTTCTCCGCCTGCTTGTTGTATATTGTCCACTTCCCTGGAGAGCGCTCACGTTGCGTTCCTTCGCTTTGGTTTCCTAGTCCGTTTCAGGTTTTAGTTTTCAGTTCAGTGTGTCACCTGTTCAGGGTTACCTGGCAGTATTTAAAGCACACGTCAGCGTTATTATACGCTTCCATATTGCCATTCGTTTCTCGAGAAAAGCCGGTATCGTAGGATAGCATCCTTTTCCAGTCCCGCTCTCGTCGCGTTTTGGAGTTCGTAAGCGTTATTTTGTTTTCATTTCTTTCACCAGTTATCGGGCGTTATAGTCCACGTACCGAGGGTGCTATTGTGTTTTCGTTGTCATTTATATCATCATTATTGTTACCGCCCGTGTGTGCAGGGCTATCTCGTTTTGCAAGAGAGTTTTTGGTTTCGGTTCCCTCGTTGTGAGCTATAGGGTTTTTGTTTGTTGTGATTGCATTGTATTAAGTGTTAAGAGTTATATATTGTGTGATTATTGTTGTTCCCTGTTAGCGGGGTTTTCGCTCCCGCTTTGTGGTGTTCAGGTAGCATCCTCTGTACACCTACTGTCGCGTCTGGTCCTTCGTTTCCCACGCTACCCCTGACAGAATATGGAAGCCAGTAGGGAGGTACCAGCGACAGTCGAGAATCTAGGGCAAATTCTCTCAGCTCAGGAGGCTGCTATCTCCGGCCATGAGACCGGCATTAGAGCTCTTCAAGCCTCCGTCCAGGCCCTACATTCTCAGCAAGCACAGTTCGGCAATCAGCTGCGTTATCAGGGAGACGGGTTGCGTGATTTAGCGGAAAGCATTCGCACTCTAACTATGACGATTACGTCTTCCCAGGTTACTTCACCTTCAATCCCGGTAATACAAGCACCAACTGCGGCGGCACTAATCCCTCCTGATCCCGTAGGGATTCCCGTTCCACGCGAGCCCAAATTACAACTCCCGCTTCGCTATGGAGGAGAGACCGGGAAATGTAAGGGGTTTTTGACGCAGTGTCTGATATTTTTTAAATCACAACCCTCTCGGTTTTCCACTCAGGAGGCCCGCGTATCGTTTATTCTCTCACTGTTAACAGGCACGGCTCTCGCTTGGGCGGATCCCTTAATCAGAGCTAGCTCCCCCGTGATGTCCACTATGGAGAGGTTGGCAGAAGAGATGGCGTCGGTTTTCGACCATGACGTTTCCGGTCAGGAGGCGGCGATGCGACTCACTTATCTTCGTCAAGGCTCCGACACGGTGGCGTCTTTTTCTATTGCTTTTCGTGCACTCGCAGGGGAGACTGGGTGGCCGGACGGACCGCTTACCGCGCTATTTATTAAAGCACTTTCGGATTCAGTTCGAGATGCCCTTTCTGCACTCGAACCCCCCGCTTCGTTCGGTGCGTTGGTGTCTACGGCTATCAGAATAGACAATCGGAATAGAGAGAGAGAGAGAGAGAGATTCGCTGGTCCACGCAGTGGTCGGTCCTCTATTTATGTGCCTCGTCCGGTGGTTGCCCCGGTTGCCTCATTCTCTGAGGAGCCCATGCAGGTAGATGGGACGGCTGTACGGGATCCCAAGTTTACCAGGACAAGAGAGGCATGGTGTCGTTATTGTAAACGCGCTGGGCATTACAGAGATCAATGTCCTAAACTAGCGGGAAAAGAGGAGTCTCGCTAAGGGAATCGAGGTCCTTAGTGAGACAAGATCAAACTTCTCCTCGAACTCTAGTATCTGTGCAGCTGAGTTGGAATAAGCATTCCAACAGCTGTATCGCCTTTATTGACTCCGGATCAGTAGAGTCCCTTATGGACATTAAGTGGGCTAGGGAGCAGGGGATTCCATCAGTTTCTCTTTCCGTTCCACGGTTAGTAACGGCTCTCGACGGTCGCCCTTTGGGTACGGGCGCTATTCGACGGGTTACCAGCTCCTTAAAACTGTCAGTTCCGTTCCAGGATCACACGGAGCGTATAAATTTTTTTTTAGTAGATTCTCCCACATACCCCCTTGTTCTGGGTCACTCATGGTTGGTTCAGCACAAGCCCAATATTAACTGGGGAGCAGAGGATTCGGTTATTCTCCGTTGGGGAGTTCAGTGCAGACACCACTGTGTTAGAGATAGAGCTGTTAGATCTGGCAGCTCACGCCGCTCCCTTCCCGATTTCAGTTCGGACAGCGAACAGGAGGAGGAGAGTGTTCTCCGTGGGGCTCACGGGTCTGTAGCGTCATCTCGCGACACCAGGAGGAGTCTTTCTTGGGATTCGCTTGCTGATGGGTTTAAATTATGGGAGGAGGAGAGCTCTCCTTCTGAGATCGATTGGGACATCCCTCGCGACTCGGAATCAGATTTGGAGAGTGTTCAGGTGGGCGGAGCTATTCCATTTCCAGTGCCAGCTAATGTTCCTCAGCAGTACACTGATCTTGCGGAGGTTTTTAGCAAGCAACGCGCCACTTCTCTGCCTCCTCATAGGCCTTATGATTGCGCCATCGAGCTATACCCTGGCTCGATTCCCCCCAGGGGAGCGCTGTATTCCTTATCGGCCCCTGAGAGTGCCGCTATGAGGAATTACATAGAGGAATCCCTCGCCAACGGGTTCATTAGACCCTCCACTTCGCCGGCGGGCTCCGGGTTTTTCTTTGTCAAAAAGAAGGACGGTAGTCTTAGGCCATGCATCGACTACAGGGGACTTAACGCGATAACTATTAAAAATCGTTATCCTCTCCCGCTTATGAATTCGGCCTTCGAACGCCTCCAGGGGGCGTCTATTTTTACCAAACTGGATTTACGCAGCGCTTACAACCTCGTCCGCATTCGTGAGGGAGACCAGTGGAAAACGGCGTTTAATACCCACTCGGGACACTACGAGTATCAGGTGATGCCGTTCGGGCTCACTAGCGCCCCCGCAGTTTTTCAGGCGTTAGTTAACGACGTGCTAAGGGAGATGCTTGAAAGATCGGTTTTTGTTTATATTGACGATATTTTAATTTTTTCTCCCGATCTTTCCACGCACGTTCGCCATGTCAGGCAGGTCCTTAACGCGCTGCTCAAGGCTCAGCTATTTGTTAAGGCAGAAAAATGTGTCTTTCACACTAAATCGGTGTCTTTCCTGGGGTTCATTGTGGCAGAAGGCAAGGTCCAGATGGACCCAGCTAAAGTCTCGGCCGTTAAGAATTGGCCCACGCCTTCCTCGCTTAAACAGGTTCAACGTTTTTTAGGCTTCGCCAATTTCTACAGGAGGTTTATTCGTAATTTTAGCGCGGTAGTCGCCCCCATTACCTCACTTACAAGAAAGACTTCTTCCTCCCGGTTCCAATGGAACTCGAGGGCCGAAACGGCGTTTTCGGAACTCAAAAGACGCTTTACGTCGGAACCTATCCTTGTCACGCCCAACCCCTCCCTTCCATTTGTTGTAGAAGTAGATGCATCGGAGTTAGGAGTGGGGGCCATTCTCTCCCAGCTATCCCCCATTGACCACAAAATGCACCCTTGTGCCTATTTTTCTCGTGCGTTAACACCTGCCGAGAGAAATTATGATGTGGGGGACCGGGAGCTCTTAGCAGTCAAAATGGCTCTGGAGGAATGGCGTCACTGGCTGGAAGGGGCGGAGCATCCGTTCACGGTGTGGACGGACCATAAGAACCTGGAGTACGTGCAGCTAGCCAAGAGGCTTAATTCTCGCCAAGCTCGGTGGGCGTTATTCTTCTTGCGCTTTAATTTCCTGCTCACGTATCGCCCCGGCTCCAAGAACGTTAAGCCTGATGCTCTTTCTCGTGTCTTTGATAATTCGGACAGGGCTCCTGCCCCCGAATTTATCATTCCCGCCGACCAAATTGTGGCTCCAGTTATTTGGGCCATTGAAGCTGCAGTTCAGAGGGCAGTGCGATCAGATCCTGGGCCTGGGGGGGGCCCTTCTCACTGTTTATTCGTTCCGCTGAAGCTTAGGTCCCGGGTATTACGTTGGGGTCACACTTCTCAATTAGCGGCCCATCCGGGCGTTCACCGCACTAAAGACTTTCTTTCTCGGCGGTTTTGGTGGCCCAGTTTGGAGAGGGATGTTCGGAGTTTTGTTGCGGCTTGTCCGGTGTGTGCCCGCAATAAGGGTTCTAGTCTCCCACCCTCTGGGCTTTTGCGCCCTCTTCCCATTCCCAGCCGCCCTTGGAGCCATATCGCCCTCGACTTCATCACCGGTTTGCCGATGTCACTGGGTAAATCGGTGATCTTAGTCGTGGTCGATCGTTTCTCCAGGGCGGCCCATTTTATCGCATTGTCGAAACTACCTTCAGCTTCTGAAACGGCGCAACTCATGATAGACCATGTTTTTCGGCTACACGGGTTGCCGTTGGATGTGGTTTCTGATCGCGGCCCTCAGTTCACGGCCAAATTCTGGCGCACATTCTGTTCTCTGCTTGGTGCCTCGGTCAGTTTGTCGTCTGGTTTCCATCCTGAGACGAATGGACAGACCGAGCGCACTAACCAGACGCTGGAGAACACTCTGCGTTGCCTGGCAGCCTCTAAATCCACTTCCTGGAGTACACACCTGGCCTGGGCTGAGTATGCTCATAATACGTTGCGCAACGCGTCCACAGGTCTCTCGCCCTTCGAGGCTCAACTGGGGTATCAGCCTCCACTATTACCTGAGCTGGAGAGCAAGATAGTGGTTCCCTCCGTGACATCCTTTATTCGGAGGTGTCGCTCTGTTTGGAAGCGGGTGCGGATTGCGCTTCAGCGCGCTGCTGCTAGACACAAGGTGGCAGCTGATAGACGACGTCGCCCTGCTCCCTCATTCAGGGTAGGGCAACGCGTGTGGCTCGCTACGCGTGATTTGCCATTAAAGGTGGAGTCTCGGAAACTCGCACCCCGGTTTATTGGGCCTTTTAAAATTTTACGGCGCATTAATCCGGTTACGGTAAAATTACAGCTCCCCCGTGCTATGCGTATCCATCCCACGTTTCATGTCTCCCGGCTTAAGCCAGTCCTCATTAGCCCGCTGGCCTCGGCTGAGAAGCCACCGCCGCCTCCTCGGATGATGGAGGGAGGTCCAGTGTACACTGTCCACCGTATCTTGGCCGAGAGACGGGTTGGGAGAGGTTTCCAATTCTTAGTCGATTGGGAGGGGTATGGCCCGGAGGAGCGTAGTTGGGTTCCCTCCAAAAATATTCTGGACCCTCAACTTATCAGGGATTTCCGGGGTCGCAGGCTTGAGGGATCGTCTGGGGTCGTCCCTTAGTGGGGGGGTCCTGTCATGGTTTCTCCGCCTGCTTGTTGTATATTGTCCACTTCCCTGGAGAGTGCTCACGTTGCGTTCCTTCGCTTTGGTTTCCTAGTCCGTTTCAGGTTTTAGTTTTCAGTTCAGTGTGTCACCTGTTCAGGGTTACCTGGCAGTATTTAAAGCACACGTCAGCGTTATTATACGCTTCCATATTGCCATTCGTTTCTCGAGAAAAGCCGGTATCGTAGGATAGCATCCTTTTCCAGTCCCGCTCTCGTCGCGTTTTGGAGTTCGTAAGCGTTATTTTGTTTTCATTTCTTTCACCAGTTATCGGGCGTTATAGTCCACGTACCGAGGGTGCTATTGTGTTTTCGTTGTCATTTATATCATCATTATTGTTATCGCCCGTGTGTGCAGGGCTATCTCGTTTTGCAAGAGAGTTTTTGGTTTCGGTTCCCTCGTTGTGAGCTATAGGGTTTTTGTTTGTTGTGATTGCATTGTATTAAGTGTTAAGAGTTATATATTGTTTGATTATTGTTGTTCCCTGTTAGCGGGGTTTTCGCTCCCGCTTTGTGGTGTTCAGGTAGCATCCTCTGTACACCTACTGTCGCGTCTGGTCCTTCGTTTCCCACGCTACCCCTGACAGAAACGGTCTTATGAAATGTCCTATCATTGCATAACCTCTAACTACCTCCCCTGTTTCTTACATGGATACACAGTTGTTCACTAGCTGTGGTAAGCAATGCTATTTAATCTGTTATGGCAACTTACAGCAAATTCACACTTGACTCTCATTCACTTTGAGACCTACAGGCACATTTTCAAGTTCACATTAAATCTAAATCCCAAAGTCGCTATAAAGCTAATTTATAGAAACATTGAGATATGTCAGTCATGACGAATCAGATCATTATGGCAGGAGCTGCTTTAAATGGAAAACAATCCCTGATGTATGCCCTCTGTGCTATGTACACTCAAATAAAGCCTTCAAGTAGTATAAAATATGATTTTATTAATATAAATCAATCCACTGTTGGTGATGTATTGTATAAACCATAGTTTTTTTATTGAATCGATTAACAATGAGTGTTCTTGAGACACACTGCAGCGTAGGTGAAATTGACATGTATGAAATCAGGGCTAAATGATCCTGTCACATGATGTCACAGAGAGCGGGGTGAGGTGAAAGACGTGCGTGCCTCCGGCCGTTGTGTCAGCCCCGCTATGGCTGTGAGTAGAACTGGGCCCATGGGAGAGGGACAGACAAAGCCACGTGATAAAACATCAGCAGCATGTAGCAGACCTGTCTGGAGTCTATAAGGGTGAAAAGGCCACTCTGGCTGTATTGAGACTAAAACAAACAGGGGAATCCATTCATTCAGTGCACTTTATACCTGGCTAAATTCTGGGCTGATTCGGAGGTGCACTGAATTCAAAGTACCAATGATATTGTCCCTATCTTGGTTATACACAGAGATTCTAATTTACATACTGTACAGTCAGAATTAGCACTCGGTTTATTTTATGGCTACCACTCTGCATAATTATGCTAGATTTATTCTACTACTGAAACTGAAATTCTATTGCTTATTCTCACCTTCTCACTCTGTTGCACTCTATATTTATGCTATTCTAGTAATGGAACCATATCCTGTTATTTTATTTAATCTTTGGTGATGCCTTGAAAACTTTTATCTGGTTTTAGTTTATTTGTTATACCATAATGTTGATTATATCATAATGTTGAGCTTTGCAGTGTCCTTTTACAAGTACATTACATTACATTACAGGCATTTAGCAGACGCTCTTATCCAGAGCGACTTACACAACTTCTTATTACATCTTATAACATTTATCCATTCCTATACAGCTGGATATATACTGAAGCAATTCAGGTTAAGTACCTTGCTCAAGGGTACAATGGCAGTGTCCTACCTGGGAATTGAACCTGCAACCTTTCGGTTACAAGTCCAGTTCCTTAACCATTATAGTAGAGTGCGGTTAGTTTGCAAGCTGTCCCGAGTGACTTCACTTCCTGAGACTTGAGGAGAGAAGCAGTCATTAGCCCCTTATCTGGAGGGATGTGCCTTTAGCTGGGTTTCAGCAGTGTAGCTTGGTGTGCAGGCAGACTGCGGTTTGATCCCCAGTACCGGATCTTGCCGGTTACACTTGGTGATAATTCTGTTGTGCATGCAATCATTGGATTTAGCTTGTCAGCTGAGGCAAATGATAGGAAAATGAACTTGTCATTCTGCTAATTATCCGTCACTAGCCACTGTGATTATAATCGCATGGCAGATGCATCAATAATTTTCTTAAATGACCTGTGGATCACGATGTAGAACAATGGAATCAGACTAGCAGTGGAAATTACCCTATGACCACATGGATCAAGATTATGGTTTACTATATATGGTTCAATAAACTGTAAATTCAGTAAGTAACTAAGTTGAATATGAAATTACTTTGTTGCAGAGATATGAACATCTCATTGGTTGATACAGTGGCTCTAAAATTCATACTCTTTTAACAGGAGTTCATATAAGCTCCTGGAAAGATTATATTTGAGTTACACTGTGTAGGGACCAGGAGATCACTCTGTGAAATACAGGCAGAAAGGGGTTGAGGTCCTCTCCCCTTGTGCCCAGCTGAATTTCACAGTGAATTAAGTGATTTCTTCAGGTAGAAACAGAGGCCTGATTTGTTTATTTTTAAACTCAAAGTGAAATTTAGACTCTAGAAACGTCATGGAACAGAAACGGCAGAAATTCAACTGAGATGGAAAGTATAATTCCACAATATTAGCATTTTCAAACACATTTTTTCACGTTTATTTAACTCTGTGTCTCACCGTACGGAACATGCAGACTCATATCTATAATTTGCTCTACGCAATTAGATAATCCTGCTAATGGATTGCTTCTGACTTGCTTGGATGTTGTCTCCCAGCAGGTACGTTCTCAGATGTCATGCAATATCGCTTCACAGTGAAGACTCACAGGATAATACGAGGCCAAGATGACTACTTCATGTCAAATATTAGAATATATATACCAATCACTCAACATCAGAACAGATCAGTTACCAAATTGATGGCAGAATCTGTCGAAATAAGATGGTAATGATGAGAAAAGAGCCTTTAAGCATGGAAAATTTCAAGTCATCGAAAGCACCACAACATTGGGAGATGTTTTCCAATGTTTTGATGGAACAGTTGTGTGCAGGAGGGACCAATTATTTGATTGGACAAATACTCCAAAGCTGAGCTCAAGCAGTCACATACTCCTGATTTTAATATTTGGTTTCTATATTTTCTATTGCTGCTACGCAAATTCAATTTAATCAAATAAAAAGTAGCCTAGCTCTGTTATCTTAGCCACTGAACATCTGATTATTTATTCATATGGAAACCTCACTGTGGGGATGATTATAACACCATGTGATTGTCCATTTTTCAGACTTTATTTAGCAACATAATTATACTGTATGTTCATGTTCACGCTGTGCAAACATACATTTATAATATCCTGCTGTGCCACCCCACCTACTGTTAATACAGTGTCATTTATTGGATGTCCTCGACTGCAATAAATTGACACATCAGTACTTCACAAGTGATGTTTGGTTTTAAGTTTATCTGTGATTGTTACTTGTGTTTTAAACATGATTTGAAACAACTCAAGAAATGTGACTTTGTATCGTATCTAAAAATTGGGCTTTCTTCCATACGATCCCTCCCTTTCATAAAAGCCATAACCTGAGAGATATAACTCTCAACGAACGCTTATATAACTCCCGTTTGTGGAGCAAACAAAAAAAAAGGAAAGAGAAAAACTCAAAAGACCCCTAAAACATAGGGTGAGAGCACTCGTAGGTATGAGTGGAAAACAAAGAAACGAAAACCTCTGCTCTGAAATAAGAGCGAAAAAGCTCACTTTGCTTTTTCTAAATTGTACTGCTAACAAGTCCCGCATTGAGAAGCAAAGCAGTCGATATATACCTATATATATATAACTTCCTATACCTTTTACCGGCTCGAATGTTACGTGAAATAACATGGAAGCGACGAGAAAGGAAGGAAGCGGGGTATAAGTAGTGAGCGGAAATAAATGACAGGCGATCTCACTAATCACAGAGGCAAAATTAAATCAGAAAAATCTGATAGATTACTGGTAAAAGACAAAAATAATAAAAGTCGTGGAGATAAGGAAAGGAAGGCATGATCCATGACATTCTAATTACGATGAAAGAACTCACTGGATAAAAACTGAATGATGAATTGTGATGGATTTAGTAGCGGATATTCAAATGCAGAAGTGAGGGAGATCAGACAAGTCACCCACACAAGTGAGGACCAATAAGAGGGAAATAACACAAAAAGAAAAACAGGAACTAATTCCTGACAGCTTACCAGCCAAACGAAATCTACCCGCGAAAACAGGGCAAACTCGAATAGGACGAGTAAAACACAAATCTAAATCTCCCGAACTGAATACTAGAGCCCAAACAGGAGACTAGATAGGCAAAGAAAAACACCTTCAGAACGTAACTCTACAACGTTTGATAAAAGATGAAACAAAACAAAACCATTAAAAAAAAACACTGTCTCGTAGAGAGCAGCACAGAAATAAATAGCGCAGAACGCTAACAGGAGGAAACACAATCCTATACCTGAATAAGCTAAAAGCAAGTCCCTCGTGAACATAACAAAGTTAATATCACAAGGTCGCTTAAACCTGGCTATACCTGGCTCAATGTACAAATGAATGACAAAGAAGCACCGGGGAAACAGAAGTAAGAACCTTAAATACCACGCCGGTGGAAGCACAGGTGAAAGGAATAATGAGCACGGGAAAGCAAAACCCAGGGCCGGAACATGGAAAAAATCAGATAGATTCTCAATCGGGAAACAGGATGAGAATCGCAGCAGAAAAGAAAACCAAAACCCACAAACCATGACATTAATACAATAACACATTTTTCACTTTAGATTTTTACTATAGTCTAAAATAGTGCATCTGTAATTGATACCTGTGACAAAATATATATTTTTGTTCAGTTTTTGTTAGTCTTGGAATTATCATACTTAGCATCATTTAAATTTACATTGTCATAAAGTTCTTACAATTTGGGTTGATTACGTCAAAGCACATAATTAAGGTTAAACAAAGCACATAATTCATCACATGCTTGAAACTCAACCTCTTGAGGCTTGGTTTTATAAATGATATGCAATTCGCTGTAACACTATCTTTTTGAGAGCTGCACAAACAAACTCATTACCACTTTTTCCAGTGGGCCCTAACCTGTGCCAGTGACATTGAAGAGGTTTGGCAAATGTTTGCGGTGAAACGCATAACACCGCGGTTTCTTTATGTTGTTTTGATGTTCCAGTGAGAGAACAATCAACTGGTTATGGAGGTGATGATGAGGCTCTTTAGATATGGATGTGTTCCACATATGGATGTAGAATGAACATTTCCATCTTACAGACGTGGTTACCGTGCAACAGATGCTTTTTTGTTACTTATTTTCTGAGCCACGGTAGTGTAGCTGTCAAGTCATCTCATTATAAATGCATTTGTTTCAGTGAGTGTCAATTCCATAATCCTCCTGCACTCCAGTTTCTCTGGCCAAACCTCCCTGGTTTTAAATAACTCTTTAAATTTGTGTTCAGGCAGATAAACATTCTACACATTTACATCTAGTGCCCACTCGCATTAGCATTAGTCCACTTATTACAAGTGACTTTGGACTTTGTTTGTGAAGTGGACGACATGGGAACAAAATTCTGATACATCAGATATTGAGAAAGCACCTGCTAAAAATATGACTATTACAGTATTTTTTAAACATTTTTGGATGAGCAGGGGTAAGTTTTTGTTTCTATATTTTAATCCACAGTCAATACATGGCATTACACACTGTCAAAATGTTTAAAAAAAACTGGTACTTGGCACAATGCCATAGAATAAAGCAGCTATGGTTGTTTTGTGCTCCCTAAGATACTGGAATAATGGGGCAGGTGCTTTGGCATAATGATCCAGAACTTTCCTAATTGCAAGAAGGGCCTTTCATGTCAGCACTCTTCCAGCACTATGAAAGCATTCAAAAGTGCTTTGAATTGCCACCTTTTCCACAAGAGCTGCCTTGTCAAATAACATTTTCACTTCTGGACAGAAACGGAGCTACAAAATGTCTTCTAGAACACACAGATGAAGGGTTAAATTACAGCTGCTTTGTGACCAGCATTGTAATGAGCGAAATGTTGCAGTCATTCTCAATAAACCCTCTGGTCATTTCTAAGATAGTGGGAAATAATAATCACAAAAATTTGATTTAATTACCATTTAATTACCAAGTACCACGATACTGCCTTAAGAAATATTTTTTCCCATTGTATTTGCAGATGTCAGTTGTTCATTTAGTTCATTCTACCCGACGGATAATTTATTTGGATCCTTAGGTAGTAATTGGTTCTGTTGGAGAAGATAACCTTTGTACCATACCATGAAATTAGCATTAATAACATTGTGCTAATGAACAATGTATCATAATGGAAATTAAATGAAACACCACTTATGATATTAAAATACCTGTCTTTCTGTGATTTATGGTGCGTATTGTGTGTATTGTGTCTATGCAGGATAGTATCACCTTGGTTTGAAAGTTAAGGACAACCCTGACATTTTAGAAATACAAAAAACACAGCATCACACAGAAGTTGTTCGCACTTTAATATACCTTTTATGCTTGTGTGGAGCACGGCTCCTGCTCCACTCCCAAATCAGCCTACTCCCAAAACAGAACACCTGCACTGAATGACAACCGTATAAGTGGTTGAAGTGCATCTCATTGTGTGCACAAGTCTGTTGCCAAGTGGATTCTCAGCTCCTGCAGTCTGTAATAAGGGAGAACTAGAGCAAGTTAATCGAGCATCATGTCAAACATTTGATACTGGCTCAAAGTGAACACTGTGCACTGCTTTTGTAATGCATATCCAGGGAGTCTTTTAAATGCATCCAATTAGTTTTACTGCATGTGCGTTGCAACCAGACTGCTTCGTAAATTTTATGTTACTTAAGATTGTGAAACTGACAGCATGAAGCAAGAAAGGCTTGAGGTGGTTGGTTTGCAGTGCAGTGTTAAGTATTGTACAATAACCTGGTACTAAATAATGTTAGCATTGGGGTGTCTCGGTGGCGTAGCCTGTAGGGCACCGTTCATATGCTCATTGCAAGCCGCGATGTCGGCGGTTCGAATCCGGCCGTGCGACTTTTGTCGCCTGTCTCTCCCTCTTTTTCATTTCCCATTCCACCTGTTTCTACACTGTGTTGTCCAATAAAGCTCAACAAAAATCCAAATACAGTATATACACCGATCAGCCACAACATTAAAACCACTGACAGGTGAAGTGAATCACATCTTGCTGTTATTTTGGCTTTGTACTCTAGCACTTTGAGTTTGAAAGGATTGAAGTGCTTTCATTTGAGGGTATGTTCATCCATATCGGATGAACCGTTTAGAAATTATAGAACCTTTTGTACATAGTCCCCCCGATTTTTGGGCATTAAAAAATATTGGACAGTTTAACATAATGTAGAATAAAGTAATAATTTTAACATATCCTTTGCATGCCATGACTTCCTGATGTCTGTGACCCAACAATATCAAAATACTTTTGATATCTTATTTTCTGGTACTCTTACAAGCGATACTACAATGTCTCTGCATTTGAATAGATCTCTATAGGAATTGGGTGGTGAGACTAGATCTAGCAGTAAATTATGCTGGAACAGTATGGAATACATGGTTGGTAAAATGGCTGTAAGTCATCAAGGGTGTGAGGTATCAAATGAGCCCCAAACCATTACTTTGCTGCCAGATATACAGTAGATATGGTTGGATCACTTTAAGGGTTGTTTCTCCTGACAAATATTCCTATTGAACTCTATGGAAAAATATGTCAGGAGAAGAAACCCTTCAAGGATCGTCAGGCAGGATTAATACTTTTTTTGATACCTAAACACAGAATGGCAGAAATCCCACCAGCTGACACATGGTTTCTCCTTTAAATAAACAAAACAAACAATTTTACTACTTTTCGCATTTTCCTGAATAAGAAGCTTTTAGGTCAATATGCCATAGCATTGACAGGGAGGGAGTGAATCATACTGAGAAGCCCTTACTGGCTCAAACTGGGTACAATGGAGGCAGGATCACAGTCCTGGGCCACACCTCTCTGTTCTTACCCTAATGTGTTTTGATGGCATGTGGGATATATCTGCATAAACTCCCAATTTGAACACATTCTGACACCCTGGTAAATTATGGATGAACAAAATGATTGAGTGAGCAAGGGAATGAGAGATAGGGAGAGAAAGAGAGGTCATGTATGCTTTTATGTATGATTTATTTCCATTTCCCCCCTGGAGTGTTATACAGAATTGCATATAATTTGTAAAACCAAGCATTTGTTAACATCAAAGAGTTTGAGTTTAAGGCATGTGGTGAAAACTCATTCTGAGGTATGATTGTTTTTCCTGAGGTGTGTCACTGTGTCCATTCTGGACCCTCCTCAGCTGTGGCTGCTGTCCAGGGTGCTGGAGAGAGTGGGAAAGAGTGAGCGAGAGAGAGATAGAGAGAGAGAGAGAGAGAGAGAGAGAGAGAGAGAGAGAGAGAGAGAGAGAGAAGGTGTGTCACTGTGTCCATTCTGGCCCCTCCTCAGCTGTGGCTGCTGTCCAGGGTTCTGGAGAGAGTGGGAAAGAGTGGGAAAGAGTGAGAGAGAGAGAGAGAGAGAGAGAGAGAGAGAGAGAGAGAGAGAGAGAAGGTGTGTCACTGTGTCCATTCTGGACCCTCCTCAGCTGTGGCTGCTGTCCAGGGTGCTGGAGAGAGTGGGAAAGAGTGAGCAAGAGAGAGAGAGAGAGAGAGAGAGAGAGAGCGAGAGAGAGAGAAGGTGTGTCACTGTGTCCATTCTGGACCCTCCTCAGCTGTGGCTGCTGTCCAGGGTGCTGGAGAGAGTGGGAAAGAGTGAGCGAGAGAGAGAGAGAGAGCGAGAGAAACTCTCAGGTTCTGGTGTTTATGAAAGGGAGGGGCGTATTCAATGGTATGAAATACCATGTTTCAAATCAGGTTCGACCATGACAATTAAAACACAAATAACAATCACAGGTAAACCTAAAAGCAAACATCACTTGTGAAGTAATGATGTTTCCGTTTTATTGTAGTCTAAGGTGTCCAACAAATGACACTGTATTAACAGTAGGTGGGATGGCACAGCAGGATATTATAAATTCATGTTTGCACAGCCTGAACATGAACATACAGTATAATTATGCCACTAAATAAAGTTGTTAAAATGAAAAAGAGCAATCCTGCGAACCCCACAGTGAGGATTCCATATGAATAAATGATGAAATGTTCACTGGCTAAAATAACATAGCTAGGCTGTGTTAAAAGATACATGTTTTAATAATTTGAATGTGCATTGCAGGAACAGAAAATAAGGATATCAAACAACAAAATATCTGATTTAAAATGTTTAAATGACAATGATTGTTCAGGAGTATGGGACTGCTTTGAACTCAACTTAGGAGCATTTGTCACACCAAATAATTGGTACTTTGTTCCCTCCTGCACACAACATCATAACATTGGAAAACATCTTCCAATATCGTGGTGCTTTCGGTGACTTGAAATTCACCATGCTTAATGGCTCTTTCCACATCATTAGCATCTTATTTCAACAGATTCTGTCATAGTGGCATTATCTCTCTGTTCTTTTAATGAAGCCCTTAAAGATGCATATACACCCATTTGGTCTTATATTATATATAATTCAGTGGCGGGCCGTCAGGGCCAGCAAGGCCTTCTCTGCTGGCCTAAACATCATCAGAATATAAATTTAATTTTGATATATTTTTTCCACAAATATGTATTAAATTATTCCCCATAGTCTATTCTCTTCATTTCATAGCTTTCCTCTTGGTTGCGCTGCTTCCAGCCTCAGATCGAAATTTGGAGGGCTGGCCTTTATGTTAGAGCTTTTATCCAATCATATTTCAGCCATAATGTGTTGCCAGGGTCCAAGAAATCTGCCCTTAGGCCTTCAGAAATAAACATTGCGGGCCCCTGTAGCTTAAAGTGAACGGAACGTTAACTGTGGCGTTAACCAATCAGATTTCGAGTTGGATTGGATATACGCACTTCACTATTTGAGAGGCAGAGCTCGAGACCGGGCCAGCTAGCAGGCGCTACGATAACGTCAGCACGTGCACGTCTTTTGATTGGATACGAACTTCGCACTAATGAGCTCATTTGTGTAGATTTCTACAAGCTGTTTTTTTTCAACCCACAATGGCTGAAGGGAGGAGAAGAGATCGATTTGGTCGCAGATATAATTACAACGTCATTTTCAAGACGAACCTTTCAAGAAAAGCTAGAGACATCGTCAGAAGAGAACGACCAACCCCGACGCTAGCGAGCCGAGTCAAAGTGGACATTCAAGGCTAGGAATACACTTTCACCACTGTCGCAAATATATCCTCATGAGCAAATGCTAATTATTTGTTTGTTTTCTTTTATTTTCAGTGAATAGTTTATGTGTCTTTATCGTCACGTTTCTTAAATGAAACTGCTTTGGGTGCGACAATGCGCTGTTTAGCGAACAAACTTGTTAAAGCTAACATACTTTTGGTGGACTTAATAAAACTTTGTAGAAGACTAATCCCTTAAAAGCGCCTTTTATTTTAAAGTTTTGACAGTATCCAAGCGATCTTAAAGCTGGTAGTTTAACACTCTTAATTGTAAATGCGGATTTATTGATTATAAATGCTTCGGAAATATTAATAACTCTGTTGTACTTGACTATGTTAAGGTGATGCAACGCCCGGTTATACTGCGTTTCTGTCTAAATGTATAGTTTCTAGAGCCATGGCGTCATAATGATGGTATTAAGAGGTGGAATAATTCAGGTAGGACTGTGTAGGACATTACTGAAGGCCTAGGTGTGAAATGCACGGCCCGCCACTGATATAATTAAATATATTACAAACGAGGCATAGATAGGTATAGTGTAATTGTACAAGAAATGGGTGTAAAGGTATCATCTGCTGACAGGTGGCTGGAGAGGATGCTATCCCTGTAGGAATGATCACACACAGCTTCAAGACGCATATCAGTTTAAAGGTAAGTCATCTGTCTCCCCTATCCCTTGCTCACGGCTGCTATTTATATAGCTGGATATTTACTGAAGCAATTTGTGTGAAGTACCCGGCTGAAGGGCAAACCGGCAATGCCCCAGCTGGGGTTCAGTCCTGCAGTCCACTGGTTAAAAAACTAGGATGCTGAACAATGTGTCACACTGCTGGTCTAATAGTGGTCATCATAGTATCGTGGTGGCAAATTGCCATGTTCTGCATTCTGTGTATTTAATCAGTGTGTACATGTTAATACTATGGCCTTTGTTCTGCACGTCATTCTTCTCTCAGCCTCTGAATCAAAGATGACCTCACACCCCTCAGAGTCTAGTATACGCCCACTAACCTCTTTCCACTCATTGTATGGACAGATTTATCTACATTGTGAGGCAATCTAGCCATTTGTCATCTGACACTTTACTAAATTGGATGACTACAGGAAACACTCTTTCTTGATTTGTGCTTGGGTCTTTTGAAGCTTTAATTGTGTCGGCCTGCCATTCATGAGGCAATGTGGAAAGGTTGCATGGTCCTTGAATGGCATGTGTCCACACAATGACTTTGAAAGCAGACAGAACCTTTTGTGGGATTTGTATTTAAAGCCTTGTGAATATTTTTCCTTTCAAAAATAATTTTCTTCAAAAAAAGGAAACCAGCTGGACTGAAGATTTCAGTGTAGACACAAATACACACATACTATACAGGTAGTGGCCAAAAATCTGGAAACACCAATATGAAATTCACTTAATAGGCTGTGTCCCCAGAATAGCTTGTATCTGCTCGCACATAGTCTACTTGTGTCTGGAATTTCACAGTAGAAATGTGGCACCATTCTTCCACAAGAAAGTCAATGAATTCATGCCTTGTTGATGGAGGTGGAAAATGCTGTCTCAGATGTAGTTCCAGAATCTCCCATAAATGCTCAATTAGCTGGTGAGTGAGAAGACCATGGCATATGGATAACATTGCCAGGCTTATAAAGCCATTAGTTGTGCATTGCCAGGTGTAATGAGTAACTTACACACTCCAACCTGTCTATGGTATCTTGCTCTGTAGATGTCTTGATGAACTGTTCTTGATTAAACTGCTTGCCTTAATGTGGTCACTGAGATCTCATCTTCTAGCCATTTATAGCTATGCTAGCCATAATTATAGGCAATCAGGCCTTCCAACCATTTTTCTATATGACCCAGAGCATGCTCAGATGTTAATTGTATAATTAACTCAGGAACCACATCTGTTGGCTAGATGGCCATGTTGAAAAAGAGCCAAGTTATACATTTTCCCATGTGCTTTATTACTCCATGTTGCACTGTATGCGTTGTATTTAAGATTCATAGAAGTTTCAGAGATGTCACCAGAAGTGATTTCAGCAATGCCTCATCCTGTGGCTGAAGGTCATCGGTGCAAGTTCTTCTGCTGAGTGCAACTTGACCTCACTAAGGATGTATTTAACCTGCTCACCAATTGCAATATTCATGTGGGTCTGGAGGTGTTATTTCCTACCCATCAAACAAGGCTTTTCCTGACGGCCCCAGTTCTGTTGGCCTTCAAAAAAAAGATGGGAAACATTAATCACAAGCTGCATAATTCCACAACCTGGGCAAGTGTGAGCAACCTTTGGTCGTGGAATTGTTCATCTTTTCTAATGAAATATCACCATGAGGGGACATTGTTTTATACAACACATCATTATCATGTAATAGAGGTCAGCGTCAAAGTGCATGGAATGTTGAGGTACTTTATCGAAAAATACTTGACTAAATTAGGCCTACCTTTCCAAAAACGACCGGGAATAAATGACTTGCTTCATTAGGCTTTATTGCTTTGATGTGACGTATGCCTGAATCAAGGAGAGACTTTTGACACATACTGCAGGGTATTTAAGTTCCTCACTTCTGCTTCTCCAGTGCTTTTTTGTCATTTGACATTGCATTCAGCCAGGTATAGTCAGGTACTAGCGACCTTGTGATATTAAATGCTGTTTATGTTCACGAGGGACTTGCTATTAGCTTTATTTCAGGTATAGGTATTATTCCTCCTGTTAGCGCTCTGCGCTATTTATTTTGTGCTTTGCTGTTCTCTCTGAGACAGTTTTTCTTTGTTGTTTTGTTTTGGTTTTACACTCTTTTGGCCGTCCGAACTTATGTGCCGAGGGTGTTCTTTTCTTTGCTAAGTTTTTCCGTTTTGGCTCCAGTATTGAGAGAGATTTATCGGGAGATTTAGTTTGTGTTTCACTCATATATTCGAGTTTGCCCTATTTTAGTGGGTTGATTTTTGTTTGGCTGTTTAGCCACAGCAGGCGGCACGGTGGTGCAGTGGTTAGCACTGTCGCCTCACAGCAAGAAGGTACTGAGTTCGAATCCCGGCCGAGGGCCTTTCTGTGTGGAGTTTGCATGTTCTCCCCGTGTCAGCGTGGGTTTCCTCCGGGTACTCCGGTTTCCTCCCACAGTCCAAAAACATGCAGGTTAGGCTAATTGGAGACTCTAAATTGCCCATAGGTATGAATGAGTGAGTGAATGGTGTGAGTGCTCTGCGATGGATTGGCGGCCTGTCCAGGGTGTATTCCTGCCTCTCGCCCAATGCATGCTGGGATAGGCTCCAGCACCCCCCATGACCCTGAACAGGAATAAGCGTGTTGATGAATGATGATGATGATGTTTAGCCACAAGGAATTAGTTTCCTGTTTTTTCTTTCTGTGCATTTATTGTATTATTCCCTTTATTGGTCCTCACTGCATGAGTGACTTGTTCTGATCCCCCCACCTCCGCACTTGATTATCCGCCACTAAAATCTATTACAATCACATCACAATCCTTTTTTAAATTCAATTTGTATATCTGCATGGAGACAGACTCTTATCTCGGTTTTTGACCTTCAATATCACTGGGGCAATTCTAGAAAATCCACACTAGTACCTAAATACCACGGTGAAATTTTCAAAACTACATTAATATTAATTCAGAAAGGTAAAATGGTCGTGTGTAAGTGACAAGCTCACTGAGTGTAACCCTGGTCAGACATATGGAGGGTGTCACTGAGTCTTTATGCCACACAAAAATCACTACTAAAGATGTAGTCCAAGAGATGAAACGAGATGTAAGATTAATTATGCCCTGCTTGTTTTCCTCTTTTGGGAAGGTTGAATTAGTACTGCCAGTCTCTCCACATTACAGCGATATCAATTGATTTGTGGTGGATGCTGGGTAAGTCTGTCCTCAGGCAAATGCTTCACAGGGAGCTGTGTATAGTGTGTATCAAGAAAAGATGGCACCGCTGTTTATTATTCCTAATGAAAAGGAGTCTGCATTGAAATGCCACCTGCATCCTCAAAAGTTTGGGTAAACAGTTTGGTTAGTTATATATATATATATTTTTTCCCATTCTTCATTAAATTGTTGTGAATTGAACCAAAAAATCTAGATATAAATGGCATGCATCATATTCCTCATTACCACAAACATTCAACATTGGTGAAATATCAAATTACAAATGTATTTGATGCAAACAGATTTAAAAGAGCAAACCTTTACAGTTTAAACTATTTAACAGTGCCAATGGCCTAACACCTCGATTGTAGATGTTGCTGCTGTTGAAGTTATACAGCTACAACAAATGGCTGCTATGATCACAATTCAGTAACACAGGAGGCTATAGGATAGCATCTATATGTCTGTAGGGCTATATCTGCAGGGAGGTTTAAAAGGGATATGTTTCTTGTACGTTTTAATGGATCACCAAAGGACCCAGTAGGCTACAGCTCACACTGTCCATTCCTATAGAGTTCACAGTACCCCAAGCTGGCTTCACCTGAGGGCGAACCATATAGCTAAATATATTAAACTACAGCTAGAATAAAAGGAAAAAACTAACTGGAATGTGTAGTTTGGCTCATTTGCAAATGAGTAATTGGATTGTCAGTTTATTTAATTATAGTTTATTTGGTTTCACACTTTTCCAATTTCATTGTGTGAGACTAAAAAACATTTAAACATTTAAATAATTGGATAAATATGACAAGATGATGTGAAAGGACTCCTAAGGGCAATTAAATGAATTGCAGGTCAGTAGTCATTGGCTGGCCAACTCAATTAGATTTCCTGTTATTGATTGGTTTAAAAAAAATACCTACAGCTGCCTGTGATTAGTGATAAACTTTGCTTTGCCCCAGTACAGGTTGTCCATTTTGATATTGTGCACAAACCTCTTCCTTAGACTTGCACTCAGAGTGTATGTTTCTGCACTTCTGTCTGCATTACAACCTAATGGTGCTTAATTCATCTAGAAAGGCAGTACCTTGAGGCTTAAATTAAGTCTGCCAAGGAAATTTTGAACAGTCTCCAATCTTATAATGGATACATTTAGGAAATACCCTTTTGCCAAGGAGGTGGTGTGGCCCACCCCATTAGTCCTACTGGAGGACTCCATCCTGCCATTCCCTAAATAATGATGGTGTAATGGTGCTTAATTAATTCGTTTTTTTTTTTTTTAATTAACATTTTACATGATTTTAGTGTCATGATGTCGCCATTAACCATGGTGATATTAGGAGTTGTGCGCAATCTCTGTAAATCTATGTCAGGTTTTATCATCTTCAGCATCGATTTATTTTCTATGTTAAGGGATTTCAGTATTCATCTTCCAAACAGTAACCTCTGGGCTGCCTTTCTCTTTTTGCGCATTTTCCTTCAATTTCCTGCCTTCTAATATTCTCTTCTCACCCCCCATTCATTTTCTCCTCATTTGCTCTTATGTATCTCTTCTACTTATTACCACCCACACCCTGAACCAAGTAAGGCTTGCTAAAAGCACGTAGTGCTGCAGTGCTTTACCAGGCTGTGGTAGGGCAACTCAACGCAAGTGTGCCGTGTGAGAAGACAGCTGCTCAAGGGTGTTGTACAGTTTATCCAACCAACATCAAGATGAAATCTTTACTTACTTCCATTGAAAATTCAAAAACTCAAAGACAGAGTAAAAACCTCACCTCTGACCTCTATAGTTTAAAAGAAAAAAAAGGAGGATTTCAGTAGTGCTTATAAAGCACATTAAATCTGATAAAAATACTATCAGCCCAAAAACAACTGTCCTACCAAAACGGGCCAACAATACATTTTATATGAACTTACATTGTATTTGTTATTGTTTTAAAACATATATATTTAATGAACAATAATCGGTTCTTCTTTCTCCCTGTTGTGATTTGCAAACAATGTTGTTACAAACTTCAATAGATAAAATGTATGCTGGTATTAGACACATTTTTGTTGAAACACTAAAGTACTGCCTCTGAGTGCTTTAATTGCTATTATCTTCCACTTTACACAGGCATAGAGACATAATGAGCCAAACCACCCACTCTTTTGTTCTTTTCAGCAGTTTTAGTGAGTATAATTTTGTTACCTTACACAGGGGCAGTTAGATGAAACTATTCGTTTTTTGGAAAAGACGCAGGGCCGCACAATGCTAAAACATACAATTATAACAAAATGCTTGACCTTTACCACAGAAATAAGAAGCTCATATATGGGAACTAATGTTCCAAGCAAACACACACACAAACTATCAACTGTCAACTATCTAGAAAAAACTGAAACATTTTGACCAACTAAATGTTGGTTCCATTTTAACAGTTACAGTTAATGTGTAACTGCTAAAATGGTACCAACATGTTTTGTTAAATGTCTTGATAAAATGACTAGCTAGTTAGTTTGCTAGTTAGAAGAGGACATTTTCACGACATGCAAATTTAAGAATTTTTCGAGAACTTATTGATGGTGCAGTAATGGCTAAGAAGAAAAGGAGATTGAGGCAACATTATCCAAATGGTTTATTGCCAATAGAGTGGCTAATCTCTGCAGGCTGAGAACAACTAGTAACTAGCTAGCTGTTCAGTAGTATAAATTACTGATCCTTGAAACCAATCATGAGCAAAGGCTGTAGCAGTGTTTACACACATAACACACATCCAGCAAAACTAAGTATTACATTCAGCTATATATGAGTCAGTCGCTGATAGAAACATGAAAACAAAAACTGAAACATGGTCACAAATCCATAATCGGAGGGCCTACTATTAAACGCTCAATCTAGTTACTGGGAGAAGATATTGCCAGCTAGTTTTAAAGAACTATCAATACGTACATCCTGTGGAGCCCCCAATAAAGGAGGCCAGTGGGGATTCATAAAATGTAGTTCTAAACCAAGAAGAGATTAAACCCACAGGCCTAGCCTCTGATACTGTATCTATTTTTTAAAGGGAGGAATTTACAAGATTGCTAAATGCTTGCCAGGTGTTTGGAAAAGAAAATGGGAAACGCGCTCATGAAAGTCTAATAAGTTGGTCTAATTTGATAGTGTTTGCTGCCTCAGCCTCTGAAGACGTGTATGTTGTGAACTCCCCGTTTTCTAGAGGTGTTATTGCTGTTTCAGTTTTACAGGAGGAAAATAAATGATTTGGGGGATACAGGGTTCTTGCACTGGAAGAGAGTTGCCGGTTGGAGCAGCCACTACTTTCCTCCTTTTTTTAGAGGAAGGCAGCAGGCTACATTATATAAATCTTGGTGGGGCTTGATTATATTTAAGTGTCTTTTACTTATATCTTTACTCTATCTTTACTTTATACTTATATGTTGCTACTTTTTGGGTTCTACCCCTTAATTAGGACACATATTTTAAAAAGTTACTCTCTTAGTTAAATCTCACTCTTTCTTAAATTAGTTCTAAGAATGCATGCAACATTTTAGTACTGTTTGTTCATTCTAAAAAAATTTATTAACATTCTCAGTAGTGTATTCACTGTGTATAGATGCAGTTCATTCTGAGAACTGTGTTGTGGTAATTGGGCTATAGGGAGCTTCAGAACATTTAGACTTTTTTGAGATAAGTGGAGGTGGTTGCAAAGGGTTAAGTGTTTAAAGGGACATAATTATTTAATAATCACAAACACATGCAAACACACACACACACACACACACACACACACACACACACACACACACACACACACACACACACACACACACACACACACATGCCCTATTCAGCCATTACAAAAAACTGTCAATCATCATTGTGGTCTGGTCCAACAGATTAACATATAAATTTGTTTGCAACAGTAAGCCTGGATGTTCACTTTTCACTTCCACAATTTATTTTTCCTTTGCTTGCTTCTTATCTTTGACAAACTTTGTAAAACTCTCACTTTCTCTCTCCAGACCACTTGAAATTAAATCATTGCTAAAGTAGCCATCTGAAAGCTCAGTCATTAGGATGGGAAAGTTACAGCAAGTTGCCCATTGATCTATTCAGCTCACTGCTTCTGTTCTGTCAGAAGGTCCCATGGCAGCTGTGACCACACACCTGTGCCTGTCCATGTTCACACGGGGATTCCACCTGCTTATGGGTCGCGCTGGATTTTGATTAATGTTCCGCGTTTGACAGTCTGTCTCCTATAAATATCGTACGTGATGAAATGCAGAGGATTGCCTCAAAAAGGGAACATTCAGATGCCAGACAAATGGAAGTGCTGTGTTGGCGCAATGCTTAATGAAGGATCGCAAATCCACAAAGGGTTCGGTCGCACTGTGTGTTTTTTTTTGGACTTAAATTGAATGAACATTGTCGCTTTGACATCATAGCTTTGTAAAGCATTGGATATCGTTAGCAATTTACTTTGAACCATTTCCTATCCATTTTACATTGTGTGATTTGCGAGTCCTACTTTATACTCCCCAAAGATTAAATTTCCTCTCGATGTATGTCACTGCTGCAGGTCCTAAACACTAGAGCAGTGTTTCTCAACCCTGGTCCTGGAGGGCCGCAGGGTATGCTGGTTTCCGTTGTTACTCTATTGATCAATTAAAGCAGCCAATAACACGGCTAATTCACCACAACTGTTTTTTTTGGTCTGAATTGGTTGCCAATCAGCAAAAACAAAAACCAGCGTACCCTGCGGCCCTCCATGACCAGGGTTGAGAAACACTGCTCTAGTGTTTAGGACCTGCAGCAGTGACATACATCGAGAGGAAATTTAATCTTTGGGGAGTATAAAGTAGGACTCGCAAATCACACAATGGAAAATGGATAGGAAATGGTTCAAAGTAAATTGCTAACGATTGTTTGATTGTTTGCACAATCTCGTTAGTTCTCGTTAGTTTCTTATCTCACCTGTTCATTTGCACTGTTTATATCATTATTGTATTATTGGTTTCATTATTGCCTGTTGCGCTTGTCCTATTAGGTTATTACCTTCACCTGTGTCTTTATTTAAACCCTTAGTTCCCAGGTCTCCTCGCTTGGTTCTGATGTTTGCTTGCCTCTGTTGCTTGTTTCGTGGCTCCTTGTTTCTGTTTCCAGTGTGTGCTTCAGTAAAAGCGTTTGTTTATTCGCCTGCCATTGTCTTGTTCTCTGGGTCCACTACCTTAGTCAGTGTTACAAATTTATATTGTTAGGTGTCATAGATTTGATTACAGACAGAACATGTGCTTCTGGAACATTGTGTCTGTTTCATCAGTAATGAGAGCCTGCAGTTGGCTGAGAGAAATGTGCTGTTTCATTGATTGCTTTCTCCAGATCTGGATGGCGTCATGCATTTATAAACTATCAGGCCGGTTCACAAAACCGAGAATGTTATGAGTTTTTTTGTGTGATGATGAGCCTTTGAGTGTCTGCCATAATGCAATTGTTTAGTAAAGCCCTTTAGTTACTTCCATATGCACGGAAGGATATTTGATATCGTATGCGTTTATTACCTCCGCCTTGGCCAAAAGGGGACGTGATAGTGTGCGGGGTAATGCTGGTGGGCATGGTCTTCCACAAAAAAAGTGCATAATTCGTTCACTTCAAAACAATTTCACATAATATTACAACTTTAACAAAAGGTTATACGAGGATGAATTACTAGACCACGTACGCTTATGGCGTACGGTTTTGTTAATGCCTTTGGTAGCCTTGTGGGATGTCTGTGCTCTACTGGGCACATTTTGTAGGTGCATATTACTTGGATTTATGGTAAAGGCTTTTGCTGCTGTTTGGTTGTTAGTATTAAGCTTAGTTTTGTTTATTTTATATTAAGCGTGCATGTATATAACCTCATTTAGTTATGAAGTATTGTTTATGTCAGTGTTTTTCAACCTTTTTTGAGCCAAGGCACATTTTTTACATTAAAAAAATCCTGAGTCACACCACCAACCAAAAGTGTCACTAATTAAGTGAAGTTGGATCATTTCCCACGGCACACCTGACGATCTCTCACGGCACAGTGGTTGAAAATCACTGGTTTATGTTATTGGCTTTAGGTATTTGAATTTTATTTTCAGGACGTAGGCTGACAATGGCAGACATTGTGATTCCAGCATCTCAGAAGCAGCTTCCCTCCTGCACTAGAGGCTCTAGAGCAGAGATGGACAACTCCAGGCCTCGTGGGCCGGTGTGTATGCATGTTTTTACTGCCACCAGTTACCACGGCTCAATCAGCTAATTAGTCATACACACAATCACCGATTCACTTGTAAATTACAGAACGATAAAACGCTACAATACACGCATACCGGCACAAGAACATTTATCACCTGCTGTTCATATCGCGGATATGTAGATTAAAATATCAGATAATGTAAACGATTGGGCTAATTAAATAATTGTTAACTGGTGGGAGCAAAAACCTGCATACACCCCGGCCCGCGAGGCCTGGAGTTGCCCACTCCATAGAGTTTACAGAGAATGGTGCGAAAACCAAATAACAACTGTTGGCAGACTCGTTCATGCTAACACAAAGACCACAGATGCTCAAATAACAGCTGTTTATAATGGTAAAGGGCATCTCAGAATGCATAATGTGTTGAACGTGTTGCTGCTGTTTTTGATTGTTAATATTATGCTTAGTTTTGTTTTATTTTAAATCGATAAACAGTGTGCATCTCTGAATGCACAAGTTGTCGAACCCTGAAGTGGTTGGGCTACAGCAGAAGTCCACATCAGGTTCCACTCAGATAAGATCAGGAAGATGAGGCTACAGTGGCCACATGATCAAAAAAACTGAACGATAGAAGAGAACAGAAAAACATCGCCTAGTCTCACAAATCTCTTTGCTGCTACATGCAGATGGTAGGGTCAGAATTTAGCATTACATTAAATAAGTAAATGAGACCAATGGCTGGCCATTAGTGTCTTGGTTACTCTTAATAAGGAATTTTTTTTGACAATTTGTTTTTAATCTCCAGAAACTCTTCTTAGAAGCCAGTGTAAATTCAACTGTTTTTAAATAAATGTGCGTTCATGTGAATTCACATAATTATTTATTGTGAGCACAATAAACACCCCCAAAATGCCATATAGGGCCAGCTGTCCTGCCCCTTGTACCCAGAAGATGCAAAAACAAGTCTTAATGAGCACAAAATTAAAGACACATTCCATATGCACTGTCTTGCTGCACCAATGGGTTGTGCGCTTGCTTGGCCTCAGCCTGTGAATCATATGGGGGAACAAGAAATTAAAAAAAGATATTAGAGGCTAATTGGTAATTAGTGGGCTGGAGTGAAACAAAATGTATTTCAGGGTGACAATATCCGGCAAGTTTTGCGCTCCTCTCGACCAGACTGCGAGTGAGCACGAGTATTTTGCATATAGTATATTAACCTGGATGTGGATGGAGTTGTAGGCCATTGTTTTTGATTGAGGAAGCAGGGATGCCTAATGCAGGGTGTTTAATATGCATTTATGTGCAGGCTACAATAAATATTTTAATCATATAATTTAAACAATAAAAACACAAAATAACAGGATACCTTAAAAATGGTATTGCGATTAATGTGAGCAGTTTATAAATTCAAACTTTTCTCTTTTCAATTATCAAAATTAAAACAACCCAGTTGCTGGGAATATAATTTAGGCCTATTTGTTTTGGCGAATAACAGGCTGTTGTGCGTAATTCCTACTACCACTCTTAAATTTTGTTTTTACATACGAGTAAATCCAGAATATTGTGAATGCCATGAAATGGCATAAACTGTTCTTGCCTGCCACACAGGGACGAGCACGTATGAGCCTTTATTACATCAGGCCCGTTGTTTTGTTTTTGACTGCAGTTTTATCCAGAAGTAACTTTAGTACAACATAACTGAATGGCTGTGAGGGAGAACAGGCAGTATGTGTAAGAAATGTTCTCCTATCAAGTTCTTGTTTCCAAGATTTTTCTCCCAGCCCTCACTGCCAAGACCCTGCCTGTCTGTTCCAAGCCAATTGCAGAAAATGCAGTTAAAACAAGATAATTTTTTCTGCACCATCAGTATGTTCTGAAAGAGAAGACAACCATTCGACTTGAACTGAAAATGTTATAAATATTTTTCTCTTGTCTTCTTCCTTTATTCCTTCTCTGGGTGTATGCAATAAAACAACATAATTAATAATGTTTCACTTGAGGAACAATATATTCGAAACACTTTAAAGTATGTCTAATAGACATTTCCAGCCCACTAACAGAAAAAAGGCTCATTGGGCCTGCATTCATAAAGCGTTCCTAAATATACGCGTACATTTATGTCCGAAGGGAGTTGATATGAAAAATTTTGCTAACAAATAGCTTTTGCGCAATCTTAAGATGCGTTAGTTTCTCTCCTAAGCAGTCAACTCTTCCAACAGGTCAGCCATTGCAACGCTGGCTACAGACCTGTAGGCAATTTAAAGCAAATTTCGTTCATTGGTCAAATGTGTGTTTTAAATAGCATATACGTTAGCATTTAAATTTGACTAATTTAGAAAAATAGTACTGGGAGCATTAATTACGCATATAAGACTAATTAAACAAGTTCATAGCCTACAAGTGATTAATAGGCATCATCTAAAGTGTTTGCTTTTTACAATCGTACTTTATTAGCTACGTTTACATTGTGCATTTCAGAGGCTACATTTTGTCATGTGAATTGAACATAAAATTACAATAAATGAATATTCTAATTATCACTCAGAAGCTACATTTACTGGCAATCTGAATTTACGAAGAAGGTATGCGTGCTCAGGAGCAAGTGTACATTTTGTTCGGAGGTACAGATGAACCTCGATCCAACGGACTAATAGGGGGGAGCAGTTGTCCGTTAAAGCCGTTTGTCCGTTGCAGCGAATAATGCAAAATATCACTATAACAAGAGATATGTAGTGCACAACAACCAGGCAAACCGACGCTTGTAGGCTTGTAAACAACACGTGCGCGCCGCCAAGCGGACGCTTACTCAAGTAGCGGTCTCGGTTCGCTTCACCCGGGAGTTTTAAACGTTCGGACCAGATATTCACTCTAGCAGATTGTGTCCGTTGGATCCGGAATCCGTTGCATCGGTGTCCGTTGGATCGAGGTTCATCTGTACTAACAAATCTACGAAAATGTTGATGAATACCAAAATACGGGCAAAATTGCAATTATGAACGATTAACGTACAAATTCGTTCTACTCACATTTTATGAATGAGGCCCATTGACTGTCATGAGAAGGCTATGCTATGTATTTAATTAAAAAATGGTCTCCCAGATGAACAATCAGAATATCATAAATGTTGCAGATTCTTTCCTGGAGTGGAGTAGTCCAGTAAAAAATATTTTCTTGTGTCTTGATTGTGTGACGGCACATAGAAGTTGTTAATTAGCTTTGTATAACACTAATAAATAACACAATTTTTTTTGTTGGATAGTTATTTACATAATCAGTAAATACTGGAAATGACAACTGGGATGGCCAGCTTTGTTTTGGAAAGTGGATTATATAGACAACTTTTAAGTGGTTCTTTATTCAATTCAAATGAAGAGTTTGGTGGAGATTCTTGTGAGCCTATACTTATATACTATCCCTTTTATTTGTATTTGATATCTTTTTTTAAACAGAGAGATGATTTTAAGAGCAACATGGCCTTGTGTTTGGCATAGATGAGGATTGCTAGACTGCCGGCTGCTCTGGCCATTGTCCCCTGAGCCCCAGCAAAGACTGGGTTGAAGGAAAACAGCCCTCACTAACTGAAAAGACATAATGAGGTCACAGACTTAATTTCAACCCTGAACTGACCGAAGATGAGGGTACATGGTAAATTGACAAAGAGCTGTTTGAGAAGCCCAGATGAGCAGCAGCATTTATAGCACACACACACACGCACGCACGCACGCACGCACGCACGCACGCACGCACGCACGCACACACGCACGCACGCACGCACGCACGCACGCACACACACACACACACACACAGGTGGTTCATGACTAGTCTCATCATCGCTGCTGTGATTTCCAGATGGCATAAATTTTGCATGTGTCCCTGTTCATACTAATCCACAGGACCGTACATCCCTTGGTTTACCAATGTATCGACACATCTGTAGCTTTTCAGCATGATGTCTCTTACTCATCACACCATTCTGTTTGTCTTTGCTTTCTGTCCATCACTCTAAGTAAAAAATCACAGCCGGTCTGTGGTGATCAGTTTATTAAAGTGAACATAATTATTCTCTCGCATCATGTTATAAAGCTATAAAATGCTTCTTTCCTTTTAAAGAAAGCACCTTGGGGCATTAAAAGCATTCATGGAGACATAACTCCTGAAGTGAGATATTCAATAATAAAGAAAAAAGGAAGCAATATTATCCCACGTCTAAATTCACATCACAGTCTTCATAAATGATAGGGATTGTTTATGGAATGTTCAAAACCTTCCCAAAGAAATATCAAAGGGACTTCTGCCTGTTCCTACACTCTTGTACACAAGGTCATGCCCAAGTATGCAGGACAGGGTTAGACCGCCAGCAGGCACAAGTTGTTTCTGGTTGCAATTGAAAGTTTGCTTCTTAAGTCTTAAGTTTGCATCTTTGATTTCTAAGAAAATTTACCAAACTTAATATTGGACATAGCTACAATTTACCAAAAATATCTGTATAACAAAAGCAAATTCTTTTAACATTTAGTTGAAATGGACTCACAGCAATGTTTCCCCTACCATTCTTCAATAGGTGGGGTGGGGTCTACAGAAAACTTTACGATGCATACAAATTTCTAAATTTGATAAAAGAAAAAACATGAGGTTTCTTATTTATTCTGTATTATTAAATTATATTTAGACATATCTGTTCAATTTTACTGAATTGGCCTGGCTACTGGAACATTGCCGGCTTAATAGCTACACTTCGAGTACATCAGTGACCTGAACACATTTGTTTTACATTAAGTTACCTGACATAAAAATTTTCAAATAAACCACTCTCATAGACAGCTAAAAATAGATATTCTTTTAGCTAGATAGATAATCAAACCGCTCAAAACATAATGGCTTCTCAAAAGACATGCATTAACCCAGGAGAAGACACTATCTTTCTTTACCATCGATACCCCATTAAAGAGTGTGTTGGTTCTAAGAAGATAGATATGACAGAGATGAGGCTAGTTTGTGTCAAACCCTGCTTAGCTGGAGGAGCTTCGTTATCAGCAAAGGTCTGGGCAAGTACTCACAAGTTTGGTATCTGCCTTCCAGTGTGAATAACAGCCGATTCTATTTTATAATCTGCAGTTGAAGTGTAGGCTTAAATACCTAACTTTGCATTTCCTCGAATCTCAACTCTTGTCCCCGGATCTGAACTCTTACTGTAGGGGTGTTCCATCACGTACGTAGGCAAAAAAAGGCAGGCTGCTAAGAGACACACAGCTAACAGGGTGTTTTATTGAGGTGGCATACAAGTAATATATTGTATTTAACCTTGCTTCATTTAAATTAATGTATTATGTAGCACCAAAATAAGATTCATAAATAAATGAATAAATAACAAACAACAGGGAAATGTAAACTGAGACCAATTGGTCAAGATACTTCCTGGAGAGAAAAATGCTCAGCTGTCAGTGGTTGGTGCATAATCTGTCACTTTGGAGTTAAAGAAGCACTTGCTTCAGGGACATTGGAGCAGTAATTTTCTGTTCCATTCGTCTTACCTGCTGGGCTTGTTTCTGGTGTTTTTGAAGTTGCAGGTTTACTTTCTCAAGACAATAAAGGATGCAATTATTTTGGCTGAAGAGGGGTAGTGGAAGGGGCATGGTCCTCCCGATGTGTGTGTTTTTTTTTTTTTTTTTTTTGGGGGGGGGGGTAAATATAAAAGGAAAAAATCACCCAAATTTCAACATAGTTGACCAAATTTCAGACAGTTTTCACACACATTTCAATGTAGATGAAATACCTAATTCCTGTTCTATATACAGTGCCCTCCACTATTATTGGCACCCCAGGTAAAGATGAGTAAAAAGGGTTATAAAAAATTCACTGTTTGGTGAATTAGCTTAATCTCACACTGAAAAAATTTGAATAATCCAACTTTTAATTTAAATAAATGTATTACGAGAAAAAAAAATCCCTCATCAAGAAAAATTCTTTTTTAACAAAACCACAGAATTATTGGCACCCCTCCATTTATATATAGAATAAAGTCATCATTTTTTATATTTGGTCACATTTCTTTTGCATGTCATGACTTCCTGATGTCTGTGACCCAACAACATCAAAAGACTATGGATCTCTATGGGAATTTGGCGGTGGGACTAGATTTAGCTGTAAATTACACTGGAACAGTATGGAACACATGGTTGGCTAAATGGCTTTAAGTCATCAGGGATCTGACATATCAAATAAGCCTTAAACCATCACTCTGCTGCCAGAAATACAGTAGATATGGATGGATCACTTGAAGGGTTTCTTCTCCTGACTTATTTTTCAATAGAGTTCAATAGGAAAATTTGTCAGGAGAAACAACCCTTTAAGTGATCCATCCATATCTACTGCATATCTGGCAGCAGAGTGATGGTTTGAGGCTCATTTAATACCTCAGACCCTTGATTACTTACAGCCATTTTACCAACCATGTATTCCATACTGTTCCAACATAATTTACAGCTAAATCTAGTACCACCCCCCAATTCCCATACAGATTCATTAAAATGCAGAGACTTAATATTATCGCTTGTAAGAGTACCAGAAAATAAGCTATGAAGAGTATTTTGATGTTGTTGGGTCACAGACATCAGGAAGTCATGGCATGCAAAGGATATGCGACCAAATGTAAAAAATTATTGCTTTATTCTATATATAAATGCAGGGGTGCCAATAATTGTGACACATGCGGTTTTGTTAAAAATAATTATTTCTTGATGAGGGATTTTTTTTTCATCATAATACATTTATTTCAATTAAATCTTGAATTTTTAAAAGATTTTCAGTGTGAGATTAAGCTATTTCACCAAACGATAAATTTTTTATAACCATTTTTACTCATTTTTACCAGGAGTGCCAATAATAGCGGAGGGCACTGTATCTGCCATTGACCAGACTTTATAAAGGTGTATTCACTTTCAGGTATATATTTATTGATTAAATGCGTTGCAGTAAACTGGACTAAAAAAAAATAAAGGAAGAGAGTCTTTGCTTCTCTTTTTTCTTTTTACTGTATACCTCAGGGGCGTCTACTTAAATGCCAGGAATTACATCTGACATTTAGCAAACTCTCCTCAGAATATTTGCAATGTAATGACCACCTTTTCCTTCCTCCACCATTAGAATTTTTTTGTGTGAAAGAGCTCAGCAGTCAAATAACTGAGAACAAGATGTTCACACTTCGTCACATGTTCAGTGTGGAATGCAACCCACCAGAAGTGGGCAGATATGTTCTGCATTGCCTTTTTGAGTCACCGAGGTGGAGTTTGATTCATGCCCTACTTTGCAGCAGACAAACTTGAAACTTGTTAAACTGTTAATAAGGGGAGTAATGGGAAGTCCGTCACATTGCCAAAGGGCTGAGCTAAGACTGAACTTCTGACTTCTTCTACAGCACATCAGCCAGCCACTGTAGGGAATTAGATATGCTGCTGTTGTGATAAAGCAGTCAGGATTTAAAAAAAAAAAAAAACAGATTAGCACTTTGGGGTGTGTGTGTGTGTGTGTGTGTGTTGTGTGTGTGTGTGTGTGTGTGTGTGTGTGTGTGTGTGTGTGTGTGTGTGTGTGTGAGAGAGTGTGAGTGAGACTGAACCCTGTTGCTCATATAAAAGTGTGTTGGGAGTGGGGTTATAGAATGTGCTGTTACAGCATGATTGGAAAGGGACCCAGTGGTTTATCTCTCAGAAAGTACAGGCATCCATTAACTATGCACTTGTATCATGTACCTGTATATACCTCCGTTAATATATAAAAAATCTATTTCCAAATTAAATAGCAGCAGCTGAACCTGCTTCTATTGGTGGCCTGTATAGAAGCTGAAGGTTGTATAGATGAAGTCAAAATATTTTCCTGCTCCTTTCTTTTCCCAGTGGATAAAAAAATGCTAACTATTTTCACGTGAGATTAGTAGTCACACTGAATAATGCTGTCACTCCTAATATCTCCTGACCATGTACTAAAGTCAGCACCAAACATCGTGGGCGCTTCATGCAACTGCCAGAGACATGGGCACTAATGTCTATGGCAGGCAAATGGACAGTGATTGAAAACCTGAGAAGGAATCCACATTCACCAGAGACGCTGGCTTAATTCTACAAGCACAACATGGCGCAGTCTGATGAATACACTTTCTGCCAGCTGACGTGAGCCCTTCATGTTTAGAATATTGCACTGGTGTAAATCGTTTGTACTCTGCACAGCAGATGCAGATGAATTGTTTTGGGCGTCAGTTATGAAGGAGGGTCCGGAGTGCAGGGCGTGTGATGGGTATGTGGCATCTAAGACACACATGCCTGAATTATGCATTCTCCTTTTCACCGCGGGTGTGAGGGATGGGATTCAAAATGACAAGCAGTCCGTGCGTCTCCCATACATCAGCTCATCTCATTTACTAATTTGTGTTTCATCTGATCGGTTTGCTCTGCCTTTCAAAAAGGCACCCTGCACAGCAGTCAGTCTACCCTGTAGCCTTGTTGTGCTTGATGGCTTCAAGGGCTTGGTTTTATTTTGCAGTTAGATAAGAAACCTTATGGGAAAAACTAGGCCAGTGATGGCTGTGGGTTTGGTAGTTCAGGAGGGGGCAATCAATCCTCAAATACAAAGACCTGTGATAGAATAGAATAGAATAGAATAGAATAGAATAGAATAGAATAACTTGTATTTTCCTGATAGGAAACTTCAGTTATAGCCACCAGCAACAACAAAAAAGACATAGACAGTGGGGCAGACCCACAACTCACAAACAAACATATAAAATAATACAGTCAAACCTCATGATTAAAAAATAGCCCCCCGCTGTCCAATGTCATCAACCAGTCCAACACACAAACTCCGCCTCCATGACTTTCCTCCATAGGCTACACGCTGTGTCACAGTCTCTGTCCACTGTCGAAACTGAGCTCAGCCTTCCTTGTCGCCACCGCACCCACCCCCCCCCCCCCCCCCCCCCCCTCTTCTTTCTTCTCTTTCCCTGGCCTTTTTTGAAGATTGCCCCTGTCTCCCTGATCATTCCCTTCAACTCAACCAGTGTAGCGATGGTAAACTTTGTGTTTGTGGCTGCCCAATCCACATTCCCGAGCATAATGCAAATGTGTCTCCATGGTGACGACCACAAACAAAATTATAGCGGCAGGAGTGCCCTGAAAAATTTCCAGCCTGCTTTCCCAACCCACAACAGACACACAGCACATTAAAAAAACAAAAAACAAAAACCCAATACAACAAAACGGCATTCAAATGAACAAACACGAACACGAGAGACAGCTGGACTACATGTCGCCATTACAGTGCCTTGTGGGACTCTTTATTGCAGGGGGATATATTATGCAATGTGAATACAGGTCCTGACTTCCTGTCCTGCTATTGAAACAGTAAATGCAGCTCTTCATCTCTGCCTAAGCTAGTGTGGGGTGAATGTTCTGGTCCAAAATGAGCAGTGGTTGAAGTGATCCACGTCCTCACCCAACCTCTCGCCTCTAATACCTTTCACTGGAAAGCGCTTTGTTATTCTTGACAGTTGGATAAAGGCTTTTTAAAATGGCAGTTCATCACTGCCCGTCAGGGTTTCTGTGTTGATGTTCACAGCTTGTTCACTTCCAGCAGCGTCTGTGAGTTCCACATCCAGCTATTGTTCATAAAAATGCCCCCCTGGAACACAATGAAACACAGAGGAACAGTAAACAATATGGTCTAAAACCGAGAAAGTAAAGGAAGGACCTGAAAATCAGTTTCTGCCCTCCTTAACCTGGGGTTTCCCATGTACTTTTCTCGCTACTTTGTACAGTAACTCCACAATTTCCTTTTGCATTGATCTGGTCATCAATATCTCCAGCCACAGGGCTCTGTCACCATCCCCTATTCCACAGTCACATATTCGCTCCTAATTTAGCTACCCTCTGTTTTTTTTATTTTTTACAGTTGAGTAGTCCCTCATAAATATTGTATAGAATTTCTCCTTAAATGCAGACTTCTTGATGTGTTCTCCTGTTCTGCGGGGGTGGGAGATGCAAGCAGGTGCCTTCAGATGAGGTGAAATGAGATGATTATCAAAACGAGCAGCCCGCTTTCCTGTCCCACTACAGACACACAGCGCATGAAAAAGACACAAAAAAACACATTCAAATTAACAAACACAAACACGAGAGACAGCTGGACTACATGTCGCCATTACAGCACCACGTGACGTCAATCACAATTTAATTAAGACCTTTTTATTGAGGACAGATGGCATGTGTTCAATGAACTGAACTTTATAACCATAAATTGGAAATGAATAGATACTACAAATTGAATACAAGCTTTTCATAATTGTGCACATGGGGTTCCTTGTATTTATGTACAGTAGATGGCAATACCAAGTACGTATGCAACAGTTTGTGTTCCTGATGGTGGCAAAATAAGTCTTTCTCTGGTTGATTTCTTTGCCCCTTTTTCTAATAATAATTTCTCTTCCACTCTGTTCATAAATCATAATCATATTTAATTTCTGTATAAACATTAGAGAATCTGAGCTCATTTGATGTCAGGAGAGTCAAATAACAGCAGTGTTCAATTATTTCCCATCATTCAGGACAGTGTGGGAGACTCTCATGGTGGGGCCTCCTTTGTCTACCAGAATAGAACACTACTGCTGCGTGTGTTTTTGAATGATGACATGAAAGCTTTTTTTTATGTTTAGCAGCTGGTAAATAATTCCATGAAGCAAAAAAGAAGGAGAAGGAATTGGAAAAAAAGTGTCCAAAAGAGAGAGACTAAATTAGAATTTACTTGTGGCTTCTGGTATGACACATTTACTGAATGGACTTACTTGTGCTGCCAAGTCCGTGAATAAGGTTTGAAAGAGAGTCACATTGTTTTTCTCAACGCAGGCAGCTGCAGTGCTGTTGAGGGGGTTGTAGAACAAAGCAATGTTCTGCTTAGCAACGTTTTTTTATTCTCGTTGCGGGTTACCAGAATAAGTTAAGTGAGATACAAAATATCACATGGCTGAGGATGTTGTTCCCAATCAGCACAGTGGGTCCTTTGTGGCAGGATTACAAATGTGTCTGAGGCTCTGTTCTGCCCAACTTGATCCTTCGGTGGGGTCTCAAGCAGGTGCATAACTGAAGGAGCTGGGGCTCTACAGGGGTGCACAAGCACTGGTCTTGTTTCACATCTGTTGACCCACCCAGCTCAGTCTCCCTGAGTACACAAACATTCAAGTTAATGAAAATATTTTTTACAGTTTTAGCCCTGACAAGGTCCCCAATGGTCCATGAAAGAATTGGAGCAGCTCAGTAATGTACTTTGATTTGGAGTTAATCGCCTATCTTTTTCATCATAATATCTTTATTGATTTCCATCCAAATGATTGCCCGACTGCTAAATTTAATACTGGCAATTTGGCCGACTCTAAGTAAATATATTAATGGACCATGAATATTCTTCTGTCTATATTGTAGAAGTCACTTCAATACTATCTGTAAGGGGGGAAACTCCAGCTCGGGGGCGGGGGTGTGTGTTTAGGAATCCATATGTAAGAGATAAACTATGATTATGACTTTTAAGGTAAGACATCAGTGCAACATGAAAGCAGTTTGAGAACAGTTAACTTAGCAGAACTGTCTGTACTAGTTGCAGAGTAATATTAATCATTAATATATCATGTTATTCACCCTACTTATTATTATTCCGCCACTCTTCTTCTATACCATTCACACCATCAACACCATTCATACCTCATATTATACCTTTATACACCCTCCAGGTTGCTATTATTTTTTACCTTTTTTTTTTTTTTTTTTTTACCAAAAAAAAAAAAAAAATAATGGGAGTCATTGATTGATAACCGATGCATTGAAAATGCTGATGTAACATATTAACATTACTTATGACATCACAATGCCTTCCTCTACAACATTGTTATGACCCAACAATACTATCCCAGATGATTTGACATTGGTTGCGTTAAGTATTTGAAGCTAACTGAGTAGCTCACGGTGAGAATGCTCAGGGTGAGCACTGAAATAGGCTACATCACCATATTTTCACCTTAACTAGATCCCTTTACACCACATGACCAGTTCATACCATTTCCACCTTTTATTTTCCACCTCACACTATAACATATTACTATCTTTTTATGCCATTTCCAGCAATTGATAACACTGTGAAGCAACCACACCTACACTTTATTTAAATTGTTAATCTAGTTGTACAAGCAATCTTGGGGTTAATGGCATGCTCGGGTTAGCATTATGGGGGTCTGGATCTGTTTTTAAATCTCTGCATCTAATGTGATGATGAACAACCCTTTGTTACAAAGCAAAAGTAATTAAAGACTTCTGTTTCATTTCTTCCTGAAGCCTGTGCATAAATGAAGCAGCAGACACATAGCAAGGGCTGGTTTGGGGATTAAGAACAAAGAGTATCTTTTTTGTATGTTCATGAGAAATTATGAAGTTGTCATATGAAAGTCAATGAGGACAAATGGGAATCAATGGCTGTGCTGGAAATAATGCAACCAGCTAATCTTTATTCGCAAATCATGTTTAAAATCTTGTGTCATGGCAGGACAGCTGAAAAAAATAGTTAAAAGAGTGTTCTCTCTGAAAACAAAAACTGAAGTAAATAGAACAGTCTTCTATGAATAAACCACTTTTAAGAATAAAATCCTGTAAGGATGCCATCCTTAATTTTCTTGTGTTGAGCTGTATTTGATCTTCAAACTGCAAAGTATAGATTTAAAAATCTAATTTTAACAAGAAGAAGATGGAAATGTTATACTATATAATCACAGATTTTGAATTGTATAGTTTAGTTTACTGTACTATATATTTGACATCGTAATTCTTAACCAGCTCTTGAGCCGTTTGGAGAGTAAGAACATTATAAATAATAAAATAAAGCTCTCTCTCATTTGATAAAATGCATATACTTTGTAACTAGTGGCTATTACTCGGTCCTAACTTCTCTTTGAGTAAAATATGTTTTTATTTCACATCACCATCCCTCGTCCATGAATGTGGCAGCTGTGTCCTCTGTTCAGTCAGAGCGTGAAAGTATTGGTTTCATCCTGCTCCTGCCCGCCACATAGAGGCTTGTTCTTTTCCCCCATCCCACTCAGTCCCAGTGCTGTACTTGACTCCACGATGAGATTTTCATGTGAATAAATAGAATGCAATGGGACTGCTTTGAACTTTGAAGTGCTTGTCACAGCTTTAATAAACAGGAGACTCGTTTATTTGCTACTGCACCTGCAACAATAGAACACTTCAGACAGACATGTGATTTTAAATTCACCATGCTTAATAGAGTACTGAAGTGACTACGTCACGCTGGTTTCGGAAGTAAATTTCCATTCATTTAGAGCATAGACTTTAACTAAAGCTTACTTTTAAACCATTTCTACTGATTATATCTTACTATCAATTTCCCGGATTGTTCAATATAACGCCCGTTTACAAACTATGTAGTTTTTCTGGACCAACTTTGAGTATATTTTACGTTTCAGTATTTTCTTGTGATTATATCAGCGCTGGAACTGTTTAAAAACTCGATGTCCCATAATTCCGTCTGAACATGCAGCCTTGTCTCCAGATGTTGTCATATAACGTTAGCCAGCAGTAGCACACAGCTCCATTTTTAAACACTTTTTTCTAACGTTAGCTAGCTAACTTGAAGGATTAAAAGCTAGAATTGCTTTATGTGGTTAACCGTAGCGCAGTTTCTGACCTTGTCGGGTGGGCTTTTCTACTTAGCAAGCGGTAGCTGGTCTTCAGTCTCCCATCTGCCACAGAGCAGACAGACGAGATGGTGATATCTTATTGGTCGAGAACCACCCGTGCATTGCAGTACTGGATATATAGTCCGTTAAAGTGGACTACAAGTCAAACTACATTCATTAATGCATTACTTGGAACATGCGATATATGGAATATATTCTTGTACCACGCAGGCTAATCCAGGAATGTTTTGGCTCATTCTATAAATCAGATTTCAAGAAATAGTCGATAGTCTCCGAAGCCCATTTTATCTTCCATAGGAAATTTACTTCCAAAACCAGACTCCGCCCACGACTGACATACTCACTGTATTTAGCTGTTCACCCATATTGATGAATGGCATACAGGCACAGGCAAGTACATTAGAAGCGTGATTTTATTTGTACAGCCTCCAGATTGGTTGCCATGTAAATTACATTTGCAAGACTACATAGGGAAGCAAGAGTCATTTGACCAGAGATCACAGCCTTGCTTAGAGCAGTTATTTACTAAGCCTTTATTATTACTATAATTTGTGCTACAAGAAACTGTCAGGTTCCACACATTTCTCAAGGGCATGCAGGGCTCTACTCTGGATTTCATGTCCTACAGTAATAATGTCTTTCCCATCTCTCTTGACACTCACTCTGACACTCTTTGCATGTGTGACACAGAGAGTAATGGAGAGGAAGAAGCAGTCAGCCTTTTATAGAACGCCCTCCAGGCCAGACTGAGATGTCTTAACTAGGATGTTTTCAGACCTCATAGTTATTTTAATCCTAGTGGCACAATCAGGAGAGGGGGGGGGGGGGAGAAACGGAGAGGGAAAGCTATAACAGGCAGATGAGGACTCTTTCCCTACATGCCTCCTACCATGGAAACCAGGCTCTGAAATCATGAAAGCCCTGATGACCTGAAGCTTTCAAAGACATTTCCTCTTCCTTTTTATGTTTTGTGCAATATTCAATATAAAAGGCACATAAGTGGGGTTATTTAGAATGTATAAAAACCTGTCTCGTTACCTGGGACCAGGAAGTTAATGTGACTGACACTTCAGCTTTTTTATGCAAGATAGCGTATTGTGCTAAAACAGTCAACAAGTAGTGTTCTTTTGGAACAATTCGGAGAATCATGCCTCCTTGACACTTGCGCAGTGTTGAATCCTGGTTTTTGCTGGCCTTAGCTGATGAGCGAAACCTGTGGCCATAGTGCACTGTGGGTTTTATGAGCTCCACAGGACTCTGACACTCTTTACACCTGGGATAAAGTAAAACCTGCCTTTGAGTCACAGCTAAAGTATGTTTATTGAGCCCAAGCCATATCAGCTTTATTGTATCTGTGTCTAGGAATCTTTAGCACCCAGACATGTGTCAGTGTGTAATTCTGGACATTTGTTAATGTGTCCTGGCCTCTCCAGACCGGATCCAGCTTATGTTCTATGAATGTGTATTAAAAGCGCATCATTTCTAACCCCTCCCAGGACTTCAATAATGGTAATACAACATATAACTAAGCATATGGAGAGCTGAGCTTTTAGCAAAATTGGCTTCCAGAAATGGCCTCACACTTCCAAATTACCTGCAATGGCTAATTAGGCTTAGATGATTACTTGTTTCTGACTTTTTCTACTGAGACATGTTTCCAGGACTGTATAGCTCTGCCATATGAATATAGTGATCCTCAGGAAATACACTAATAATGGTCTAGTGCTTATTGACAAACGAAGATTGACATTTAAGTTACATTTGCAGATTCCCACACACTACACACAAACAGGCCTATAGAACCCATATTATATATTGGCAGTTCCTGGTTCTGTTTTGCTTAAATAAATAAAAAGTTGTTTCATTTAAGTATATATATATATATTAAATGTACTCACTGTCAGTGTATAAAAGTAATAGATGTGTGATAGTGCAGGTTTTTGTTTTTGCCATGGAAGTTTGTCATGTTTGTCATGTCCAGTGTCATTTTTCATTATTTGAAATGGCAAAATATTTAGCAGTTCAATATGATAAGCAAATATTTAGAAAAACAAATGCATCCATTCTACATGCAATGCATGCAGCTGGGAGATGCATGCAGGAATTACTGAAGATTATTTATCTGTCTGTAGATACTAAAGTCAGTGGGACGATTTAGACTGTCCTCCCTCAAATGCAAACGGAGGGGGAGAGAAAGTAAAAGGAAGGGTAGGATTTGCCAGTTGTTGTTTTTTTTTTTTCCTTGTTTGCTCTTTCGGCTTTACTGCCTTGTTTCCACTGTCTTGTTTAAATGAAACACGCATACACACAGATTAAAGAGTGACACCTGCAGCAAAATTGTGAGGGGCATGAGAGTGGACAACATATGAACAAAACTACATACGGTAATTCCCGACAGTGCTGTTATTTTTTTAAATATATGCATTACATTTTTTTAAAAGCACCTGCAACAGCTCAGAATAAGTTACCAAAATATGGCTTCCGTCTCACCTTAGAAAACGCCAAATTAGCCTGCTTGTATGATGGAATTTAATTTGATTATACAATGAAGCATTGTCAAACATCAATTCCGTGAGGCTGTTCTCATGGAGTTCTCAAAGTTCAAGCTTCATCCGAAGTTCATTACGTGCAATATGCTATTGATTAATAACATAAATACTGTTATTTTGCTTTTATGATGACACTGTAAGGGATCTCTGTGTCAGAGACACGGAGGAAATATTGGAAGTCCAGATGCGATAGCTGTGCAATCTGAAAAATGTTCGAAAGAACACACTGAGACGGACAATAAGCCGTAGAGAAATAGAGGAAAATAACAGAACACAAATAACCTCGAGAAACGAACGAGGAACTCGATCTCCGAGCATAAAATAAAGAAATAAGCTATACGCTTATCTAACTCCTGTTAGTGGAGCGAGCGAACAAAGAAAAATAAAAACTGTAATATCCCTTTAACTGGGACCAGAGCCGTTAGAGCGCTCGTGGAAAAACAAAAGAAATAAGCAGACCCGCTTATCTAACTCCGTTTGTGGAGCGAACAAACAAAGAAAATAAAAACTATAAGACCCCTTTAACTGGAGTCAGAGCAGTTAGAGCGCTCGTAGGTAGAAACGGTAAAACAAAGGAAATAAGCAGACACGCTTATCTTACTCCCGTTATTGGAGTGAAACGAAAGGAAACAGAACTCAAAAGACCCAAACTTTTCTTGGGTAAGAGCACTCGTAAGTCAGAGTATAAAACGAAAGAAATGAGAAAGCCTCTGCTCTGAAATGAGAGCTAAAATAACTTTCTTTCTTTCTAAAAACCCTACTTTCTAAACCCTTTCTTTTTAAACTAGCTTTCTAACTAATTTCCTATACCTTTTTACCGGCTCGAATGTTAAGTGGAATAACATGGAAGCAACGAGAGAGGCCAGAAGCGGGGTATAAATAGTGAGCGGAAATATATGCCAGGTGAACTCACTAATGATGAGGCGAAAGCAAAACCCGTGACGGAACACAGGAAAATCCGATAGATTACCGGTAAACGATAAAAACGAATAAAGCGACGCGGAGATAAGGGAAGAAAGGTAAGATCCATGACAGACACTAAATACACTAAAGCTGTCAGGTTGGAAACCCATAGGTTCACACATATTGCTTCTTGTTTTATAATGTCCTGCTTATGGAAATGTGACCAACGCATTTTACGAGTAGCTTAATGCTTTTCAAACAAGTCAACTTTTCCGGGAAGACCGTGAAAAGTGTGATTTACAGCAGGTGAAACGGACCTGCTCGTACATGAAATTAAAGCGCACATGCAGAGAATGGCATTAAACTTATTGTGAATTAATTGTGTAATGTGCTGCAAATTTGTTTTCGTTTCTAATTAGACTCTTAGTTATTTTTAAAATTGTATTTGTTCAGTTATGGAATAAGTGAAATCAGCAGGGTTTTCATAAACTGAGAGTACACCTATGGAAACCTGTTCACTGTAGGCTATTTAAAAATATAAAGACGAAGAATAAGGTTAAAATTGTGAAATTTAGATGAATCTCCGTTTTTTAACCGTAGGCTATCGAAAAAACCTTATGCACAATGCATCCCGGGGACTTTAGCCTAGGCTGTTTAAAAAACAATGAATACAATATTCACTGGACAAGGTTTGAATTTTTTTTCAGTCAAAAGCATTCTATTTACTTACAGGCTGTAGGTCAAGATGAAGAGAACTGTATTGCAATGACATCTGAAGCGTATTTTTATTGTAATGACATTTGAAGCACTACAAATGTCCTTCTATTGCAGTGCGAAAGTTTTCCATTGAATGACAATTCACGCATTAGGTGTAAATTACAATTGTCTCATTAGGCTTTATACAGGTGTTATCAGAAAAGTTTTTAATGGATAGCCATTGTTCCATAACAGAAGATTGTCCCCCCAGAAGATTATAGGCTATTGGCAAATATAGGCTAAATCATAGCTTCATCCAGAATAATTGCGAATAGTTTATATATGTAACCTTACACGGACCACCGTGCATCGCCTGGATGCTGATGGAGTGGGCTGCAAGCAATTTAAACCAGCATTCCTCTTCGCTGAGGGACAGATATTTGGTCTTTGACCTATGGACCCTTTTATTATTATGCATTTTTTGATATAGCCTACACAATAATAATATTTCACATTGTAACCTTGATATTTTTAGTCATGCTTGTGCGTGCCCCTGTGTGTAACAAACAGGATGGTGTACACGCGTTGTGCACACGCCTATGTAGACGCACTTATATGCGCCGTTAAAATAACATGTAAATAACTGCGACATGACTTTAGGACTAACCAGGTTTGTGGTGGTTTTAGCGCAAGCGCTTTCTGCTGGCTCAAGTTAGCAATACGCCAAAAAATTATCCTGGCCATACCTCATCTTAAGACCAACCCACCCAGTTCACTTGCTATGGCCGCAGGATCGCTTGGTGTTTAAACAACGTGAGTGCTGGGCGCTATAATGAGCCCTGCGCCAGGTGTAAGATAGGGCCCTGTGTGTCATGCAAGTCTGTGTGTACGAACAAACTTTTATTTTTCCTCAGCATTTTTCTGCCCAGCAATAAATAATTTGTACTTTAGAGTAGCCCATTTTCCATTATCACAACTCATCAGACCTTGCACTTTTAGCCCACCCACTTTTTCAACTGTCTTCCACTGCCTTTTCATGGTTTAGTAAGGCTAGCTTGTGTTTTTAAACCACAATTGTGGGGACAGAGAGGATAAAAGAAGAGTTACTGGACCATGTAATACAATGTGTTTCACAACAGAATGCAGAAGAGCTGCAACTGTATGCAGTAAAAACTTTACCCAGCTCGTGAAACAACTTTTAATTTTAGAAATATGTAGATAAGAAGGTAGTTTCTGTAAATCTGACTAGGTTGTACAGTGGCTTTTTCATAGGAAGTTAATCTACCTAAAATTAAATTATAATTACAGACAGTTTCCTTATTCTGCTTATACTAAGGAGGGATCTGAGGGCCAGAATCGTCATTTAGAGCACAAGAATTGTACAGAGGGCTCTTGTGTGTATCCAGTCTAGAGCTGTTTGGCCTAGGCCTTAACTTCCACACTGTAAAAGAGAATACACTGACCTGACTTAAATAAATAAGTGAAGTTTACTCCACTCAACTCAACTCAATAGTTTGTTAATCTTACTCATTGCAGTTAAGTGCTCTTTCCATTTTTGGTGAAAGGGTCAGTCATCACATTTGAGTAACCATTAATTAAGCTAAATGCAGAATATCAATCCAAAAATATGTATTGTATATAAGCTCAACTAATTTATTTTGAGTTGGCATCACTAAAGAAGTTTTAAAAAAAGATAACAGTACTATTTTATTTTAGCAGTTTTTACTTAAACCAAACAATCTTAACTTTTTTAATGCAGTTGGATTCCCTATATTTTTCAGAGTGAAGTCAATTCTTCAGCATTTACAGTGCAGTGCTTACAGCCACCAGTAGAAACCAGCTATTGAAGTGTAAAGGAGGGATCTGAGGGCCAGAATCGTCATTTAGAGCACAAGAATTGCACAGAGGGCTCTTGTGTGTATCCAGTCTAGAGCTGTTTGGCCTAGGCCTTAACTTCCACACTGTAAAAGAGAATACACTGACCTGACTTAAATAAATAAGTGAAGTTTACTCCACTCAACTCAACTCAATAGTTTGTGTTGTTTGGACTTCAAAGACCACATCAGGGCGACGGCACGGTCCTGCAGGTTCCTCCTGTACAACATCAGGAGGATTCGACCGTACCTGACCACCTACTCCACCCAGCTTCTGGTCCAGACTATGGTCACCTCACGCCTGGACTACTGCAACTCCCTGCTCGCAAGCTTACCAGCCTGCGCCATACTCCCTCTTCAACTGATCCAGAACGCAGCTGCCCGGCTTGTGTTTAACCTCCCGAAATTTTCACATGTCACCCCCCTGTTGAGGTCACTCCACTGGCTGCCAGTTGCAGCTAGGATCAGGTTCAAAGTTCTGACCCTGGCCCACACTGCAGCTAATAGGACAGGCCCCGTCTACCTGCAGGACCTGATCCAGACCTATGTTCCTGCTCGACCGCTTCGCTCATCTACAGCAGGGCGCCTCGCACTTCCCCCCCTCCGTGTCAATGGCGCTCGCTCCTCCCGACTGCGGAGCTTTTCCACCCTAGCTCCCCAGTGGTGGAACGAACTTCCCATTCCCCTACGCTCAATACCAACCCTGCCTGCTTTCCGTCGTGGCCTGAAAACACACCTTTTCAGGCTCCACCTGGACTAATACTTATCTAGGACCTCATGGTATGTCTTCTTGTTGAACTGTGTACTCAAGTTTATACTATTTAGAAAATAATTGTAGTAGAGATGATTTACCCAGTTCACTGTGAACTGCACTGTGTTCGTTACTAGGGATAGCTGATACTGTATGGGAAGAATGTGCTTTCTTATCTGTTCTGTAGTTACTTCGATGACCTTTCTATATGCACTTACTGTACGTCGCTTTGGATAAAAGCGTCTGCTAAATGACTGTAATGTAATGTAATGTAAATTGGTTACCTGAAAGGCCCTTGACCTATACTTAAGGTGATATTCTTTTCCAAAATGGAGGGTTTCCTCAGATTTGAACAGTTGGAAATTCTGATTTAGGACCTAGACTGTGGCTTTCTTTTTTGACTGGTAGATTACACAAGCCATGTAAATTCTCTAGTAAAAACACTGTAGCCTTGACAGACTTGGTCATTTGATTTGGCTTGTTATAGCAAAGCTCTAATAATAATTACAGTGTGGCCTCCACTGTTATTTGTAAACTGTGACATTGTAAGATAAGGCCCTTTGTGTTTTAATTTCTCCTCATAGGATGATAGGATATTTATGTTGGAAAGCCTGGAATGCCAATCGAATATGGCAGTGTCTTAAAAAAGAATATCTTGTTTCGCTATTTTAGTGGCTTTCACATCTTTTTTGTAGAAAACTTAAATGACTAGACCTGATTTTATGAATTGATGGTGATCTGTGGGTCGATTATGTAAATATATCTATAGGGGGTATCATTTATTTGTTGCTTCCTGATGGAGAAGATGTTTGGTTAGTACATTATTGTTTGCTCAGACAGAAGGGTCCTTTCCTATTCTTCTGCAGTGTTTCATAAATTAATCAGTCCAAAAATGTGGAAAAGCAGGATATGATGCAATAGGAAGCATGAATGTGAAATGCCAGAAAAAAACTATGATCTACCCCAGGGATTCCAAGTGTGGGAGTGAGGGCTCCAAGGCATTCATGGCTGTCCCAGGAAGTCTTCAAAAAAGATGGCAATTTGTTAGACACCTCAACTACCTCCACCTGCATAAACTAGAGACCTCAACTACCTTCACCTGCATAAACTAGAGACCTCAACTACCTCCACCTGCATAAACTAGAGACCTCAACTACCTTCACCTGCATAAACTAGAGACCTCAACTACCTTCACCTGCATAAACTAGAGACCTCAACTACCGTCACCTGCATAAACTAGAGACCTCAAATACCTTCACCTGCATAAACTAGAGACCTCAACTACCTTCACCTGCATAAACTAGAGACCTCAACTACCTTCACCTGCATAAACTAGAGACCTCAACTACCTTCACCTGCATAAACTAGAGACCTCAAATACCTTCACCTGCATAAACTAGAGACCTCAACTACCTTCGCCTGCATAAACTAGAGACCTCAACTACCTCCACCTGCATAGAGACCTCAACTACCTTCACCTGCATAAATGTCTCGGTGGTTTACTCAAAGTATTGAGTAGAGAAAGCAGAGAAATAATGCTATAGGCACACTGCAAATATTACAGACTCAGTGGTCTATTTAATCAAACTTTTTATTTTCAAAAGACTTACATCAGGGGAGAAAGTACAATTTCAAGTAAAAATATATTTGAAGTGAACCTAGCTTCTCTCCAATAATATTTTGTTTCATTCTGGGCAGCCTAAAATCCAAAACTAATCTATTCATCATTAGCCGTTACCAGAGCACGTTCAGTCAAGTGGTGATAAGGCTTAATTTTGTGAAGCTAGTTTCCATTAGAAATGCAATCAAAAGATAATGAAAAAATGTATGTGTAGATATTTCTTTTTAATTTTTACTTTAAAAAAGGAGTGTACAGTTTGTTTTATAATCCACAAGAAAGATTCATTTATTTCTGTGTTTGGATAAAAAGAGTTTTGTCATTTAAGCACCATGGACATTGACTGGAGGGTTTCTCAATTCACAGATATTAATAATTACCACAATGTTGATTACAACATCATACAACTTTTACAAAAATGTATTATTTACATACTTAGCTATCCAGGGCTATCTAAAGGGGAAGTTTTGTGGAAAAAAATATATTTCTAAACTATGACTTCAGCTTTAATAGAAGGCAAACATCTTGTCCCCTTATGAAAATGACTGCTTTCAAATTTTGTCTCCTGTCCTATTGATGGTGTAGCTCGGCTTTTATGAGGAGATAATAATTCAGTGTGCAAGATGCTCCATTTTTATTATTATCTTCATGCACAAGGGCACATCTGAAAAATACATTAATACATCTTGAATAACAGGAAGCTTCTGCTGAAGAAATGGCAGGCATGTATTTCATATTAATCTCGGATGGTTTATGCAATCATAAGTGCCACTTAAATAAATAAATAAAAAAGATAATAGGAGATCTGCCATTTTTATTGTATTTATTTTATTGTTAAGGCAAGTAAATGTAGTTTATTTTACCCATGTAAAAAAATTGTCATAAATCATGTTGCAGCTGAGAAGCAAAAGACACAAACCGTAATTTATTAGGTAAGAAAATGTAATGTTTTTCAAATGTTTATAACAGCTAAATACAAATTTGTGATTTGGGAGTCAAGACATTGAGTGATTTTCACTCTCCTGCAGCTCAAACAACTGATCTCTGTGTCCCATGGCATTCAGTATAAGCTCATTTAGAGTCATACTAGCATTGTTTTCAATGCCTCCCTGCTTGTACTGTAATGAGATGGTAGACAAAACTAGAGAGAGAGCTATAACTGAAGGTCAGGTTTCTGATCTATATTTCTCTCAAACCATAAATGACTCGCTGGCTCTCTAGGGAGCCCATAAAATGGATAAAGGTCCATTACACCCTCTGAGCATGTGATTTTAAGTCACCTGGGGATTTGGGACAAATCAGCTGTCCTATAAATGGATTGTATGAACCAATAATTAAAGTAAATACAATAAAGTATTCTTACGCTTAAGTTTCTTCTGATAAGCCTAAACTATTCTTTCCTGTGTATGAATTGCTAATGCGATGTGTTGGTAAGCTGGCAGCCGACAATGTCTCTTCAGTTTGACAGTTCAGCCTGGGGGAATGATGTTTGTGCTTTTGTGACTTACACTGGACCACCAGTCTGTTTCCACAATGTGACCTGCAGAGATTTAAACTTGTATTTCAATGGTTATCCTCAAGGGGTCGCCATAGGCACTCTAACAGCACAGTCAAGTAACTAATCACATAGTTGAGTTTATAATTGAGACATTTATAAAAACAATTAGTTGATCTATGGTGAGAGTGAGAGGAAGGCAGGTGAACATGTATGGAAGTTTAAATGCTACGAACAGTATCTGGCTGGTACACTGCATACTGACGGATTGAATTTATTTTGCACAAGTTGCAATTCAACAATAAATTGCACAAAAAAGATAATAGACCGAAATGTAATAACTAAGAAACATGACAGAAGAGACTGTTAAACAAATGGCCATGATAAAATATAATCACAGAGTATTCATTTGAACTTTGTACATGACATTCACCACTTTTATTTCATCCATTTTTATTTAATCTTTTTTTTGTTTTAATATACCACAGCTGCAAACTATTTTCTTATTACGAAAAATTTTTATTTAACTTTTTTGTGCAAGTGAATTGTTACATAACCGCTCTCATTTTTTCATGTGGGCATTTTCCACTGCTTTTAACAAAAATGAACATGCCTCTGTACAACATTTAAAAATACTGCAGCATGTTCATGGTAGTAAGTTATCGATCATCACCTGTGCCAATTACCTTATCAACATAGATGACTGAGGTTGTGCAAATGTGATAATTGTTTGAAAAGTGACTTGTCAAAGAGGCTATTGCTACCACCAGCTGGCGGAGGACTGAAGTACCATGTCAGATAACAAGGAGAAACCAACTGGTGGCCCTACCTATACATAATGAATTATAGTGCTTGTACAGCAGTGGTCCCCAACCCTGTTCCTGGAGATCTACCATTCTGTAGGTTTTCACTCCAACCCTAACAAAGCACACCTCATTCAACAGCTACAGTGTGATGGATTTAGTAGCGGAGAATCAAACGCAGAGGTGAGGGAGATAAAACACGAAAAGAAGAAAAGAAAAACAGGAACAAATTCCTGACAGCTAAACAGCTAAATTAAATCTACCCAAGAAAATAGGGCAAACTCGAATATAATGAGTGAAACACAAATCCAAATCTCCCGAACTCAATACTAGAGCCCAAACAGGAGACTAGAAAAACAAAAAGAAACACCTTCGGAACGTAACACTACAACATCCGATAGAAGGTTAAATAAAACAAAACCACCAAAATAAAACACTGTCTCATAGAGAACAGTACAGAAATAAATAGCGGAGAACGCTAACAGGAGGAAACACAATCCTATACCTGAAGAAGCTAAAAGCAGGTCCCTCTGGAACATAAACAAGTTAATATCACGAGGTTGCTTAAACCTGGCTATACCTGGCTCAATGTACAAATGAATGATAAAGAAGCACCAGAGAAGCGGAAGTAAGCAACTTAAATACCCGGCAGGTAGCAGCACAGGTGATCTGGATAATGAGCGAGGCGAAACAAAACCCTGGGACGGAACAAGAAAAAAATCTGATGGATTCTCACTGGAAGATAAAAGACGAGAACCGCAGCGGAAACCGAAAACAATAACCCACGAACCATGACAGGACCCCAGACGATCCCTCAGACTGCTTGCTCCAAAATGTTTTGATAAGTTCGGAATCCAAAATATTCTTGAATGGAACCCAACACCGTTCCTCTGGACCATAGCCCTCCCAGTCTACTAAGAACTGCTAACCTCTACCCACTCGTCTCTCCACCAAAATGCGTTGGACAGTATACACTAGACCTCCCTCCACAATCCGAAGAGGTGGAGGTGGTCTCTCCGTAGGAGACAAGGGACTGATCAGAAACGGTTTTAACCATCATACATGGAAGGTCGGATGAATACGCATGGAGCATGGCAGTTGAAGACGGACCGCCACCGGGTTAATCTTCCGGATGATCTTGAATGGACCTACATAACGTGGAGCAAGTTTGCGAGACTCAACCCGCAGAGGCAGATCTCACGAAGAGAGCCAGACTCACTGACCCACCCAATAGGAGAGAGCTGACCGACAATGTCTGTCGGCGGAAGCTTTCTGAGTAGCAGAAGCTTGCAAAAGCGAGGATCAAACCCGCTTCCGAACCGAACGGCACCCTCCGGACAAAAGCCAGCAGATGGCACCTCCACATTTCTCTCTAGTTCGGAAAAAAGCGGAGGCAAATAACCCACCTGGGCCTCGAATAGAGAAAGACCCATGGAGGCATTGCGCAAGGTGTTATTCGCATATTCCGTCCATGGAAAATAACAACTCCATCAAGTGGGATTAGAAGCCACCAAACAGCGAAGGGTGTTCTCCAGTGTCTGGTTGGTACGTTCAGTTTGTCTATTAGTCTGAGGATGGAACCCGGAGGAAAGACTAATGGAAGTGGTCAACTGCAAAAAGAACGCCAGAACTTAGCGAGAAATTGAAGGCCGTGGTCAGATACCACATCTAGGGGCAATCTGTGAATCCAGCTGAGCAGTCTCCGGAGCAGACGGCAATTTCGCAAGAGCGAGAAAATGCGCCGCTTTCGAAAACCTATTGACTACGACGAGAATAGCCATGTTGCTCTGAGATACAGGCAATCCGGTAATAAAATCCAAGGCCATGTGGCTCCAAGGTCGACTAGGTATGGGCAATGGACGTAATAGTCCAGAGGAAGGCAGATGAGAGCCTTTATTCCGTGTGCAAACCGAACAGGCGGCAACAAACTCGTGCACATCCTTCTCCATCCCAGGCCACCAAAACCTTCTGGAAAAAAAATCCTTAGTGCGGTGGGCGCCAGGATGAGCTGCTAGTTGCGTGACCCCACTAAAGTACTCGCAACCTCAACCCAGGAGGCACAAACAGGGAATTAGAAGGACCTCCCCCTGGACCCGGATGAAGATGCAACGCTCTCTGTATCGCCACCTGAATATCCCAAAAACGAAAGTCAAGATCTGAGCCGCTGGCACAATGGGCTCGGAAAAACTGGGCTTGTCGGACTGGTCAAAAATGCACAACAGAGCATCTGGTTTAACATTCTTGGACCCCGGGCGGTAGGTCAACAAGAGTAAAACCGAGTAAAAAATAACGCCCAGCGAGCCTATCGGGAATTGCGTCTTTTAGCCTGCTGGACATACTCTAAATTGTTGTGGTCTGTCCACACTGTGAAAGGGTGTTCGGCTCCCTCCAGCCAATGGTGCCATTCCTCTAGGGCCAATTTCACAGCCAACAATTCTCGATCCCCCACGTCATAATTCCTCTCGGCCAGAGTGAGGGCACGCATACCCCGCAGGTAGCAGAAAAATGAGAAAAAAATCATATAGATTCTCAAAGGAAGATAAAAAACGAGAACCGCAGCGGAAAACGAAAACAATAACCCACGAACCATGACACCACAGATCTTATTGAGCTGCTACTAGAATCAGATGTTCCAAAATAGGGTTGAAATTAAAACTTACAGGACGATAGATCTCCAGGAACAGGGTTGGGTACCACTGTTGTACAGTTTTCTCTCTCCTTAAACATACTTTTACTGCGTGATAAAATAACAGGTGATCTATTAAACAATCCATAATAATAAAGCTACCAAAGATGGACACAAATACATTGTAGTAGGTACAAATCAGTTGCATCAGTGCTCAGGTGTGACAGTTGCTGGGTCTTCTGTTGGCACTTTTTGAAAAAACAACAAGTACATTTGAGCAGCGTGTGTTGAAGGAGCTGCTTTCTTATAAAAAATGTTTTATCTTCAGCAAATCTGAATTGTAAGACATGAGAGCATCTAATGCTATCACATGCAACGCAGGAGAATAGTGTTAGAGAATTCCAATACCAAATAGACTGGAGATCAAATATAAAATATTGCATTATTTCAGAATTTTAATGCTATCCCTCTGTCTGCTCAAAATGCATTGAGATGGACTGTAGCTGCAGAAATCAAGGAAAGAACCCCAAAGAACATTATATTACATCCAGATGTTAACTGACGGAACATTTTGAAAGGGTTACTTGCCATTCTAGTGGGAGTGATAAATCTAGATCTCTCCCCCGCTGCAGCTATGGAAACTGGAGTTATAATGCAACAGATGGGCAGCATTAAATCCAGTCCTCTTCAAATGGGGTGTTCTACACAGAATAGCATTGGGTGCTGTTATTAACCAAGTGGCCAGAGCAGAACGGTAATAATCGTAGAGGAGGGAGTTAAACGGGGTCTTAATACTGCTGCAGTTCCACTACTCAGTCAAAGGCAGCATGCTGATTCAGGGGGATAAAAGAAAGTAATGCATCAGTGTGCATATTATAATTATCTTATACAATGTTATGGAAGAAAACACATACAACAAATCTAGTCAAATGCAAAAAATAAATAAATATTATGACATGGAGGCACATTTGTGCCTACCTAAAAATCACGTTGATTAATCATTTCCACCAGTCTACTGTACCTTTACAGCCACACAATGAACACACAATTTGTTATTTTATTTGTGTCCCAAGTTAAATCTTTTTTTATTTGCACTTACCTTTGCTTTCCAACTTCGTTTCTTCACCTGGCTCCTAACTGAGCCCAGGTGACATGGAGCAGCAGAGAGAGAAAAAACAGTAAGACTGAACTAAAGGCTGCTTATATAAGTCCTATGAAAAAAGTGGATTTACTGTGGAATTATTGCCCTTGTGCCACTTTTGTTGTAAGACCTCCAAAATTAAAATACCAAGACAAAATAAATATATATTTGATATTAATAACAGGTTCTGCAAAGCCTTTCAAAATGTACTTGTAAGTTCAATTTTAATTTGAAAACAGATTTTATAGATGACTCAAGGACTGCATTCCATTTGCTGTTCCAGCTACGTTTGCATAATTATAGTATTCAATAAGCTACTTAATTATCTTCACAAAGTAAGGGGTGGGGTTGGGAGGGGGTTGAACAAAACAATGCTACAGGGTCACATAGACCTACAGTGTGCACCATAATTCATGGGAGCACGACACATTTTTTGTTATTTTGATTCTGGACTTGACAGTTGACAATGACAATGAGGTTGACATACAGACTGTCAGCTTTAATTTGAGTGTATTTTCATCCATATCTGAACAACCGTTTAGAAATGATAGAACCCTTCGTACATAGTCCTCCCCCCATTTTCGGGCATCAAAAAATATTGGACAGTTTACCATAATGTAGAATAAAGTAATAGTAAAGTAATTTTTTATATTTAGTCGCATATCCTTTGCATGCCATTACTTTCTGATGTCTGTGACCCAAAAATATAAAAAAACTCTTGATATCTTATCTTCTGGTACTCCTACAAGCGATACTATAGCGTCTCTGCATTTGAATGGATCTCTATGGGAATTGGGAGGTGGGACTAGATTTAGCTGTAAATTACACTGGAACAGTATGTTACACATGGTTGGCTAAATGGCTCTGAGTCATCATGGGTCTGACGTATCAAACAAGACTTAAACCATCACTCTGCTGCCAGATATGCAGTAGATATGGATGGATAACTTGAAGGGTTTCTTCTCCTGACTTATTTTTTCATAGAGTTCAATATGAAAATTTGTCAGGAGAAACAACCCTTAAAGTGATCCATCCACATCTACTGCATATCTGGCAGCAGAGTGATGGTTTAAGGCTCGTTTGATACCTCAGACCATCCAATATTTTTTGATGCCCGAAAATGGGGGGGATTATGTACAAAAGGTTCTATACTTTCTAAACGGTTAATCCGATTTGGATGAAAATACCCTAACATTAAAGCTGACAGTCTGCACTTCAACCTCTTTGTCATTGTATTTTTTCAAACTTAAAGTGTTAGAGTACAGAACCAACATAACAAAAAACGTGTCACTGTCAAATGAAGTATGGTGCTCACTGTATGTTCACCTTTGTGCTGAAAAAGAGCATGCGAGAAAGAGGCATTAGAAAACCTCACGTGCTTTTGTAATCACTCACCAAAATGACAAGCAGGGCTACTCTACATGGTACTGAAAACAGGAGGACATAACCTGGACATGATCCTGACTGGAAAATAGGTTTGACCACTCAATGGCCTCCATAAAAGTGGGCATTGAGCCTGCCAAGTTAATAATGAAAAAGAAACTTTTTGGCTGATGGCTGCTTACTACAACTCTGAAAGAGGCTGGCTTGGCTGACTCAACTTCAGCTGGCGCTGATACAACTTTAGCGCATATATGACACTGTCCTAAAATAGACACCATATAGCTAGCTGACATTACTTTTGCCATTCCTGGAATGGTGCTGCAATGCTATTGTTAATGTTATGGAAAACAAAACAGTCTGTCGACTGTAGGAATGGATAATGTTTCAAATTAGAGCTATGACATTCCTTTTGCATAAAGGTGTCTGTTTTGCTAGTGAAAACATAATGGATGGATAGACCTTTATTTCAGTAGGCTATTTGCTTATGCAGGGAGGTTAGCTTATTAGCTCAAATGCAAAAAAACTTGAAGTATTTAAGATTATGGTATAACCAGAAAGTGGTTTGTTTTTGAATTGTGTTTTTTTTTTTGTACTATAGAAGTTGACTGACCTCTGGTTCAAAACTCTCACATTTCTGTGGCCAGACAGAGAGGACTCTACGGGGACTTTCAGGTGGAATGGATGGGGCAGGTTGACCTGGATCAGTCAAGAAGAGAGACACTGAATCAGGATAGTGAGGCAGTCAGGCACATCTCAGAAAGTAGGCCTGCGGGATCAAGCTTGATGACGTAAGGGTATCGCCATCTGCTTCAACCTTTACCATAGGTATATATATTCTGTGCCTCCAGTCTGTGATGAACTTGATGCACACTGATGTCGTCATTTCAACTGATTGTATTCTGCCAGCAGCTCAAAAGAGAAATTTCATAGCAACCTGTCTTCTGACACTCACTCACAGCATCGCATATAAATGTCTCAGCGAAGCACTGTGCCCTGACATTCACCATTCTCCATGAACATATGGCTGAATGGTGTCCCCATCAATTCAATTGCCTTTTTCCTTCAAATGCAATCTTTTTATCTCTTGAAGGGTTCAACTGAGCTGACTGAGCGATTGTCTGAATGTATTACTCTCTCCTACCATGTTTCCCTGTACCCTGCTGTTACATCCTTGTTGGGGGATTTGGTGGAAATAGCAAGTGTAAGGGGTTGCATCCAATTTTTAGAGTCGCATGGCTTAATCTGCCATAAATGTAGAACCTGGGGTGGGGGGGCGGGGGGAGGGGGACATCACAGGATCTTCCCCTCTGTGGATATGGGGCTCAGGAAGATGGACACAAAGCTGTCACATTGTAAACCAAAGCACAGGGGATACATGGAGTACAAGCCTTGAGTTTCATCACCTGAAACTTAAGTGCAAGGTTGCCTCAATTAAAGCGTTTTCCAAAGCAAACTATTTTTTAAATGACTGAACTAACGAGAGAGAGAAAGAGAGAGAGTGAGAAAATAGGCTAAGCTTGAATTTAATTGTGTCAGACATAAAGTACAGACGTTGATTGAACGATGGCCGTGTCTCACTGCCTAGTTTGACGGCAGCTCCCATAACCATTTATCTTTGCCACTTCTCTACAGTGATGCATATGGCCTAGACATGTAGGCTATACATACATATATGGAAATATATTTGTGACAAAGGTGCAATTAATGCATAGTTATATCAATACAAATGAGTTGTATTGTTTGTTTCTAATATGTTAAATGACGATCATTAGCTAAATACTCCCTTGGCGCGTTTAAAATAGTCCGTGGCTGCAAATCGTAATTATCTAAATCTATAGGCTACAGTAACGGTTTTAACTGGTTATCTGCTCAAGCTTGTGGGCAATACATATCACAACCGGCGTAACGTTGAGGCTACTTGCGGCGAGCATCATTCATGCTGCAGGGTCCCTATAATAACTGGACCAATGATACACATTTCTCCTCCCACCCACCCTTTTTCAGCTTCATCGTCTTTTGCAGTTGTCTCTAGGAGAGCAGAGCACGGGCGCCGCTGTCTGCCTGGTTTGGTTGAAACAGAGGAGCCGTTGTTAGACGACAGTATAAATGTTCGCTTCATTCCACTGGGAACTTCATTAAGATATGTTTAATCTGCTTGCAAAAGAAAAAGATTAATTTAATTAACTCTATTTAAACAGATGAGGTTGAACCAGTACGATTGAAACCGACTTCGGGGAACATAAGTTTTTTTCTTTTCATAAAACCCACCAACAATAACATTTCCGTGCAACAGAAAACGTAGTGGTTTTGCCCGTGAGAAAATGCGTATTTGCGTTTTAAGCGAAATGTCTCGATTTGGATTCCCTTTTATTACCTGGATGCGACAGAAAGTATTTCGTGATCACATGCGGAACGGCGAATAAAAGGAATGGTAAATAGGAATGCATTTTAGGAAGTGGAGGTCAGCGCAGCGAGATTGGATTATTTTCCTAGCAATGTTTCTGGTTCCAATTCTATGTTTTTTATCGGAGACTTTTGCTGCGCCTTCGCTCACGGCCGAGCAGATGAACATGGGGGTGGTAAGTGATTTCGAGCCAAAGTTTCTTTGCACTTAAATCCTGGATTACCCTGCGGCATGTGATGCGCAAAAGGCTTTGATTGATTTCGAATAATTAGAGTTTTAAACTGGCTCACCTTTTGTATGAATTGCACGTAGGCTAAATGCATTCCGTGCAAGTTAAATTTACACCGAAGACCTGCAAAGTTTTCGAATGACGGAAAAAATCATCGTTGAATTATAACAATTGTTAGGCTACACTATAGGCTATATTATTATGCTGGTTAACTTTCCTGTTTGATAAAGAATTAACTGAGCTTTCCATTTGATTATATTTTAAAATCGCACTCATTGAAATAAAAATAATCGTTGCAAGACTTGTCAGAACAATACCGTTTTCAATATATTTTAATGTTAGCTGAATTGAACTGCTATTTATGCGAATGAACTCTCGGCATATAGAAAACATAGCGCAGAAGAGAGTCCCAAAATATTTGTGGACAGTAGCTACTGGAGACAGGCTGTACGGCGTTGCTATCAACCATGGAGAGGTATTTTGCATTCGTGTAGAAAAATGTGAACGATCACATTTGTAGGTGTCTTCACAGCTATGCAAGATTTAAACCTAATGGAACCTCACCTTCGGAACTAAATCATTAAGTATGAAAAAACGAGAGAGATAGAGAGGGAGATAGCCATGGTACTTTGTTTTAATTGGAGAAATTCGCAAGCTATGCTGTTAAGTTTAATGCCGATCTATGCAAGTTGCTGGTTAATACATTCAGCAATTCATTCTCTATTTGCTGTAAATGTTTGCAATGATAAAATATAATCTGTAGCAGGTACATGGATAAGTAATCAAATGGACATTGAGGTGGTGTATTATGCAAATATTTTCCATTACTTTTGTAAAACCTGAACAATAATGAATGTATTAGCCCCCAATTAGCCTAACCTATATGTCTTTGGATTGTGGGAGGAAACCAGAGTACCCAGCGGAAACCCACGTGGACATGGGGAGAACATGCAAACTCAAACATGTCTAGCTAGTAGGGCATCCATAAACTTGTTGTTACAGGAACACAGTAGGATGTGGCGTCCTGCTACTGCTATGAAATAAGGAGGTTGCATGAAGGTGGTTAGTAAAGGGGTGTCAGAACTTCAGCTGTGTGGTGCCGTGGGTCTTTAAAGTGCATTAGTTGAGACATAACACAAGGGTGAAAAACTGACTTCCTACTTCTCAAATCTTGGCCACATTTGCACATTTCAATCACAATGGATGGATACACAAAGCCTTGATTCATCACTAATACGGGTGTTACCAGTCTTGATGAGAGTGTGTCAGATTGTGCTGGCCTGTTTTCATTTGGTTTTGTCACTGATGTCTGCATGTCTATCTGGCCTGCAAACAACTGTTTTCTTGCTCCCTCTCCACCTTAAACTGCTGCCACATAATTTGTTGATGCATGCTACTTTTGATGGAGTTGACCTGGCCATGTGAAGACTTTCATAGAGATAAATCATAGTCTTCAGGACTGCATCCTGTCATTCATGGACTGTATTTGGCAGGGTAATCTTTTCAGGTTGTTATTTTACTGCAACGAATACCCCAGAGGGTAAATGGCAGTGTTCTGACTTAATCTCACCTCCAACCTAGTTCAAATGCATTGTTATCCTAACAAGTACAGCGCGTTCCTCTCTGGGTTTTAGACTTCAACAGGTTGTACTCAATCCCCTCATTGACTAATGAAGTGATTCAGTGCCACACACATACACACAAGCATGCATGCACATACACACCCACGCGCGCACACACACACACAAGCAGCTGCAAACAGTTAAGCTGCTATCAAGTGCATTTTCAGCTAAATGGCAGCTGTGTCTCATACTTAGTCTATGCTAAAATATTGGAGAAGTGGCACACAGTAACTGGCAGAACCTTTTCTGTAATTATCTTCCGACAGACCCATCATCAGCTATTCCATTTCATACTCTTCCTAAAATTGCAACTATTGTTATGTGTGAAATGATTACAGTGACAATGAGTTTGTTCAATGTTTGTTCAATCTTACTCCTCCCCTCCCCTCTCTCTCTGTCTCTCTACTTATCTATCTATCTCTACCACTCAGTCTTCAGTGAAGTGGCAAGACTTGGCAAGGAAGTTGATTGTTTTGAAATACATTGCTTTTTACAGTATTTTGAAACCACAGCTACTCCGACTGGATTCTTTTAAAGCATCAGAATACAAGGAGCACCGCAAGTCTTCCCTTGCTAATCTCAAGCTGTAGATCCGTTAAAAGCTCAAAGCCACAATTATCTAGGAGATTGCGGGAGACTTGGGAATATTTCCCCCATTACTATATTATAGAAGATAATTTATCTGTGCTCACATATCTGGGGTCACAGCTGCTTCTCACTCACACGCATTCTCACACTTCTCTTTTAATGAGATAGTCACAGTGAACGCCTCAGATAACAGTGAACGCCTTTTTTCTACCCTGAACTGTTTTCCATTGTCCCTTTTTACACCATTCTTTATAGATTTCTGTCCTTTCAATATGTGGACGTTAACTCCACTCTGTGCTCCCTCTATTGTGCAATCCCTGTTTTTTTTCGCTGCTGGGATTCAATTCAGTGGCTAGGCTGTTTCATAATGCAGGGTTCTGGCTGGGGTTGTGAAATGGGCTCCACTCACCTTATACAGCCCTGAATTCTGGTAGAATGGTTTTCTCCAGTTTTTGTTGTATGTGTTTGTCAAGGATGCAGTTCTCATAAATGCATCTGCAACCCAGAGGGAGCCTCCTGAAAAGCTAGGCATTTTACAACAAGTGATCTCTTTCCTGGAATGTAAAAACCAGTACGATGCACAATATACTGCAAGAGTGGAAGCCATTTGGCTTCTCATAGCATCACGTTGTTATTTCTCATAATTTTTTTTTTTAAAGTGCAAGAATATGAAGATTACTAAAAAGAACAGGGTGTTCAGTCAATCTAGGCTCATTTGCTTCAGTGAAATCCAGCAGTGCGTCTGTCCCGTACGTGAACATTTCAAGGATCTCGGTCTCTATTGCATGATCTGGCAAGCTGGTCCATCAGTTTAGATTTGACCTTTAAATAATTTCCACCTGGGCCCTCTTGTTCTACTGACAGAACTCAAACAGAATTTTTGCTGTTCTCCCAGAACTGGACACCCGACTATAAATGTTGTCCCACAAAGAAACTGTAAAATGTCACTATAAGTAATTTTTGTTATATACACCCCGTTGATCTTTTTCTTAAGGGGTAATTCCACCCAAAAATGATGTTTGATTTGTAGAAAAGTAGCTCTCCTGATTAAAATGAGCTCTCAGCCAACTTTCTACCTGTAGTCAGAGCAGAGATATAGCCCCAAACTACTGCGCATGTGCCAGGTACTTAGTTTACTCTGAACTACAATAGTCAAGACTGTTGGCAAGAGCGCTTATAGTTTATGGGCGGTGTCAGACAGGGCCTGGGAATTTTACTGCTCATCTTGCACATACTAGTTCAAACACAGCAAATTCTAACACTTATTAATTTCTTATCCCTGTCTTCTAACGTTAACCTTTAACGTTTACCCAAGGTAAACGAGTGGTGTAGCTAGCCTACATGTGGCAACTACCGCAATTCCAATTGAAATGGAAATGTTTGCTACCGGGCAGTTTCATGTCGAAGCAGTCCTATTTGGCATCGCGTTCAGCGGGTGTGTATTCGGGCTCAAAACAGAAGCCTTCCACCTACGACAAAATCTAGTAATGGCTATATTTAAAACATTGCAATGTTCAAAATGCCAAAAAGCTGATGTGTGTCTAGCTACTGCATGGCAAACCGATTAAAAAACACGGATTTGCACCTTTGTATAATGCCGTTAACTTTGCTTCTGTAATCGTATGTTCAAAGTGAAACTGTTCGATTATGGTCTGCTCGTTAATGGTAGTCTACATTTCATAGTCATTGATCATAATATAGTGGCATGGTTTCTTACCAGGAGATTCAATAAGGCAGAAGATGTCAGGGAATGAGATCGAGGCCACTGAGTTGTAGGCTATCATTTGTCCACTCTGTAACCGACAGCACTCGAGTCCTTTTTGGTTTACTTTCCCAAAACATCTTTAAGAAATAACATAGCGTATCTGTCATGGATCTTGCCTTCCTTCCCTTATCTCCACGTTCTCGTTATTCTTTTTTGTCGTTTACCGGTAATCTATCGGATTTTCCTTTGTTCCGTTACGGGGTTTTGCTTTCGCCTCGTCATTAGTGAATGCACCTGTCATTCATTTCCTCTGGCTATTTATACCCCGCTTCCTGCCTCTCTCGTTGCTTCCATGTTATTCCACTTAACATTCAAGCCGGTAAAAAGGTATAGGAAATTAGAAAGCTAGTTTTAAAAAGAAAGGGTTTAGAAAGTAAGGGTTTTTAGAAAGAAAGAAAGTTTCTTTTAGCTCTCATTTCAGAGCAGAGGCTTTCTCGCTTCTTTCGTTTTATACTCTGACTTACGAGTGCTCTTACCCAAGAAAAGTTAGGGTCTTTTGAGTTCTCTGTTTCCTTTCGTTTCGCTCCACAAACGGGAGTAAGATAAGCGTGTCTGCTTATTTCCTTTGTTTTACCATTCTTACCTACGAGCGCTCTAACTGCTCTGACTCCAGTTAAAGGGGTCTTATAGTTTTTATTTTCTTTGTTCATTCGCTCCACATACAGAGTGCGATAAGCGTGTCTGCTTATTTTGGTTGTTTTGCTCGCATATCGAGTTCCTCACCTTTTTCGTGAGGTTATTGGTGTTCTCTTTATTCTCCCTTTCCACTACGGATTATTGTCCGTTTTTGTGGTGTTCATTAGAACACTTTAAGACGCCTTATCTGTCGCATCTGGACCTCCAAACATTCTCCTCTGTGTTTCTGGCACAGAGAACCCCAACAGTATCAATGTAATTTTCTGACATTATAATAAAATAGCAATGATAGCCAGCTTGATCTACGATGTGTCCCTACCACAGTTCTCAGAACAGTGACAGACGGTCATGGTCATGGAGCATTTCTTCCCTCACTGGCTCCACCTGCGTGCCTATGTAATTTACACGCCCACTTGACAAACTTTAGTCATTCAAAATTATGTATACCTCTACCGAATTTTCAACTTTATATTAAAATATCTCAGTACAGAATTAGTTTTTAGCCAGCCGCAAAGTGAGACTTACTTAGTTGCACCATGATCTGTTAAATAAGGTTCATGTTTAACTACTGACACATGGTTACTGACACATACCTGTTACTTTTTATGCAGTGGAAGATGTCATAGTTTCAGATGCAGATATGTTGGTGACGAATTGTTTCCTGGCAATATTCAAGCTCCTTGAATCATTACCTACACTCTCATCTGGATCATTTCAATTTACAATTAGTGCCTCAGCTGGAATATCACACTGTGAAAATTGTATTTTTATGAGATAAACAATGTGAAATGTACATACCTTTTTAAGGAACATATTTTTGTTTATAAGTGATGCATTGGGCCACACCAAGATGCTAGCGATTGAGTCTACTTCCACAATCTCGACTGTTCAATACAAAGGCGCATGTCTCTCAGTTTTCAGTGCAAATCACACCTTCCCTCTATGGGTTGAATGATATAAGAAAAATATGTGACTTGTGTTACTGGGTTCCACGCTTCTAACTTATTTTTGTTAACATTTGTTAGCACCCTTATATCAGGACATATAAAAAGAGTGGTATTTTATATGTAGCTAGTAGCTTTGTGTAGTATAGACCTTATTTTAGCAAGCATGGGTTGCAAATGCATTCATCCTGGGTGCAGCAACACCATGGGATTGCACTCTCTCCCGGATAACCATGAAATTGTCTGCATGCTTTGAGACGGCATGATTTGCCATAAAAAAATTTAACTAAACATTAACATTGAATAACATCTACCATTTATTTGAGAACCAGGCATCACAAATTAAAAATGTCCAGTATAGTGGTTGGTTGGAGTGAGGACCACCTCAAACGACCTTTCGCTTTTGCTGCCCTGGCTACTATTCAACTCATCAAGGGTCTGACGTATCAAACGTCAATGGATGGATAACTTGAAGGGTTTCTTCTCCTGACTTATTTTTCAATAGAGTTCAATAGGAAAATGTATCAGGAGAAACTACCCTGAAAGTGATCCATCCATATCTACTGCATATCTGGCAGCAGAGTGATGGTTTAAGGCTTGTTTTGTGACAGACCGGCAGGGAAGGACCGAAATGCACGACGAGACAGAATTTAGAAAATAAAGTGTCTTTATTTTCCGTAGGTACAAGGATAAGTCCACTGTGGGACCCACAGTGAACTGGAGAGCAGGATCAGGCGAAGTAGCCTGGAGTGGTCTTTAGCCTGGGTAGTAGCGAAGGATCAGGCGGTGGCTGAGTCAGGATCCATACAGGGAAGCCAGGGCGTGTGGCATCCAGACCTGGTTCGTTTAGCCAGAGCCTAGTAAAACTAGAAAATCGGGAAACAAGTACAAACACGACAAGGACCGTAATACTCTGACCACAAATCACAGGAACAGCACGGTAAATATAACTAGTGTCATTAGAGCTGATAAACTGCAGCTTGCGGGAAATGCGTGCGAAATCAGCGAATTGATTGAACAATTAGAAAACGCATGAGGAATGCGGTGAAAGCAATTAAGTGTGAATTGTGTAATTAAGATGTGGTGCGAGTAGTCATAGTGCAATGTGGACACAATAAGGAAATGAACGCAGACATGACACAATCAGGTTCAGGGAAAACAGAGGAAAACACCAAGGAAGGGACGGGGAGCGGAGCGGATCGTAACATGTTTGATACCTCAGACCCTTGATGACTTACAGCCATTTTGCCAACCATGTATTCCATACTGTTCCAGCATAATTTACAGCTAAATCTAGTCCCACCCCCCAATTCCCATAGAGACCTATTCAAATGCAGAGAAGTTATAATATTGCTTGTAGGAGTACCAGAAAATAAGATATCAAGAGTTTTTTGTTGTTGGGTCACAGACATCAGGAAGTCATGGCATGCAAAGGATATGCGACCAAATATAAAACAAATATTACTTTATTCTACATTATGTTAAACTGTCCTAAATATTTTTAATATTTTTTCATACCCGAAAATGGGGGGGACTATGTACAAATGGTTCTATAATTTCTAAACGGTTCATCCGATATGGATGAAAATACCCTCAAACTAAATCTGACAGTCTGCAACCTCATTGTCGTTGTATCCTTTCAAACTCAAAGTGCTAGAGTACAGAACAAAAATAACAAAAGATGTGTCACTGTTCAATTAATTATGGTGCTTACTGTACATCTGGCAGAGTGTTCTAAATTAATCCCATTTTCAGCCTAGATTAAATAAACTCTTTGTGATTGGTCGATCATATCTCTGTTGTCACTGTATTATTAGCATGTTATCTATTTATGTTATATATATCATTGGAAAGCCTGTTAATTTATCTTTACAATGATGATGGCTGGAAATTTGGCACATTTCACTTGGGACCCCACCCACATAATCGGCTGTGCTGCTCATCCCACAAATGCATGATCCTTACAAATGGGACATCATTGTAAAGAGAAATTAACAGGCTTTCCAATGATATAAGATACAATGCTAATAATACAGTGACAACTGATATGATCGACCAAACAAAAATTTCCAAACTTTTTTTGAGGACTTTAGATTGATAAGTCCCTTTTATTAAATTTGTTGTCATTTTAGTTGTTGATGATGTTGGCTATATTCCCATTAATGCTGTGTAACAATGCTTTAAGTGCTTGTATGCAAAAACATACCTGCATGTGAAAAGTTTTTAATTTACAAGACTGTTCCTTTTCATGATCACAACAGTCTTTTTGAAAGGAGAAACACTGTACATCTTAGTTGATTTTCTGAAGAAAACATACAATGGCTCATATACTTTAATCCTAAGGGGGTGCGGCATTCTGTTGAAATATGAATGAGATTGGAAACTCCTTTTGTCTGATTCCAGTCACATTGACTTTATCCGGTGCATAAGCTGCTGGCGTACATTTTATTGCTGTCTGAAGAAAAGCGTTGTAAATTGAGTCATTCGATGAAGTCAGACTGAGCAACAAGGTTGTGATGCATGGAACAGAAATTACTTTAAGCAACAATACATCAATTGTACAGCATGTACTTCATGCTAAAAGCTGACTTCTTTCTGTTCCTGGAAGAGCAACCTACCTCCTGCTTACATAGATGGACAGATTTGCTGTGCGTGTCTGAGGAGATTACTTGAAATATGACACAGAGAATCAATAGCAACTTCACAAAACAAGTAGACAAAACTGTACTTTCTTAGCCAGGGTATCTTGCCCAAGATAGCTTGTACCAGAGACTGATAAGTGATGAGGCAATGCAGGAACACTCCAACGCTTGGATTTTGAAATATTTTGCATGTACGGCTTAGCCCCAACCAGCCGAGTGCTTTCGTCAACCTGCAGGCAGAAGTAAAAAATGTCTAAGCCAAGTAGCGGAGTGGGGGGAGGGAGGTGGCTGTGCGGCCCCCTTAGTTCTGATGACCGGAACAATGCTAATCCCTACCCCCCATGTGCACTGCCCTTACTCTGCCGAAAATAAGTGACTCACAGTAAGCTCCTTAACATTGCATTCTTTATTTGTTCAGCACAAAGCCTTACTTTATTTGGGATGATTTACATAACTTACTTTAATACATGCTCAAATGTTGATTTGCTGAAGCAATTCAGGGGAAGCAGGAACTAGAACCTGTATATCTCAGTTACAATGCAAGCTCCTTAACAACTAACCGAGCTATCATTCTCACATTTTGGGGAGGAGTATCCCTGATAGACATGCCAATGTGCTGTGTAGTATTCAGTATCAGAAGAACGCAGTTGTAGACCTGTCCCACACAGCAAGCCCTGTTTCCCTGTGGCTCTGGTGAAGAAATACACGAGGCGGGTCAGTTAACTCAACGTGATGTAGGTAGTTATTTATATTCGTTCTCAGTTTTTCCTACTCTTTGGATGATTCCATTGACTATCTTTAGCCAGGCAGAGCCAACCTAGCTCATGTGTTAAAGTTCCATGTAAATGTCAGCTGATGGATTTACAACCTGACCCTGGTACTGAAAATATAATAAATGCTTCTCAGCACTAGCCTTTTAATTTCTCTTAAAATTTCTGAACAAGAAATTGTAAATATATCTTTCATATAATTTTTTTGTTGGGACTGTTTCGGTATTGTTGGATTGCCATGTTCGATCAGTGACCCATTAAGTTATGACAACCATTTTAAAATGCGAATATAAATGAACTCAGAAGAGCTGAGTTCAGAAGAAGCGCTGAAGCATTCAGTTTTCTGAATTATATTTTCCCCTGGTAAAATTGTGTTAGTTGCTGGTACTTTTGCTCAGTTGGTGCATACATATTTTTTATTTGCCTCAGAGGCTTTGTCTGAGGTGAAAAATTAGGACACATTTGTCAATTAGCAAAGAAAAACTTGAAATATTGCACATTTTGAAGATGAGTAAAAGTAGGTGTATAAGCTCTCTTGTGGACTGTTCCCTCTTTACTGCTGTTGGGATTTGAACCAACTCAAAAAGAAGGAAATGACACACAAAGCAGCGCTAACCAAAACGCAAGTGTCTTTGCTATCTTACACCCGGCGCTAAGCGGCGCTAATCCAAACGCAAGTGTCTTTGCTATCTTACACCCGGCGCTAACCCAAACGCAAGTGTCTTTGCTATCTTACACCTGACGCATTGTTCATTATAACGCCTTGCGTTCACGTCGTTTAAATACCATGTATTCTTGCGCCCACTGGGCGTGTTGGTTTTAAGATGAGGAGTGGCCAGGATTATCTTTGGCGTATTGCTATCTTGAGGCAGCAGAAAGCGCTTGCGTTGAAACCACCACAACAGTTGTTTACATGTTATTTTAACGGCGCATATAAGTGTGTCTGCATAGGCATGTGCACAACGCGCGTACACCCTCATGTATGTTACACACAGGGTGCGCACAATCATTGTGAAAATGCGCTTCAGATGTCATTACAATACAGCTCTCTAGGCCTACAGCCTGTAAGTAAATAGATTGGTTTTGACTGAAAAAAGTTCAAAGCCTTGTCCAGTGAATTTGATTGTTTTTCAAATAGCCTGCTACAGCGGATTCACTGTGCATAAGGTTTTTTCCATAGCCTACGGTTAAACAACGGAGATAAATATCACCATGTTTGTCACGTTCCGATGGAACAGGAACCCAAACGCAGGCAGGAGTGCGATAACCAGGTTTAATCTCCAGATGAATGTACAAAAACAAAGTCCCAGGGGAAGTCAAACAGGCAGGGGTCGAGCACGGGAAGACACGGCAGAGGTACAAAAAAAAAAATCCAAAAGAAGGGTCGCGAGAACACGGACAGAGGTCGAAGCCAGGAAATCAATCAGAAGAAAAACAAATAATAAAAGAACAGACCACAAAAAACTAACTAACTGCAACTAACAAAACCAAACTCAAACACGAAACAGACTCGGAAACAGAGATGCTAACTAGAAACAGACTCGGAAACAGATATGCTAACTTGAAACAGACTCGGAAACAGATGTGCTAACTTGAAACAGACTCACGTGAAATTAGATGACGAACTCGCGACGAGGAACAAAGACAGCAGGTATAAATGCATGTGTAGACAGGTGCAAACACTTAGCTTGAGAATAGCAGGAAATGGAAAACAGCTTGAGAGCTGAGACACATAACAAGGCAATTAGTAAATCGTTAGTAGTTATCCTATCCTAGCCCTGTCGTTAGTAAATTAGTTAACACGACAATGACTGGATACGTAAGGAAACACTAAACAGCTGTGGAAACGTGATGAGAACTAAATTGTTAGTTTGTGTTAGTAATAATTCTATTAAACCCTGACGTTAGTAGATTAGTTAACCACACCCGTGTTTAGCCGGTTAGTAATAAATAAGTCCTATATAATAATTAGTAGTGCAGGGTAATACAAATGAAGTGTACAGAAACGAAAGTAAAAACTCCGTGAGAGGGAGCGAGAGATACAGCACAGAACGCAAGGCTGCGGAAAACATGGAAAAGTGTATGCTACAGAAACAGACAATACTAAACATGACAGAATGACAAAACAAACTCAGAACATGACAATGTTAACTGAATTTGAACCTTAGTAGCTATTCTTGGTTCTTCATATTTTTTAATATGTTTCCATTCTCTCAGTTTATTAAAACCCAGCTGATTTAACTTATTCTGTTATTAAAGGATTTTAAAGAGAACTATACGCGTCTAATTATAAACGAAAACAAATTTGCAGCACGTTACACAATTAATTCACAATGAATTGTAATGCCATTCTCTGCATGTGCACTGCATGTTCTCTGTTTCCCCTGCTGTAAGTCGCACGTTTCACGGTCTTCCTGGGAGAGTGGACTGTTTTAAAGCATTACACTACGAGTAAAACAGGTTGGTCACATTTCCATAAGCAGGACATAATAAAACAAGTAAATATGCGTGAACATATGAGTTGCCAACCTATTGTATTTAGTGTCATCATTAAGGCAAAATAACGGTATTTATGTTATTAATCAATATTACCATGCAGGTAGCCTAATGAACTTCGGATGAAGCTTGAACTTCGAGAACTCTATGAGAACAGCCTCATGGAATTGATGTTTGACACTTTCATTGCAGAATCAAACAAAATTAATTGAAAAAGCTGGTTAATTTGGTGTTTTCTAAGGTGAGACTGAAGCCATCGATAGCTTATTCTCAGCGGTTACAGGTCCTTTTAACGAAATGTAACCGCATATATTTAGTAAAATAACAGCCATGTCGGGAATTACCGGGAAATCATAGGCTAATGGTTAGTCCGAATACTATTGATCATACTATTGATCCATTTAGCCTATTCCTTGATCACACTGAACATGCACGAGCATGTCTGTTTCGCCATCAATAAATCAGCTAAGGTGAAAAAGCAGGCTTTTAAAGGGAATGGGATAGGACATTTTAATTGGTTTATTGCATGTCACGCCCAAAACACACCTATCATTAATGAAGAGACTAAGTTCAGCCCATTTGCGCGTTGCGCCGTGCTTAGCGCCCAAAATACACGCTGGTAAACTAGCAAAAATGGACTTGGACACGCCCTAAATGGACTTTACGCCATGCGCTAGATAGAGCCCAGGAAGTTTCAGAGCCTGCCTTTCTATTCATGTTTGATTATGAATACTTACAATTAATATTTTTAATAATGAAAAACATAGTGTATACTCCCAACTGAATAAAAACAGTTTAAAAAGAAAATCTTATTAAGACAGAATTTCAGCAGAACAGAAAAATCTATTTACTGTGCCTAGTGCTGCAAAGTGTTTACTGCAAGCAAAGGCAAAAAATATAATTACCATTTTAGCTACATCACCATTCAGCTATGCAGCCTCTATTATTACTGTTATTAACATATTATTAACACGTGCTTTCACAACTGTTTAATAATACTTTACAAGCATTTTAAATAACCACAGAATAGTCTAGATTTAGTCAATTCAGTTTGTTTAAACCTTACCAATCAAGTAAAAAACAGATTAATCATTTGACACATAGTTGTACTTGTATTTGGTGTCATTTCCCCAGTATTAGTATTCATAGAACATTTTTGCCATGGAGGTTGGAGTAAATGTAATTTAAAAAGGTGTAAAGTTTATTTTGAAATATGATTTTGGTTGATAAAATTTGGTGTGTCTGCACTGCAGTGGGGAATTGTAATGTGTGATTGTATTAATTTGACACCATGTAATGCTGGTCATTTAGTGAATAAACATATAGCCAACTGAATTTGATACAGAAAAGTGTGCCCCAATATAGAACAAATCATTTTTGTCTGACATATGGGACCTCCTGGCTAATATCAGGCTGTTGGCAACCAAAATTTAAGTTGGTAACATTTGCATATTAGTAGCAAACTGACAAATTGAATATGCATGATCTTATCACAAGAAAATACATTTGCCCCTTAGTGCTCGCTTTCTTTCTCTCTTTTTGTCTCTCAGACGACACCCAGGTAACTTGGTATTTACTCCAGACATCGCAAACCTCTTCCTGCGAGAGACGACAAACAAACAAGAGCACTTCTTGACGCACTCTCCAGGGTGATTAGTGACTGACAGACAGCTGCAAATAAAGTGTTTTGTGAAAACAGGAACTGCAGGTGCATGGTTCCCTGGAGGGTCTGCTGTCCTGGATTAAGCTTCTTTTCTGAGAGAGATTCATGTGAATGTGAATTTGATGTCCTTTTTGGGTGTGGGTCTATTCTTCACTCCTTACACCACGGCGTCTGGCAGAGCATAAAATCGACCCCAGCATGAGCCTGTTTATCCTGCTCAGGTTTCCAAGGTGATTCTCTTCTCCAATCTCTGACTTGAAGTCGTATGTTGCCAGCTTTTTGCCACGCATTCTCATTCTCCTGCTCACCTTTGTGTATTTAACAGGGAAGAACAGATATTGTATCCAATGAGTAAAATATTCAAGTAATTTGGTGGGCTGCTGGGTAACTCGTTCTATGAACTCTCTTTCATTGTGTGTGGACGAGCCCAACTGTCAGATATTGAATCCGGACAGTGCCAGCTGCGGCCGGAAGCTCAGCAGGGCCACGCGTAATTGGCAGAATGAGAGGGAAGGACTGCACTTGATAGGACATCCATGTCTCATTGCACACTAGCATCCCCCTATGGTCAGATGTCCATGGTCTGCCTGCACTAGCCACACTGATTGTATCAGCAGATTGATATTGTGTAAAGGTACACACATGATTGTCATACAGAAAATTCACTAATTCACATAGGATAATTAAATGTTTAATACTTACTAGTAAATGCTAGCTAGCATCATTGTTTTCTTCACAGTTTGGCGAGTTCGTTTTAGTGGTTGCTGAACTCGCAAGAAGAAAAACAATTTAGCTTTTTATTATTAGTCAAAGTAAAAAAATTGTATTGCATCCCAGCCTAAATTGTGAAAGTAACAGAAAATATGGAATAACAATTTTTTAAAATAAATTCTGGCTTCAAAGCCTGCATATTATATAATTGTGAGAATGTTAACTGCCTGTATCATTTATCCTTTGGGGTTATAGAGATGGAATCTTTCTGAATATTTCACTTCATATGTAGATTTGCATTTTGTAGCATCTTTTGAACAGATTTCATTAATGTGATATTTATGCTCATTTAGCATAAATACAGTATTTTCAGAAATGCATCGCGTTGTGGTTTTGTGGGTTTCAGTCTGTTGTTCTGACTGTATCCTTATATAATGTCAGGATTAAGGTGAAAACTTGAAATTCATTGCCTGTCCCCTCTAACTCAAAGTGTGGTTTTAAGTTCAAAAATCATGATAAGGGGTAATTCTTAGTCTGCTTTTAGTTTTATGATCAGAACCAGATACCCTTCAAACGAAGATTGAGGTACTGGAGAAATAAGATATTCAGTGAGCTGTACAAAGCAGAGAAAGCAAAGTAAAAAGCTTTGCTTGAGAGCCCTGCTGTTGAATCACAATGGCTGAATTCTCACTGACCCTCCCTAGATATAGGTCAGCTATTTCAGAGCAGTTATCACAAAAATACCTGGGCTGACTAAATGCTGTGTACAGGGTTTGAGACACAATAGTAAGTCCATGCAAGTCAGTCAGAAGAAGCATGTTTATCCTGCACCATTTTCATGGTTTTTGGGCTATATTTTTATGGTTTGTATTTGATCATGTGCCGTTCCCTTAACGGCAAATTAAGTTGATTCATTTTTCAGTCTTAAATTGTTATTGAATCTGTCAGGTCATTAGCATTTTAAATTGTTGTTCAAATTGTTTAATGAATGAATTTTGCCTGCATTAGCAGTTAGAACATGGTTGAGAAATAAAATTTTCTCAGCAATGGAATTTACAATGAATTTACGATTTACAGTTAGCATTATCATTGAGAACAGCAACAGCGAGAGGGTCATATAAACATGATGGGACTTGTGCATGAAAACAAAAGAAAGCAGCCAGCCTTTATCAATGTCTTCAGGTTGTTATGTAGCTTGGTCCTGGTTATGTATTATTGGTGTTCCATCCTAGAAAATGAACAGATGCTTACCTGCTGTCTCTGTGTGTTAAATTTGCATATATCAGCCTTGTGTAGCATTTTTCTGTCCTCTAAGGGGAATAATGAATGCTGACATATCACAATAACACCCTTAATTATAAATTACAGTAACACACAACCACATACTTGTATTTAACATACATAGGTGAAAAGGAAACGTGTGGGTAGTAGCAAAAAAAGATAATCTACAGAGGAAGGGAGATTCAGGAGAGCTGCGCGAAAGGCTTCAGCTGAAATGCAAACCGCCATATTGGGTCTAATCAGTCAGTGGACATGTGGTTATCTGGCCACACTGCCAGTTGGTGATCCCAGGTCCCCTTCCCCACACGCTTTGTGTTTCCAAATGAATGCTGGAGGGATCATTTGCCATATGCTCCACTGTGAACCACCTATCCACCACTTCCATCTTTTACCCGAGGCTATAAGTCAAGCCACTGAAATATGAAAAACAATTAGCACTTAATTAGGGACCACAAACAGAGTGGTCAGAGTGAATGATGATTAACTGGCATTGCAGGGTAGAGGGCTTGTCCCCTCAATACCTCTGTGGGATAATGAATACTCAACATGCCCTGTCACATTAAAAATACACACTGGGGTTCAGCAGAGCAAACTGAGCTGCGCATGTGTCACACGGATGTTTTATTGCACAAAGCATTGCTTCATCTTTTCTCATCCTCCAGGTGTACAGTCATTAACTTTAGTCTGCTTCTGTCTCGTGCAGAGGAATCCCACTGCATAATTGGAATAGCTAGGCTACTTTTAGCTCTGCCATCAGATCAGAGACAGGTTATACAGAGACATTTATTATAGTATGCTTACTCTGCACCGTGGAAGGGCAAAGTCATGGGATGTCAATTTGTGCCTTGACTGTATACAGCATGTAGATATTGTAATTAAATAAAAGCTATGACACCCAGCAAATCACTAACTACACTGCTCAAAGAAATTAAGGGAACACTAAATCAACACAGTATAACACCAAGTCAATTAAACTTCTGGGATATCTATCTTTCCAGTTAGGAAGCATAAACTATTGCTTTGGTGCAAATTAAAGTGACAACAGATGGACAGGAGAGGCAACAGCAAAACAACCCCCAAAAAGTAAATGGTTTTGCAGGTGGTGGCCACAGACCATTTCTCTCTCTTTATCTTTCCTGACTGATTTTTCTCTAATTTTGCATTTTGTTAGTGCCCTTGTCACTACTGGTAGCATGAGGCGGTACCTGCAGCCCATTCAGGTTGCACAGGTAGTCCAGCTCCTCCAGGATGGCACATCCATACATGCCGTCACAAGAAGATTTGCTGTGTCTCTCAGTACAGTCTCAAGAGCGTGGAGGAGATACCGGGAGACGGGCCATTACACGAGGAGAGCTGGACAGGGCCGTAGAAGGGCAACAACCCAGCGGCAGGACCGGTATCTGCTCCTTTGTGCGAGGAGGAACAGGAGGAGCACTACCAGAGCCCTACAAAATGACCTCCAGCGGGCTACTCGTGTGCATGTTTCTGACCAAACTGTCAGAAACAGACTCCATGAGGGTGGCATGAGGGCCCGACATCCTGTAGTGGAACCTGTGCTCACTGCCCAGCACCATGCAGCTATATTGGCATTTGCCAGAGAACACCAGAATTGGCAGGTTCACCATTAGCGCCCCGTTCTCTTCACAGATGAGAGCAAGTTCACACTGAGCACATGTGACAGATGTGAAAGAGTCTGGAGACGCCGTGGTGAATGTTATGCTGCCAGCAACATCATCCAGCATGACCGGTTTGGTTTAATTGACTTGGTGTTATACTGTGATGATCAAGTGTTCCCTTCATTTTTTTGAGCAGTGTATTAATTTGCACCAAACAGTAGCTGCAGAGCCAAATAAGGATGCTTCCAGTGCCAGATTTTCCAGTGTGTAAATGGTGAGCATGTTAAATAGCCACATTTGCATATAAGCTATTTTTGATTTATAACTGTGACTTTGAATTGCCCCAAAAAAGTTGATAAATTATGTCACACAAACAACAGGACCGTTTTTATCTTGGAGCATCTGAAAAGTTCTGTTTCGGAAGTGTGAAAAGTTTCCTCGGGTGGGAGTACAGCAATACATCACTGCGATCCAGAAATGTACAAAGCCACACATCTTCAGTAATAAATTTCATATCACATATAGCACTACATCGGTCTGAAACAGTTTTGATTCTCTTGTTTTGTCGCACACTGATCTATCCGCAACCTGTCAGGTTCGTCGCGCCACCAGTCTATTTGCACATCACTCTGTTTTTAGTTTTTTTTTGTCACTCTAAAATATCGGTGTCAATTATTCCATACTTATTAATTTTATTATACCCAAGAACAGATACCTGTAGAAAAGAATGTCTACTATATTTTTCTCTTTCTTTGCAAATACACGCGACATACTCTGCTCAGAGATATTTATTTACTTCATGGCTTTATCAACCAACCCTGATAAGAAATAAATCTTTGTTGCCATGCTAGTTTGTTGTCTCGCAGCATTTAATGAAGACTTAAGTCTCTTTCTCATTCATATTATAAGGTAGTAAAACTCCAAGCTAGTGGCATGTGGCTCTCTTGCCTTATTCAGATGTTTTATAAGTAGCTTGTTACTGCATCATAGTAATAATTTTATATGTTTTTAGAGCAATGGTTATGATCTCATATGTTGAAATGAGATGTCAGTGCATTTATGACATGTCTGTTTCACAATGTCAAGAGATCTCATTATCCCAGACATGATTTAGACAGTATTATTACAGTATATATATATATATACTAACCCCAATTTCCAAAAAGTTGGGACAGTATTGTAAAATGCACATAAAAGCAGAAAGCTGAGGTGTCAAACGAGCCTCAAACCACCACTCTGCTGCCAGATATGGAGTAGATTGGATGGATCACTTTAAGGGTTGTTTCTCCTGACTTATTTTTCCATAGAGTTCAATAGGAAAATGAGTCGGGAGAAACAACCCTTAGTGATCCAGCCATATCTACTGCATATCTGATGGTTTGAGGCTCGTTTAATACTTCAGACCCTTGATGACTTACAGCCATTTAGCCAACCATGGGTTTCTTAATATTCTGTGTAATTTACGGCTTAATCTAGTCCCACCCCCCCAATTCCCATAGAGATGCATTCAAATGCAGAGAGGTTATAGTATCGCTTCTAAGAGTTTTTTGATATCCTTTTATACCCAGTCATGATAGCATTACCTGTGGAATGTTCCAAACAGGTGTTTTTTGTTTTGCCCCTGTCCCAACTTTTTTGGAACGTGTTGCAGGCATCAAATTCGGAATTAGCATATATTTACAAAAATCAATACAGTTGATAAGGTAAAACATTAAATATATTTTCTTTGTGCTGTTTTCAACTAAATATATGATAACCCTTTTGTGTAGATGCATAGTGAAGGTGCCAGCGCCACCTTTTTGCGCAACATTCGTTGCTCCTGCAGCCAAACTATTAGTGGAAGACAATTAGTGACAACTCTGCTTTTATGTGCATTTTACATACTGTCCCAACCTTTTTTGGAATTGGGGTTTGTATATATATATATATACAGTATATATGTCTGAGATAGTATTGCTCCAGCCATGGTTTAAATGAACTCAGCTGGCTGACACCATGACGGGCTCCTGATACGATGTCAATAACTGTCATTGTTGCAGCAGAGAAAGGTGACTAAATCACAAAGATCAGAAATATGAACACAGGCAGGGGATTACTGCCTGATGTTAGTGTGAAGCTGCACGCAGGCTGACCTTCAGTAGGCTGCTCAATCAATGTAAGCAGGACAGTGAGTGATGGGAAACAGCAGGCATACTCGCTGGCACATCTCTATATCTCAGAGTGTGCCGGTCTCTGCTCTGTCCCCGGGGCCTGTTTCATTTGGACGTGTAAAAGACTAAAGGACAGTAAAAGAGAGACTGACAGGGATAAGGAGAGGAGGTATAATTAAAGCTGTGGGGATGATACGGGCTCATTATCAGCTTTCTCTCCTCAGATGCGTTTGTGTTTGTTTGCATGCGAGGTGCACGCATGTGTGCACACGTGTGTATAGTCATGCCTGTGTGTGTGTATGATCGTGTGTGACTATGTATGTGTGCAGTATGTGCGGGTGCGTGTGTTTATGTGACTGCGTGCTGACATTTTCTAGCATGCTATTAAGTTTATGCCCTTTCTGCACGTCAACTCACATTCAAGCAAGGATTTGGCTCTGAAGACTCACCTGTCCTACATATCTTTCTTTTTACTAAATTGAATAACCACTAAAAGTCCTTACAAACTTGCAGTGTCAAGTTGTGCGTTTTGTATTTCATGTTTTGTATTTATGTATTTTCATCATTTTGGTTGCTCCTTAAATAAAGTGTAGGGCACATATGTGTGAAGGTCCATTCCTTGCTTTTCCAGAGAGCTTAAAAGAAGGAACGGAGGCCATTGGGGCTGTGTCTGAGGAGATAGGATGTGCTTTTCCTCCCAAACTCAAAGGCAGAATGATTTCCCACACAAGCTCGATGCAGGTCTGTTGACGGGAACGTTGGCTTTGGCGAACATCAGTGACTCCAAAGGATTTGCTCCCAGGAGCTTTCTTTTTTGCATTTATTTGCGGGTGTCTTCCTTTTACCTGCTGTCAATCAAACAGATGATGAAATGCCTCTCATGTAATGGACACAAGCAAAAGAAAGTGACCGGCACTTTGTTCTTCAACTGTTTTCTTCTTCTTCAGCTGTGTGTATCTTGGTCAGGTGCTTACAAAAGTCCCTCATCAAACAGCCAACAAGATATTATTTTAATAATAACCACATGCAGCAGATTTATATTATTTCAATAACTCAACTTTTATTATACGTTACTTGTAACATTTACATTACATTACAGGCATTTAGCAGATGCTCCTATCCAGAGCAACTTACACAGCATTTTGCATTTATACATAGTATCCATTGATACAGCTGGATATATACTGAAGCGACGCAGGTGAAGTACCTTGCTCAAGGGTACAACGGCAGTGTCCGACCTGGGAATCGAACCTGCAACCTTTTGGTTCCAAACCCAGTTCCTTAACCATTATACTACACTGCCGCCCCTAACAAATAGTGCATTTGCATTTTAGGAATTTAGCAGGCACTCTTATCCAGTGATTTACACAGCATACATTATTTACATACAATCCATTTATACAGCTGGACATTACATTGAGGCTAGTGTCTTGCTCAAGGGTATAACATCAGTGCCTCACCTGACAATTGAACCTACAAACTCCTCAGTCACGAGCCCAGTTCCCTAACCAGCATGCCACACTGCTGGTCATAACTACAATCATCATTAGCATTATTTTCACTTGGACTATAGATAAAAGTGAGGGTAATAAATATATAGGATCCAGTGTAATAAATGAAAACAAGAAGCTCAGATTCAACCAACTGTTTTGCATGTTCCAAATCTTGTGAATAAAAAAACTTTAATTTGTTTGTAAGTCAAGTTAAGGACAAAACATTGGTTGAATACGGACATTTTTTTTAACTTCTACATCATCCTCAGGAACTATCTAAAAGGGTACGCTATGTACTCTAGTCTTATGATTTCTCATTAATTTCAGTACCATTATGATTTCTATTAGGTCAGTTTAGGCTGTAACTGTCGCGTGGGATTCTCTCGGTGTGTTTGTTTCTTCATTCTCTGCACTGGCTTTTTTATCCTCTTTTCTTACTTTCTCGCTCAAGTGTCCAACCAAAAAAATGGAACAGACACATTTGTCATTCTGGCACCAGTGCGTGTGACGCATTGTTTAGACACTCGGAGTAAGTGATGTAAGTGTCATGTGGGAAAGCCGCTCTGCATCTGTTGATGTTTGGTTTGTTGAATTTGCTTTTGTTCCAAAGAGGAATACGATATTCTGGTGAATGGGACTTTAGCATTCTTGCCATATTGTGATTGATATACAGTATGCACAATTAAAAAGAAAATTAGGTCTTCTATTAGCAGAGGAAATGGAGACGTATTTTTGGCTTAAATAATAAGTTTAAAAACTATAAATACATGATTTGTTTTGTTTACTCACTGTGCTGTACCAGATGTGACTAACCATTTGAGCTGCTATGTTAATAAGTAAATATATTTATATGGACATAAATGTTCTTCTGTAGATCTCAAGATGAATGAGAATGGCCTTTGAATGTATATGGTCGTGTAATATAAGGCAATTATTGGCAAAGCCTAAATCTATAAGCTATACCAGCTGCTGTCCACAGGAAGTCATTATTTTAATCTAGCTGGAATTAACATAAACTTGACCCACTCAAATATTTTGATAATGGCTGTGAACATCTGGTCATCTATTTTTGATAAACCCTGTTTAACAGGCCCTTTGTTTTTGATTCGGGACTAATATTCAGGGTTTGCTATGAGTCAATGTCACCTTGGATGAACTACATTGCAGATGAAAAGCCACAGGAAGATCTTTTTGGAAACATAGACATTTTAGTTGGAAAATGTAATATTTATACAGGATAGGCCCGTTCTGTATGCTTAAAACAAAGATGTTCCATCATGCAAGTTATATCCTCCATTGTGTCCTAATAGGTGATTAATCACAGACATGGGCTAATCCATTGCCCCTGTGTTTCTGTTCAACACTGTACTGTATCTCAGTGGGCTCCAAGAACAGGGAACAATTCATCTTCTGAATAAATCTATAAAGCACAGTCACCTGTTTGGATATATACCACCACTCCATTTTAAATAGGCTGAATTGATGGAATTATTCATTAAATTTGTATTGTTCTTGTCATTCAGCTCAGTTGCACTCCCGTTGGCTGAACTGTGCCAAAATGCTTGTCGTCTGACGCAGCTCTTTGTTGTCTTCATCAGGTAGCTTATACTCTGTTCCAGTATCACACTTTAACAGGATTACTTAATCTCCACAGAGATCTGAGTTACTTCTGCCAGAGAGAGAAATATGGTGGAATATTGAATTGAAATTGATTAGAGGATATTACAATTATTGCCCTTGTGTCCTGAAAAATGGTTGTAAATCAATTTTGGAATGGACATATCTAATTGAGCTTTTCTTCAGTGAATCCTCTCTTCCAATACAGGATTGGCTGACTAAATTTGGGTACCTCCCACCTCCGGACCCGGTGACAGGACAGCTGCAGACCAAGGAGGCTCTGACCAAAGCCATCAAAGCCATGCAGAAGTATGGGGGATTGGAGGAGACGGGAATGCTAGGTATGTGTGTATATGTTTTTGTTTGTGTGTTTCAGTGCATGCCAGGACAACAGTTCAAAGGTTCTTCAGTGACCTATTTCTGCATGGAAGACAAACTGGCCATTTTTGTGTGTGTGTGTGCGCGCACATTTGAATTTCTGCCTCCAGATGAAGAGACCCTGGTGCTGATGAAGACTCCGCGCTGCTCTCTGCCAGACGTCTCAGAGCCAGAGTCACAATCAGGCCGGCGGAGACGTTCAGTGCTGTCAGTGCCCTCCCAGACCAAGTGGAGCAAAAGACACCTGTCCTGGAGGTACGCTCAAGTGCAAAGCATGATGGGACATAACCCTGCCTGAACTAATGGTGATTGATGTTTGCATTTTTCCCCCAGCCACATAAATTAATATGCTCTGTACCATTCCACAGCTGCATATGGCCAGGTGAAGAATATATTGTTACTGTTATATAGCCTACATTAACAACATTTCTGACAAAAGCACTAAAAGGACTAATAGGCCTGCAGATTATTTACAGATGCAGTTTACCAGATGCAAGAAATGTGTCTGGTAAAACATTGCAATCTCAAATCGCAATGCTTTGGAGTATGTGCAATGATCTGTGTTAAATGAATGTGTTAAGCACTCCGACTCTTTAAGGGAGTGTGGAGAAATCATTCCATGAGTATTTTGAAATGGGAAATACATATTTTGAATTCACGTATGCAGAGGTGACATGCTTAATCTGCTCACTGCTGTGTTGTAACAGGAAAATCTTCCTGATCCCCAAGAAACAAAGGTTTGACGCCTATGCATTCCTGACAGTGTAGAACAAATTGTACTGTTGTATCTGCAGCTCCACATAAGCAGTTGTGTGTGATCTGTTTTTACGCCAGGCTTTTTAGAAGCACAGATGATAAGGCACTGGGGTTGTTCACATTACCCAGTAGGTGACAAAGTGTAGTTGTTGTTCCCACACACTTTAGCTTTCTAACACATGCAGGTGTTGACCTTTCCTGAGGGACTTGAAATACAAGGATTCTGAAGTCTCTTGAAGTTTCAGAACAGGGTTTTTTTTAAGTAAAACATAAAAATCTGTTGTGTTTTCGGCTGTTGTGAGAATAACCAGCCGATATGGAAATTCAAGCAATTGTAAATTCTCTTTGCTCTTCAGTACATTTGCAAGTCACCCTGGCAATGTCATTGCAATGGCTCAGAGACAAAGCACACTAATAATGATGATCCCTTACAATAACAGAACAGTTTTGCCACAGTGCAGCAGGCGGCCATGAGCCAAGCTTTGGGGTCGAAATCTCCCCTGATCTGATTCAGATTTATTATGGCAAATTAGCCTGTCACAGACTCGAGGATGAAATTGTGTTTTGCTGCAGAAACGGTTCTTAAACTATAAGCAGATCAAAGTAGTTAAAGTTATTTTGATTTGGCTAGCCATTTTAGAGCACACATACAAGAGCTGGAATGGAGTCACACAAGTTGGTCAGTCACTGTCAGTCACTGAGACAGGAATCCTATATATTTGCCTCTTATAATTCGTTTTTCTCTCTATAGAGTCAACTACCTCCAATGTAAGTTACTGACATCACGCCACAAATGATTTGCTTAATTGTGTATATGTATGTATGCTGTCTTATTCTGATAATTGGGTCATATCAAGTATGATGGACATAGGATTAATTGAATTAAACAAGGGATATCAGACTCCAGAGCCCAATGGCCACAGTGTTTGGTGGTTTTGGCTCTTACTGTAAGTGCGCAACTCAACTTAGTCACCCTGGCTCACAGACCTCAGAGTCCACAGACCTTTTTTAAAGCACAAAAACCTGCAGACACTGCAGCCTCCCCTGGCCTGACCTCTGGAAGAACACATTTACTCATCTGTAAAACAGAACAGTCCATTGAATCACCTGGCAAGGAAACTATAAGGAGAATATGCGGCGAGAGGACACTGCCCTGCTCCGCCCCGTTTCTCCCAGTGATTCACAATGGGCTCAATGCAGATGGCAGAACGGCTGGAAACTGAGGCATCGGCCCAACCGTTCAACCCTCAGAGGCCCCCCCTGCTGGATTCTGTGAGATCTAAGGCAGCATTGAGGAGCTGAGGGTGGGGGGCTGTGGAGAGAAGCTCACTGCTGAGTTTCTATCTGTCTCTTTTAAAAAGCACCATGACCTGTCAATCAAACCCCAGTCTCAGGGGGATAGGATGCTGTGCCTTGTACGTTACAGCTTACACTCCACTTAGAGGACTTAGAGCACAAACACACGCACACACACACACACGCACACACACACACACACAAACACATGCACACACACACACACACACAAACACATGCACACACACACACACACACTAACACACACGCACACATGCACAAACACATGCACACACACACACACACACAAACACATGCACACACACACACACACACACACACACACACACACACACACAAACACATGCACACACACACACACACACACAAACACATGCACACACACACATATGCACACACACACACACACAAACACATGCACACACACATACACACACACACACTTACACACACACACACACATGCACAGTCTCTGCCAATAGTAAGTATTTACTTGCTAATTTAACACATGAGAGCTAAATGTGCAAAGCTCTGTGGCGGGAAATGTCAGAGGCACACGAACAACAAGACAGATTATTTCTCTTGAGATTGATTCTATCTTTGTTCCTTTGGTCTCCCATGTCGTTGGAAACCTGCAGTTTCCTTTTGGACCGGGAAATTACTTTCCTTGCATGTGGCATTCTGCTATTAGCTGTGGAACCTTTAGTGTGATTAAATTGACTCACAGCAAGGACGTTAAAGAGAGAGAGAATATATTGTATGTCCAGCGCTTTGATTCAATTGGTTCAACTGCCACTATGTTCAATTGAAAAAAGCAATTTAATGAACGTAAAACCGAAAGCCAAAGCTAAAGTATTAAAGTAATTTTTTTCGATCTGGAAATTTTTTATATTCTGTTTTGGGTACACACCCACAGGATACGAACATTCCCGAAAGAGTCTCACCAGCTGGGCCGGGACACGGTTCGGGCCCTGATGTACTACGCCCTGAAGGTTTGGAGCGACGTTTCGCCCCTCAACTTCCACGAGGTGGCAGGCAGTGAAGCAGACATCCAGGTTGAGTTCACCAAGGCCGACCACAATGACGGATACCCTTTCGATGGACCTGGGGGCACCGTGGCACACGCCTTCTACCCAGGAGACCGCTTCACTGCAGGGGACACACACTTTGATGATGACGAAGACTGGACCTTCAGATCACCAGGTAAGGGTGTGAACTTGTGAGGCGGGCCACCAGAAGCTCTGTAAGTGTCTGCCATGGTAGTGCTCTGTAGTGCGTAATGCATCTTAAACAGTCAGTCAACCCAATGGTGCATTCTGTATTAACATTGTTGGCAAATCTGTGAAGCTGTCTGTTGTAGCAATGTTTAGACACTTTTATTGGCATAGTTTACAAGCAAAATTCAGTTCACTGCATATATTTGCATCACTTGTGTCACTGTGTCAGAGTGGAGCGCTCAGGCTCATGATTAGCAATCCACATTAGGTGTTAGAGGGGTGGGTGTCCATTGTAGAAATGGGGCTGAAAGGTTTTGAAGACCCTACACTTAAGAAAACTGATATTATGTGTTTTCATGCAGCTGCACTTGATGGAAACTAAAATGGTACAGAGCCTTTAGCAGCTGTATAGGCAGACAAATAAATATAGCCATAGCTGGGCAAACTCAGCCAGTTAAATATTTACTGCAACCAACCTGCTTCTGTTCCCCACTCTTCTGCTTTGTGCTGTGGAGCCGGGAGTCTCATCTGGGCAAATGTCAAATACAGAAACACCAGAATGCAGCCTGTGTCTGGCGTGTAGGAAATGGTCACAAAATTGGACCTGTCATTTTACATCCTGTGTTTTAATGTGCTGGCTTTAATGATGAGATTTGATATCTTATTACCGGGCATGAATCACTGATATTATATTTACGAGCTGTTTTCTACCCCAGCTACACCGCAGCATAGCCCATTGTAGCCAATTTTAAATGTTGCCTCACTGAGTATCTGCACTTAGCAAGCGGTTTGGTTTAATTCACGCTTAATTCGCAGTGCAATTCACACAGTACACTTATCATATACAGACAATCCACACATTTACTCCACTTATACAGACAGGTCCAGGCAGGGGTCTGCAGTCACGTGCACAGGCCTGGGCAGACAAGAAAACCTGGACTGGGGTTGGGGATTGGAACAAGATGCTCCAAAGGAGCCATTTTTTACTTTGGTCTTGTGATATACTCTTTGTGTCTCTCAGCTTTTAATTAAAATGAAAGCACAAGAACAAATGACGATGGAGATAATGTCAATGGAACATATTCTCAATGCAGCAGCTCCTTTGGGCACTGGGAACTGGCTAATGTTTGTCCACGCAAGTTATTCATTGTCTCAGGGCTCCATGTGGTCCACCAGGGATGGGCTAAGGCAGGGGTTCCCAAACTTTTCCATGCCAAGGACCCCCAAATTGTCGTAGCCTCTGGCTGGGGCCCCCCTATTGCGAAATGGCTTTTAAATTTTTTTTTTTAAATTACACTGGCAAATATAAAAAAATCTAACATACAGCTTCTTAATACACAACACAATACTTTTGACCCTATTTTGATTCCATAATCGGCCGTTAGCAGCTCAACGTAACGCTTTGACTGACAGGCAGACGGTTAGTTATTGGCTGCGATTGAAAGAAGGGCATGGCAAAGACCTAATTTCGATATGAAAGGATTTATAACAATTTATATCTTATTTTAAACCGGCACAGTAATCTTATGAATTGAATTGAAATAAATTTTTTAAATAAATAATTTTTTTTTTTTTTGCATTTTCCATTTTCCTCTCCCTTCCAATTGGCCCCCCTGGCGCCCCCTGGCGGCCCCCACTTTGAAAACCCCTGGGCTAAGGTATGCGAGGGGCTGGCTATAGCATAATTAAGGTGTACTGAGGAATATCTATGAGAATGGCTAAGGGAAATTCATGCTCAGGTAGGGCATGGAAAGGGGAGGATTGTCCCGTGGAACTTCATTAATATGGTGTGTAGGAATGGCTCCTTCAGAGCTCTGAAACTCCAATCGAGCTGCTCTCCCAGTGAATATATTGGTGAATAGATGTATTTGTTTGTTTGCACTTTGTTGCCATTTTGTCTTTGAATCTGAGAGTATGACTTTGGGGTCTCAATTATCACTTCAGTCACAGTGTGTTATGGTGCATGCAGATCATTTGCATGCGGAATTGTGATAAATATCTCAGAAACAAAATAAATCTCTGGTTTATTGAAAATATTTTTGGAGGTTCACAATGTCAAATACCAAGGGACTTATGAAGGATGAATGATAAACATGTATCATTTAGATGAATCATAAATGTGGAAATCATTTCCCCTCGAGTATAGTTTGAGGGTGTGAATGATATTTCATCAAATTTAAACTGGATGCAAGAAATGAGTTCAAGGACGGGAATGTGTAGAGATGAGAACTCCATTAATCTGTGCAGGCAGATTCTCTCTGGTTCATTTATGGGGGAAAATAATGCAGTGGTCAGTCAATCCTCAATCCCATACAGATCCCATTATAATCAGCCTTATCAGTTTCTACAGGTTATCTGCAGCCATAGGAATTTGTGTTTGCGGCAGCAGCCAGCTTGCCTTTATGAATTGCCTGCTTAAATATTTCTGCTAATGCAGGCTGGTTATGTAGGTTGAAAGTAGAGGCCTCTGTAACACAAGCATCACCAGCGTAATGCAAACTTCCAGAACTCCTATTTGTGGTCAAGTTGGACATTTTGGGTCCTTCGCATATTGCAAAATAGGTTTTTCTTCAATAGTTGAACTGGGTAGTGACAGCGAGACAAAGATGAGCATTAGCAAGCTTTGAACTCAAGAGGCTTTTAATTTAGAGGAGCCGTCAGGGGCAATGCAGTGCACATAAAACTTTTTTGTACAATCTTGTACTCTGTGGTTCAGAAGTCTCTATAGCACTTAGCAAAGTCTTCTGGCATTGAACTTTAGAAAAGGCTGGAAAATATTCAAAAGAGCTGTTATTTATTTGACACTTTTATTACTCACAAAGGACGCCTCATACACTGCCACTGCCAGCTGTTTCTGGGAGGCGGGCAGGGAAATCTTATTGGGCAACCTCCATCTGCCAGAAACAATGTATGCCACCAACACCTACTTGAGAGAGCTCATACAGTGCATTGTCAGAAAGCATTTATTCTAAATACTAATCGGTTCATTAAATGTCCAGATCAATCGCAGGCTTTTGATTTAACATTAAATAGTAGAAATTCGTGGCTTTGAAAACAGGGCAGACACAGTTCCTGTAAAGCAGAAACTAATGTCTTTACTGCAAATAAGATGTTTATGGGTTTGTAAACCACTAGGGCTTTGTACTAAATGTAGGTCACATTACAGGTCTGATTCTCTCAGGGTCTTTCAGCTGATCTGAAAAAAACAATTGTCCATTTCTTTCAAAACAGCAGGAGAACTAAATTGAAAAAATGTTAGTCTTTCACTGAACAAATAGGTGCTTTCCAACACATTTCTTTTTGGCGTATGTCACAAGTTTTCGCAGGGCACAGAGAGCAGGCGCTCTGTTGTTAACTAGGAGTGTCTTGGCACTACAGGGAACTGAGATGAATAAGTCCATTTTCTTTTCTGTTACCTCAGAGGGTGGGGAGAAGAATTCAATAATTCTACAGTTATATATAGAAGAACCTTATATCCTTTTAGGGATTTTTTAAAAATGTTTTTTAAACCTGTGTGTTTTGATTCTGATACTTTCCTTATCTTCAGTTTTTTTTTTTAAGTCAGTATACCTCACAGCATTGAGATGAAAAGTTGTATGCCATCCTTGGACATGCATCTGACACTGCCTTTGTTCTTCTTTCTGTCCCAGGTGGGATGGATCTATTTGCGGTGGCCGTGCACGAGTTTGGTCACGCCATCGGCCTGGCACATACCTCTGCCATCGAGTCTATCATGCGTCCATACTACCAGGGCCCAGTGGGAGACCCATTAAAGTACAGCCTCACCTATGAGGACAAGGTCCGTGTCTGGCAGCTCTATGGTAAGTGAAGATTCCATCTCTAGATGCACTACTGTTTGGAATCATTGAGACAATATTATGTTTTTGAAAGATTGATACATTAAATACAGTCAAGCCATTGATAATGTTACAAACTACTATTTCTATTTGATTCTATGTCTACTTTAGCAATTGTAGCCATTCTTACACATATTCCCCCCATTTTAGGGCACCAAAAATAATGAACATAAATTTAAATACAGTCATCATATTTAATATTTGGTTACATATCCTTTGCATGCCCTGACTTCCTGATGTCTGTGACCCAACAACGTCAAAAGACTCTTGATATCTTATTTTCAGATACTCTTACAAGCGATACTATAACCTCTCGGCAACAAGCTCCCAACCATCACTCTACTGCCAGATATGCAGTAGATATGGATAGATCACTTTAAGTGTTGTTTCTCCTGCCCCATTTTTTTATTGAACTCTATGGAAAAATAAGTCAGGAGAAACAACCTTTAAAGTGATCCATCCATTATCTACTGCATATCTGGCAGCAGAGTGATGGATTAAGGCTCGTTGATGACTTACAGCCATTTAGCCAACCATGGGTTCCATACTATTTCTGTGTAATTTACAGCTTAATCTAGTCCCACCCCCCAATTCCCAAAGAGATCCATTCAAATGCAGAGAGGTTATAGTATCTCTTGTACCTGAAAAATAGGATATCAAGAGTCTTTTGATGTTGTTGGGCCACAGACATCAGGAAGTCATGGTATGCAAAGGATATGTAACCAAATATTAAATATGATGACTTTATTTACATTTATGTTAATTACTTTTGGTGCCCTAAAATGGGGGGGGGGGATGTGTAAAAATGGCTACAATTGCTAAAGTAGAAGTAGAATAAAATATAAATTGTGTAACATTATCAATGTCATGACTGTATTTTTTGATAAATGTAATGCTACCTTGGTGAATAAAAGTATCAATTTCTTTTAAAAATATTAAAATGTCTCAGTGATTCCAAACTTTTGAACGGTAGTGTACCTGTCATGATACATGACGGCTAACAATACTTACAGTGCACAGAAGTAGGATCATTGGTCATTTATACAATATGATAGATGAAGTAACATTACTTGACAACAATGGCGTAAAGCTTCCAGTTTGTGTAGTGTAGCCTACCGTTATGCTCAAATAGCAATTAAAACAGGTGAATTTGACAGCACAGGAGCGATAAACTTATTAACGGAACATTTAATAGAAGGAAATACAACAGTAAAGATAGGTGGCTACCATGGTCTGATCAATACAACGAGCAACAAATGTATTAACATCAAGTTTATCTGAAGGAAAAATGGCACTAAATGTAGCTGGCTAGCCTGTTCTGATCATCGAGAACATTCAAATATAAATGATTCTTCTATTATACAAACATACTTCATGAAAATACATACAGAAAGAAATAGGATGTCACTCCAATGCAATTTTTTTGCTGAGATGCAAGCAAAAAAACAAGAAACAAAAAAGCGGGAAAGCTCAAATACAGCTGTTTTAATTGGCTAGTTTAGCATAACAGTACTCTATAAAAACTTTGCATTGCACCATTCTTCTTAATCATTGTTAACAGCTGCCAGAAGTGTTGCCACCCCCCTATTACGCAATCACAAGAACCTTCACTAGCAGCTTTCCTGCAGGAAACACTGCATTATTTTTTATTGTGCTGTATGGTGTAGCTTGGGCCTCATTGCAAGCCCAATGTAAACCAATAATGCATGGTAACGCTAGTTTCCTGCTCCCAGGGGTTCGAGATTCCATATCCCACACAGAGCGTCCCGATACATCCCACAGCGCAGATCCCCCTGTTCTACTGGACCTCCCTGAAAACAGGTCGACTGTCCCGTGAGTAAGAGGCCATCTTTGTACCCTTTTCACCACTGCAGAGGAGAAGCCATTGGAAACACTCTCTTTACAGGGCTTATTTGCGAGCACGGGTTTAAGTGTGACAACGGTCACTGCAGGTCACTTTATATGGCTCTATCAATAAGGTGTGAAACAATGTAATTGCTCCGCTTTTACCATCGGTCTTCAAGTTGCAATTAAGTTTCTGTATGAATTATTGGCTTGGTGAAAATTCGAATATAAAACAAAACAAACTGGTTTACCTTCAATATTTGATAAAAATCTTTATTAAATGCACAGCCATACACACACTCACATGCCCGCGCATTGTGCTCTTCCTGTTCCTCAGGCTAAATCCTGACACCCCAGACAGATGCAACACTCACTTTGATGCTGTGGCCCAGATTCGTGGAGAAGCCTTCTTTTTCAAAGGTAATGAGTACAAGGAAAAAGCAGCGAGCCGCGATCAACATTTAACCCCAAACATGGGCCTGTTTTTGCTCAGCACACTTTCGCAGTTTCTCAGAATGTGTCCTTGAGCACCGGTGTCCATAGTGTTTCTTTGAATGATCAAGTACTGCAAATTCCTCATCGCTCCTGGAATGTTTGATGATGCAGCCGTTAGCGATGACAATTGCAATGAGCCCTTAGTGCATTTCTTTGTTCTTATGATCCATGAAATTGTCTCAAAAGAGCCCCATCCTGCAGGATATTGAATAATTCCTGTGTTGGATAACCATCAGAGGTGCAGTTATTACTGAAGGGAAGGGGGGCTGTCCTTTGTCTAATCAATTTCTTCTGCCCACGTCCTCACCTCTGTCTGTTCATGTTTGCCATTGTTTCGGTAGCAGTATTGTTTTCTCTATCGCAGCCTTTGTCATTTAGTTTGTGTCCGCCCGGCTGCTTCCAACAGCGGAGTTTTCGTCTGTTGACCCAGCGAGCTGGTTGTGCTTCCCCCATTGTGGCCTCTAAAACACGTTTGCAGTGAATGACCATGCACACTTATTTTCCCTACTCCCTTGCCATCTCAGGGAACTACTTCTGGCGTCTGACTCGAGAGAAGCACCTGGTTTCTCTGCGCCCGGCCCAGATCCATCGGTTCTGGAGGGGCCTGCCCGCCAACCTGGACAGCGTGGACGCTGTGTACGAGCGACCCGGGGACCACAAGATTGTCTTCTTCAAAGGTACCATGTGAGCAGGACTGTGAGAACCAAAATGGGTTTACTGAACAGAATTTATGGTTGTAATACTAACCCTGCCTATAAAGACAGTTGAAGTGCCATTAGAATAATTAGAGTCATCATTTACAGTTGGAAACGTCCTCTCTTTTTTTAAGTGTTTTGTAAACATGTCAACACTAATAGGAGGAAGAAGCATCATAAGTCATTCACGCATAAATATGATATGTTCCCAAATGCTTTAATGCCATAATGTGTCTCTTGTTTTGGCTCTCTCTGAAGCGCATTTCCATTTGAACTGACATTGCCTTACTGAATAAATAGACTGAAGGATACATCCCGTCCCTAATGTTACAGCCTCATCCTCCCACTTGCCTCCAGCTGGAGTTTCTAAAAACTGTGACCTCATAGTCCGTCCCATGGTGATGCAGCTGCATGCTCTCTGTTAAAAGGATAGTTCTCCTTCTGGAGTTTCTTTATATTATTTTGGTTATAGTTTATGTTTCCGATTGTATGGGATGAGGTTTCTGATGACATGCTGGCTTTATTGTGACTATTATAGGGGGCTTTTGCGAGTTTGTGTTATAAAGCAAGCAAACACACTTTGAAGTGGCTCAAATCGCAAGCTTCAAAGTGTATTTGCTTGCTTTACAACACAAACTCACAAAAAACCCCTATGCTACAGTGCCTTATGCCTCCAGAGGTTGTATTTTGTGTATATTAACAGATTTTTATTATTTAGCTAAGTTTAATCTCACATTCAGTTGGAACTATTTTATATGGTACATGCAACCTGAGACTTCTGCATTCAACCAGCAGGATATAAAAAACTGGATATTTATTTTTATAATTGTGAATCATGTCTATAAAACAACACAATTTTTTTAACACCTCCCTGTTCAATTAATCTTATTTTTATTCCAAACAGCTGATCGATGACTTCATCACTGTAAAAATGGCCACGCACGCACACACACATGCACACATTATATTATATCCATTTAGCAGACATCCTTAATCAGAGTGACTTACAATATCAGAAACCATAAGCTCTATATGCATGTGTATGCATGTGTTCTATAACACATGCATACACAAACACAACACACAGAAATGTACCAACAATGTCGATCATTAAACAATCAATTCAGACTATGGTAATCCACTCTTAATTTACTTATATTGATTAGAATACTTGTATTATTTGAAAACAATGTGTGTTTGTTGATGCACTGGCCTTCAGGACTGAAGTACTGGATTTTCAAAGACAACAATGTGGAGGAGGGCTACCCCCGACCAATCGGTGATTTTGGCCTGCCGGTGGAGGGTGTGGACGGCGCCTTCATCTGGCTGCACAATGAAAAGACCTACTTCTTCAAGGGCAGCCAGTACTGGCGCTATGATGATCATCTGCGGCGCATGGATCTGGGCTACCCCAAGGACAGCACGTTGTGGAAGGGAGTCCCTCCGCAGCTGGATGATGCCATGAGGTGGTCTGACGGTGAGCGTCCTGCAATCCGCAGTGAACATTACATGGAATATCATCTCATCAACAATTATGTCACTTCAGTAGTCAGTTTTATATAATGTCTAAAACGATCCCAGATAAATGTAACTGCAAAAAATATATTCCATGCTAGGGAATATAAAGGGAGGTATGTAGAAAACGTTAAGTAAATGTCCATGCATTTAATTACATTTCAAAATGTTTATTTAAATGTCATTCAATGTAGTTTCCGTCTTCCATGTAATTTGTACTAAGGCACTCTCAACAGGAAGTGAGCATAGCAGATACTTAACATTGTATTTCTTTCTTTCTCTCTCTCTCTTTCTCAGGCGCCTCCTACTTCTTTAAGGGGAAGGAGTACTGGCGGGTGGTAGGGAGTGACATGGAGGTGGAGTCAGGGTACCCGCGGCCCATAGGAAAGGACTGGATGATGTGCACTGATATGCAGTCTGATTCTCCATCCCTGGAGGCCAACGGCACAGAGACTCGCTCGCATGGCCAGCGCCACGCCAGCCACGCGGAGAACAACTACGAGGTGTGCTCCTGCACCTCTGACTCAGCCACGGCCCTTTCGGCCCACCTGACCCTCTCACACCTCGGGCTGCTGGCCTTAGCCCGTGGATCGCTGGCCCCCCTGGTGGCGCTGGCTCTGGTCCTATGTGCACCTCCATGAGGAGGGGGAGGTGTGTAGACCTACACCAACAGTAAAAAAAAGAAAGAAGAAATTATTCAAACCATCAATTCAATGGAAGAGGAACTGCCTGGGTTTTTTTTTTTCTTTTGCGCTGTTGTCATACAATTTAGCCACCGTGCTCACTCTAATTGTTTGTTTATAAACTTGAATAAAAGTATTTTTTTAAAGCCATGCTAAGGTATTATGTCACTATGAATTGTTATTATTGTTAATATTATTACTAGTACTAGTAGTGTTAAAAGTAAATAAAATGCGATAGTATCGATCATTCCAAGTGCTTGTCCGGGACGTTTTCACAGATACGTATTCCCATTTTAATAACCAGATCCTGAGGGGTAGATCCACATAAGGATTGCATGTCAGCTCAGCTGGTGACAAAAAAAAGCCTGCAGAAGTTTCACATGATTCCGTAACCAGTTGCAATGGCTCCAATCTGTAATGAGGGATTTACGAAACCACGTGCATATCTGCCGTGGATACATTTATAATGTACACACATGCATATGCTTTCGAGGGATATGCACAATAAATAAATAAATAGTTTTCATGAGGTTCATTAACTATTCCATCAGAGACACTAACAACCTGTGCTAATTACGGGTAGTAAATAACACAGACTAAAAGAATGAAATGCATGAATTGTCCAATGCGACTTTAAGCCACCGTACTGTGAACGCGATCTATAACCCTGGTGGCTCTAATTGCACCGGGGAACTGCCTTCATGAACAGTACAAAAAGATGTAATGGGGGAACAGCAATCAAGAACGGTACAAAATGATCAAACGAGAGTAATTCCTTGTCCATGTGAGCCACTGTGATGATGTGCATGCGCTACAGAAAATGCAGGCCATCAGATAAATACCCACTGTTAGCTCAACAGAATTTTCAGTGCGTTTTCTACATTCTTTGTAGAACAATGTTGCTGGATATTCCCCTCTAAGCAAATTGGCACAAAATAGAATGAATGTGACCTGTGACTCACCACCACTGACGCTGAATAAAAACACACCCACAGTTTTCTTTATTTCAAGAAGAAAAATATGGGCTACAAGAGGTGGCAACAAATAATCTGAATATTTCATGAGTCTCATCAAAGCCAAAAAAAGACTAAACATACCAACAAGGTGCATCCCGTTTTAAAACAATTTCCTTGTTTTTTTTTTCTTTCTTTTTTTTTGATTGTGAGATACAAGTAACTGAAGACGGTTTGGTTGAAACATTCTTTAAATATTCTGATTTTATGCATTAGGCTTTGCTAATTATGATGAAAGTTTAAGTGACTGCCTAATTATCAACTTTTTGCATAAGAAATTATTCAATTGTTCATGAATTTTCTATGTTTTGCAACATGAGGTGTAAAACACCAATCAGTGAGCCGGCTCATTCTGGGCATATCTACACCTGAACTTATTCCACTCTACTGTTCCTCTTCAATATCATCAATTACGTAAGTAAATTAGGTGACAGGTGTCATTTATGTTCAGAAAATACTGAATTAATATTCAGTCAGCAGCAAATTAGCATTCAACTAAGACTCAAATTACACTGAATTTCAATTCAGGCTACACAAAGTTTATATTCTGGTTTTCAGACATTTTCTATTACATGAGCTTGTCCAGTAAACTGTACTTGAAAATTTAAAAAGATTATAATGTGTCATTTTGTGGTGTCCCTCTAGGTTTTGACTTCATTGTATATTAAATAGTTTAAAAACATTTTTAATCTAATCAATTTTGTTATTATTAAATATGAATGTTAGATGACAGCAGTCATCCTATACAGACTAACAATAAATGTTTGCACATCTAAAAATGGCCTTACTATTCATCTTGGGACAGTTTTCAATTGGACAGTGAGCTTAGTAAAACAAAATAATACTGCCTTCTGACAGTATTTATTATAACAGGTACAAAATACGATAACAAAAGTAGCTTATCCTCTTTATTGTGACAGAATTATTTTAGGGACTCTTATCATGCACCATGCATATTCATTACACATGAATGAATGTGACCTTAATCTATACAGTGCCTGACTTATTTTCCATACAGTTCAATAGGAAAATGAATCAGGAGAAACAACCCTTAAAGTGATCCATTCATATTTACTGCATATCTGGCAGCCGACTAATGGTTTGAGGCTCATTTGATACCTAAGGAATTGGGGTTAGTGTATGCAAATACCAACCAAGAAAAAATTGCTTGTATACGAAAACATTGTATATAAACACTATCAAGGGTGCAGTGATTTTGTGTCATGCTGAACTAAAATGCATTTTTGGAAGGCTTAAAAACAATGGATATCATTTTTTTATTTGTTTCACTGTACCAAATTCATATGAATATCTTTAAAAAAATTATCTTCTTAAGCAAAAGATTTTTGTATTCTTGTCTTGCTTGTAGTCCTTTGGTTTGGTTTCTTTTTGATGTACCTGCGCTGCATGAATGATACATCTTTCATGTCATGAAACTCTTGATAAGGGTTTTCCTGTTTTTTTATTAGCTATAATAATAATAAATCCTTTATTTCAGGGAAGTCCCGCTGAGACCAAAGTCTATGTTTCTGGAAAGCCCTTTATACAAACAAAACATTCAGATCAAATATATTTTAATATTGTAATTAAATTACAATATTAAAATATTCAGTAAAATAAATAAACATTATTGTACATGTAGCATACAATGAAAACATAAGACAAGAGGTACAGTGATCTGAAATTTCTGAAATTATCACACAACACAAGTACATTTGGCCGCTTGTGGAATCCTATTCAACACTAAACACAGTTATCGGGCAAAGAGAACACCATATTCAAAAAGTGCATTTTAAAAGGTGACCAGAATCGGACATACAGTATATGTTCAAACAGATGTTGTTATCTGACCCAGTATACTGGCTGTATCGAGCACAGTTATTGGTCACTCGTAGGTCAAATTAAAAGGGTCAAATTCGGAGGTGGGTGTGCTGACGTGGTACGTCACACGTATTGTTATGCTTACGGTAGCAATACCTTTACAGACACTTGAGTGCTGTTAATGAACTCACACGCTCGTAACAGAGAGATATTGTTCTCTGCAGGAGTAGATGTGTTCATCTGCATGGTGAAAGAGAGTAAGGCAAATTGCCCTAACGATTTCCCTTCATTTATTTGCTTGCCTTTAATTAATCCCTACAGAGGTCTGTTGAAACAGGGTGGCAGCAGAGGGCTCAAGTTGGTTTTGTCTTAATTAGATTTTGCGAGGGAAACATAACAACTATTTGACATTAAAACAGTGTTTTGGTTCAGGTTTAGAAAAATATATGTTTAGTAGCTTACAAGAATTTACTCACCCGACAATCCATATTGGAGGCAAGCAACTGGTATTTGCTTTAACGGGGATTACTATGCTGAATTTGTATTCTTCAATGGCACTATGCCTAATATATAATCAGTGGCTAGTTGCGCACCCAGCCTGCTATGTATTGGGATTGGATGGTAGCAGGAGAAAAAAACAGCGTAATGTCTGGCCATTTTCCCCCAAAACATTTCCTTTCATTTAGGATATTGACCACATGAGAGATCATAACATAAATCCTAAATGCAATTTTATAATCTGTGCAGCAATATTGATAAAAAGAAAAAAAACATGACAAGAGTGAAGAATTTTATGGGAGTGGCAGTATTTCAGAAGGACATTTCAGAGTGCTGTGATGTGAGGGTGTCAGGACAAGAAGACATGCACAGCTCTTCCCTTTTGCATTAATTGGCCCCTGCAGTTGTGGGAGGTTGCGGGTGTGTGCAGGAGGACGGTGTGGACAGATGCGCTGAACACGCCATGAGTTATGGATTTCAAATTTGGGTTGCAGATACAGCTCAGTCTTGAAGCCGCAGGGTTCGGTTTGAATTGCATAGCAGGCGATCCTTCATATGGGGTAGGGAATATGGGGTAGGGAAAACAAATCAATCACCCTGAGTGATCACACCAGACTAAAGTGAACGCTCACAGAGCTCATTACAAGTTAACTTCACATATTGTACATCTAGCACCTGCAAGCATATGTTTTCTTGATTTTTTTTGTCAGCAATATGTTAGTTTGTGATATAAAACTAATCCTTATAAAAAAATATATAATGAAAGGCCCTGATAGCATGGCATTTTAAGCAGCCTACTTATCAGTCATAAACTTATACTGCAAGTTATTTTCATTCCAAAAAAAAACAAAAAAACATACTGTATTAAGATATGGATTGGGAGGAAAATATTAGGCTTCATGTTATGGTAATGAACACTGGACCCAAATGCAGGACTCGGAGACAAAAACTCTGGCAAAATGACTCCACAAGAAGTAATTTATTAGGCACAAGAGAATAGGGCACGAAACAGGGAAAAAACTAGGTGAAGGGCTGGAAACAGGGTTGGTGAAACGAATGGGCTAGGCTGGAGAAAGGGCTGGAGTGAACAGGGACGGGAAGCAGGCTGGACGGGCTGGAGCGAGAAACAAAAAAAACAACAAATAGGTTAGGCACGAGTAAGCAAGCAAACAGAAAAAAGAATGTCAAGACGGGGCTGACAAACTAAACAAACTGGCAATGACACTGTGAAAGAGGAGAACTTAAATAAAGCGGGGAACAGGTGAAAAGGCTAATAGAATTACTAAAAGAAGAGGAATGTGTGCGGGTACTGGGATAATTAAAGTGTATGCGTAATGTATGTGAGAAGAGGGGGAGAGTGATAGGCTGAATGATAATGAGGAACAAAAACGGGGAACCACGCCCAGCCAGCCCTGCACAAACACGGAACAGACAGACAGGGTGAACTGAAAAACATGACATGAAACAAGAGGAATGAAAAAACAGGAGAAATGAAAGAAAGGTGGACTGGAAGGAAACGGCAGATGTTACACTTCATCTCCATTTTGCATGGGGATGAGGCTTACACATACTTTGATGACTCTTAGGGCCTGATTTACTAAGACCTTTAGCGGGCGCAAAACCTTTTATCATACGCAAAACCAATAACATGACCAATGATTGGTCATGTTATTGGTTTTGCGTGTGCTAAAACGTTTGCACCCGCTAAAGGTCTTAGTTTGATGCCACAAATTTTCAGTTCAGTTGATACCTGAATTAAATACATTCTTTTTAAAATGTCTGGAAAAGTAGAAATGTAAGTGTTCTTTAAAAGCTGTGTAAAGCAAAATCATTTAACAAAACATTTAAGCACCATTGTAAAGCCAGTTAATGTATTGACAAAAAATGTTTGGTAAGCACAAAATCTAGAAGAATCTGCAATGTGACACCACTCTTCCATGAGAAAGTCAATCAATTCACGTTCAGTTGATGGAAATGCCAAATGCTGCTCGAGTTTTGTTCCATAATATTTCATAAATGCTCTACTGAGTTCCGACATGGTGGATGAGAATGCCTTGACATCTGGTGGCACAAATAACCTCGGAAAAAAAAACTACTGCCACAATATAAAAACTGGTATCCATGTTCATGTATTTGAGCTCTGGTCATTTTTAAACCCTTCTGTTGTCCAAAGTGTTGACCAGCTTTGTGTGATTATTAACCATTTTACCATAGCATTCAATTGCACATAAGAAAGCATGGCTACATCAGCTATTTTCTTGTACAAGGATCAGGGTTCCTATCCGTTAAATAAAACGTGGTTTTTAATTGAAGGTCTTTGGTTTCATTCCACAGGATGTAAATTAACTTATCAGGATGTAAATTGCACATGTGAAGCTATCAGCCAAGATCAATAGTCCATGTGCCTGGGAGAGTTTACTTCCTCCGCATCTTTAACAATTAACTTTCTGTAAAATATTTAGCCTTAAACTTAAAAAGGTGAATGCAACAATCTGTTAAATCAAACATGTAAAGGCAATGATCAAATATTAAAACTAACTATTTGTTTGTGATGCTTAAATGGCTTGTAAATGCATGGTATAATTATGTATAATTATGACATAACAAGAATGTCAAATTAAAATCTAATTAGAACCGTATCAAACAATAATAGAAACATAAAAAAACATATGCACATTAATTATGCTAACAATTTTTGTATGAACATAATTATCATAGCTTCATTGCTAGCAACTTCATTACACTAATTGTGATTATTCAATCCATTTCATAAGCCAAAGGATAACTTTATAGTGATCATTTTCTTAATGTTTGATTATGCAAAAATGTTAATGAAATATGATGTAAATATATAATGTATCGTACAATATGTATAGTTTGTGATGCAGTAATGGCGCTACAGCATTTCCCATCCGTTATTTTTTTTGTCTAAATTGGAATGATGTGTTATACTATTCCTATTTATTTACTGTACAAAATATAATGCAACGGTGGAAAACAAAGTTCTTTGGTATAAAAATCACTTTCTGCCCTAAAAAATGTGATAGCCCAGCTGGCAGGAAAACAAAATAGTATTCACCTGCTCATCAATACCTATTCTTCTGGCTGCATTTCCATAGCAAGTGCAGTAACAAGCACTTTGAATGCCCAGACTCAGTCATCAGGGGGGTTTTTAATCTAATTGTTTGGCCCACTTTATACACAGCACCTCTTTTCACTCTGCACCTGACCAGCATCATCATTTTTATTTTTATTTTTTTAAACTGTACACAACTGACTTGATTGATGCATTTTCACACTATACAAATAGTTATATATACAGGAGAAATTTAACCAGACCTGCGGATATGGCTGGGTATTAAGAAGCTCTTGCCTGGGAGAGTGACGGAGTTATTAACATTAAACCTTCTGGCTACAATTTCGCATCTGACCTCTGCTCTACACAACAAAGCACTCCACAAGATTTTTCTGCGTCAGAAGTTTGGTCACCATGGTAATGACTTTCAAGATGAGCAAACGGCACAGTGCATTCATTCCCATTACTGTTTTATGTTTTTCAAATATTGTTTCATACAAAATCAAGTCTTTTGGTTATGCAAACAGCCAAACAAGATGCTTAAGCTTTTGTGCAACTTGATTTCTGGGACAGGATCAGGTGCCAGTCTGAAAAGAGAATTATACTGAATTATGCTGAGTTGGCCTACGGACAGTGTGGAATTACATACCATCATGTATAGGCCTGCTGATACAGGTTTACTGCTGTGTCCTGATAGTGTTTTAAAACGCTATTATCCATTTCATGTTATCCGTAAGAAGAGGTTAAGGCAGAAGACCAAGATTCTGAGCTTCAAAAGTGGCTGAGTCAGAAAATCCATTCACAATTTTAGTCCATATAATTGAAGGTTTGAGGCACCGCTATCCCTTTAGCTGATTATGGCTAGGAGTCTGCCGCAGTTTACCTCAGGTTAATGTTGTCTTAGTTCCTCCCAACTTTTTGCCAGGTTTTTTCACAGAATACCATCTGTAACCAGTTACTTTCTGTACTTTACTGTAGCACTGTGTGACTTGTAGACCATAATATAGTCACAGTAGTGATATAATATAGTAGTGACTAGAGACCATTTTGTTTAACACATGAATGTATGCATTTACTCATGAACAGTGTTTGGTCAATAACTTTCACTTTTTCTGAAATGGACACACAGATTATTCTTCAGAAATTTCCAACATTGCATTCCTACTACAATAAGGATTAATCCAAATAAGTTCAGTTGGGACATATGGAGAAAAAAATGAATTTAACCATAAAAACCAATTGACCCTGTGGCTCTCCAGGACCATTGCTGATGACCACAGCCTGAAACTATATAACTACAGTGTAAAACCACTTTTCTTCCAGAAGACTAGCAATAGGCATTCATTAGTATTGCAGGCCACTAAATCATCTGGTAAGATATTTCATAAACTATTGATAAGGTAAATGTTGTGCTTGTCTGTGGTGTCTCCTTTGTCTCCTTGTCAAATGAACCTGCTTGCATCACTTCCTTATGATGACAGATATGGTCAGAGACCATAATGATTATCATTTTACCTTCTGTAGCCTTCCTTGAACCACACAATATACCATAATTACAACTTAATTGAAATGTCATGCCCTGGATACTGTGTTATCATGGCAGAGAGAATCAATGCCTTTGAAACATCGGGAGCCTGGTAAATTGAACCTTAACAACAAAGGAGCCTCTGTCTATCTCTGTTTCTGTCTCTGTGTGTGTGTGTCTGTGTCTCTGTCTCACAGCTAAATTAAAATTAGGTTAAGACATGGGTCTAAAAATAGCCTGTTCTCAGATTCCTTCAAATGAAATTAATTTTAATCCAATTCCATGAGCTACAAATAGAGCTATTTCATCATGGTGTGTAATGTGAGCCAAAGATTTATAGAGACACAAAAGGAACAAATTGTCCTGGTGTCTCAAATGTTTTGAGTCTTATGAGTTGAAGCGGGGCTAGGTAATCTTTTGTCCTCCAGGTGAAAATGAATGTTCTTGGCGTTCAGATTTTTTAAAAAAAAGAAGCAATGTCTTTGTGGCAAATCCATGTGTGACTCATATTGTTTTAGAGACCATATGCATTTGTCAGGTGCCGGGGCGGCTGTGGCTCAGGAGGTAGAGCGGGTCGTCTGCTGATCGCAGGGTTGGCGGTTTGATCCCCGGCTCCTCCTGTCCACATGTCAAAGTGTCCTTGGGCAAGACACTGAACCCCAAATTGCTCCCAATGAGCAGGCTAGCACCTTGCATGACAGCTGCTGCCATTGGTGTGTGAATGTGTGTGTGAACGGGTGAGTGAGAGGCCATTGTAAAGTGCTATATAAGTGCAGTCCATTTACCATTTACCATTCCCATCCTGCTGTATAGAGTACATTTTGAGGTTTTAGTCTGTTTTATGTTGTGTATCCTCCTCACTTTAAAGCGATTCCATTTACACCACTATCACAGATGCCATATGCGTATGGTTGTATGCAATGAAACTAAACTGGTAGTTTGAGTCAAATCTACGAGTTACTTGTTTTTTTCTGGGTTAAGAAGCAAAAGTAGATTTTACAGTTTGACTGTTTTCAAAATTTTCTTCACAGTTAGCATCATCATATATACAGTAGGCTCTATTTCATATACTATTTATTCAGCTCAGGAGTACGACTGAACGTCTTTATCTGAAGCACATATATTTTGGGTAGCAGGGTTCAGAAGAGTAACTGAAGGAACTTAATGGTACAGCAGTGACTCTTGGGGATTGATCCTGCAGCCTTCTGTTTAGATGTCAAATCCCCCCACTCATCTGTCCACTGTTCTTTCTCATACGGTCTTTTTTCTTCCATTTTTAAAAACACTAATACACAGAAAAACACTAATGGTCTTTTGAGTTACTTTCAAATTCAGTTGAAGGATTAATAGTTTGCCATAGACAAATGCATGCACACACATATACACACGCGCACACACACACACACACACACACACACACACACACACACACACACACACACACACACACACACACACAGCAGTCTCACATTCTCCCACCCATTCAGTGGATCTCTTAAATCTTTGGGGTCCTGACATCAATGACCTTTCCCTGCTCTTCCAGTAAATTTTTTCTTAAAGGTGATTTGAGCTAATGCTGTACTATCCAAGGGGTCAAACAGGCTGAGATCTCGGGTCAGTATGAAATGACCCATGTTGTCAATAATCCATGTAGTTTTATCGACTATACCCCCAGAGTTAGTTCAGAGGTTCAATCTTCCATTAAAAAAGCATGAATCAAACAAAAAAAAATCAACTTTTACCAGTCTTATATACAGTGCCCTCCACTATTATTGGCACCCCTGGTAAAAATGAGTAAAAAGGGTTATAAGAAATTCACCGTTTGGTGAATTGGCTTAATCTCATATTGAGAAAATGAAAAAAATCCAACCTTTAATTTAAGTAAATTTATTATGAGAAAAAAATCCCTCATCAAGAAATAATTATTTTTAACAAAAATAATGGGAATTGGGGGGTGAGACTAGATTTAGCTGTAAATTATGCTGGAACAGTAGGAAATATATGGTTCGTAAAATGGCTGTAAGTCATCAAGGGTCTGAGGTATCAAATGAGCCTCAAACCATCACTTTGCTGCCAGATATGCCGTAGATATGGATGGATCACTTTAAGGGTTATTTTTCCTATGGAAAAATAAGTCAGGAGAAGAAACCCTTCAAGTTATCCATCCATATCTACAGTATTTCTGGCTGCAGAGTGGTGGTGTAAGGCTTGTTTAATATGTCAGATGTGTTCCATACTGTTCTATGTAATTTACAGCTAAATCTAATCCCCACCCCCCAAATTTCATAGAGATCCATTCAAATGCAGAGACATTATATTATTGCTTGTAAGAGTACCAAAAAATAGAATATCAAGAGTTTTTTGATGTTGTTGGGTCACAGACATCAGGAAACCATGGCATGTAAAAGATATGCAGCCAAATATTAAAAATGATTACTTTATTCTTTATATAAATGCAGGGGTGCCAATAATTGTGGTGGCACACATGGTTTTGTTAAAAATAATTATTTCTTGATGAGGGATATTTTTTTCTCATAATAAATTTACTTCAATTAAAGTTTGGATTTTTTTCTTTTTTTAAGTGTGAGATTAAGCTAATTCACCAAACCGTGTATTTTTTATAACCCTTTTTACTCATCTTTAGCAGGGGTGCCAATACGAGTGGAGTATGTCTTGTATAACCTCTGCCTTTATGCTTTTATTAATAACATAATTATACCTTCCAGCCATTAAACATAACATTTAAATTTCCTCTGTTTTTACTATTGGCACTAATGTTCTAATGCTTCATTTCTGTATGTGAATGATATTTTCATTTAAATACATATTTTCCAATCCATTATGTGAAAAAAAATGGTGAAAATAAGGAAACTATTTTCAGCATGATTGCCTCTGATCATGCAGTACTGTAAATTACACCACCGTCCTGAATACATTTAACATTATGGAAATCAATGATACCATAAGCAAACAGTGCAAAAGAGCTTATTCAACAGACTAAATTAAATGTAGAGCAAAAAGAGAAGATTATCAGCTCTATCTTCTGCCCAGCAACAGCCTCAATACAGTTTCATTAGCACATTCATTTTAGGGCATTTATTATTATTATTATTATTATTATTATTATTATTATTATTATTATTATTATTATTATTATGTATCGCTTTTGTATAGCCAGATGACAAAACATATAGCTTTGTTACCATCGTTTTTGAGGCCTACAGAATGTTAGAACTTCAAAATCTCTCATTCCATACCATTTGTTTTTTTCAAAGAAATTTGATATTTTCAATAGGAAGATAATAAAGGAAGAGGCCATTTTGTATTAAAACAGTTTCACGCCTCATTTGTTTGAACTGAGTGGAAGCCATTTCCTTCAGCGTTCTGACCTGAGTGTCCTGATTTGAATTGAAATTAATTGCATCTTTTAACAGCTCTTTAAACGTGTTGTTAATATTTTGCTGATTCTCTGCCTTCACATTATGGATGGGGTTACAGTTAGTGCTGTCTCATGTCATAATTCAACAGCCTACTGTGATACGTTTCATAACACTTCTCAGAATAAAATCAGGCGGTAAATGTGTACATTGTATGGCATGATCGAATCCTGATCACAGCAGTGCCAACTGTATCCTGGGCTGTGTACGAATCAGAGCCCTGTCCCCTGTGTTTACTGTGTACTAGCAGCTGTGTACTGTTTACTGTGTACTGTTTAGTAAGCGACATGCAGTAAGCAAAAAAAATATCCTCCATATACTATTTTCCAACAATACTGGGGAAGTGTCGTAAGACGTCCCACCCTTGCATGCATGGCCATGTTACGTGTTGTTTTTGTTACTGAAGAAAAACTTGATGTGCTTCATATTTATGCGACTAAAATGTTCACGTACTTCTTGAAAAAGTATGCTCCCGAATATACTCAGTGAAACCCCGGAAGTAAGTATATCATACGAGGATATACTGCATTTAGAAAGATTTTGCCTTTTTAATTGCTTTCGCATCCTGTCTACTCAACAAGCATACTTACTAGTGTGGCAGTGCTGATTTGGACACAGCCCAGGAAACCCCAAGAGCGGCTTTCCTTGCCTACAGTGTGATTCTGGGTGGGAGGCTTCAGTTGGCAGGGTATTCACCACCTCATCGCTCAATGGCAACACCTTTGTGGATCAAGCATCTGCAATCTTTATGGGCCAGCCACACACAGTCTTTATAAATATGATTTGTATATTCTTGGCATTCTTTTCTGTGTTATATCCAGGCATCCATATATAAAATCTCATCCAAAATAATTTTCATTGAATAATACATTTTTATTTAACTTATTCTCATTACATAATATTCAAGCATTTTTTTCTTTCCCAGGAGCACACAAAAGTAGCTGGCAAAGTATCTGTGTGAAACTTCAACTCAGGCATTGACAATTAGCATCTCTGTTTTATTTCGTGTTTTTTTTTTTTAAAGTACATTTTAAGAGACTCTGATTATTTGCTGTAGGGATCAGCAGTAAAGGAATGCTTTAATAAAATCTTCACTTTCAGTTTTACATAGCTGTGCACATGTAGATAGAGATGTACAACTTAAACAAGGAATTAATTCACTTTTTGCCTGTGCATGTCTGTTGGCATTTGCAGCACCTTTGTCAAAACAGTTTCTTCTAATTGTAATCTCTGTTTTATGACAATTTAATGTATAACTTTATTGGGCCATACACTGTATGTTACATATTTTCATTTTATGGACAGAGGTCTCTTGAGCACCTTAAACCCACTTTTCACATAATATGTGCATATTATTAATTCTATGGTTCTTGAGTGGCAAATCCTTAAAGTTAATTTGGATAATTTTCTATTCGCCCACGGGTTAATCTGCTGTCTGAACGTTCTATGACACCTTTTGTTACCATCGACCATATGGATTAGTAGAAATGCCAGGACAATGGGTGCAAGCCCATTAATTTTATGATGGTAATTAGCAGGCTAATTGAAAATGAGCCGCCATGCAATTATTGGATTGCTTCCCCCAGGAGAGCACACAAACAGCACTGTATCTTGAGGGCACCCACACTTGTATTTCCAGCGCATCATAAGGCATTCAATGCATAGAGTGCACTGATGCGGTGAGCCCAGAACAATTCATCAAAACAAAACAACAAATCAAAAACCCATCTCCAGAGGTCAAACAGGGACACTTTTGTACAAGTATGGTTGACGTACAAGGCCGCTAAAGGCAATATTTCCACACTTTTGCTTTGTATAGGGTCAAGTGATTAAACAACAAGAGCTTGCTTTTTGTCAAAATGTAAATACAATTTTAATTATCAACTTATATAATTCCATTGTTGAAGTTTCTATGTGTGTTACAAAATTCCAGAATACCTTTTGGTTTTGCGATTAAGATTCAAGAGCACTGAGATCTTGAAGCACTATAATTTAAAAGCAAATTTTAATTTGTAGTTACATTACATTACATTACATAGTTGCTGACATAAGGGCACCTGTTGAATGAGTGAATGAGTGTGTGTGTGTGTGTGTGTGTGTGTTTGTGTGTGTGTGTGTGTGTGTGTGTGCGTGTGTGCGTGTGCGCGCGTGTTTGCTTGTATGCAAGGTCTGAGATGCCAGAAACCATTCAACAGAGGTGTAAATAATTGAATTATGTCTCTTTCTCCAGTCTGTGGCATTTAGTGTTTTGTCTTGAAAGGGGAGGTTGTAGGTATGTACAAATATATGCCCATACCCCCCCCCCCCCCCACACCCCCACCCCTTCACTAGATTACATATCATACAGCCACACTACATTGACACAACCCCAGGAATTCTAGCTTTAGGAAAGAACCCATTGAATGTACAGTTTGTTTTAATCTACAGGTCTCCTCTGCATGGTTCAGCACACTTTACAGTGGCAGAGAAGTACATCAGGAAGAACAATGCTATTCTGAGAAATGTGTCAAATATCCTGGATCAGTAAACTCATACTAACTACAATTGCCATTTTAAATTGGGACATAACACCACCTCTGTGGCATGGGGTGTGTGGATGGTGACATGTTATTACTGTGATGGTTTTAATTGAAATCTTAGTTTATTATTTATTTATTTATTACTTATTTATTTATTTATTTATTAATTCAATGTTATGTTCTCAAATTTTATGTGACATGTTGCAGAGCAAAGTTCCCTTGGGACTATAAAGATGTACTCTACTCTAATTACAATCTTAATTTCAGGCTTTCATATTTTTTATCATGTTACTAGAGCCATTCCTGATGCAGTTTAAAGAATACATTTTGGCCCTTTAAAACCAGAGATTGAATTTAGATCAGAGGTCTATGGAAACGGTATTATTGCTCCATGTGGAATCTAGCTGAATTGTGTCCCTCTGGGCATTAATCAGTTAGCTGTAATTTAAATGTGATGCAATTTGAGAGCATAAATTGGTACTCAAAGGTAATCAGTAAAAATTATCTGTATTTATACAATCTGTTTTCATTCATGTCTTTTTTTTTATTTTTTTAAGCGCTAGAAAACAATGTGATGTTTAAATTGACTATAATCTACATTGACTATAACAACTAGCCTAATAAAGCTTGTAGACTGGTGAACAGATCATAGCTTCCTGTCTGCAAGCCTTGTTTTTTCATATTAAAGTGATACTATATTTTGTTTCCTCGACAAGGCAAAAATAACCTCAGTTTTAATAGATATGCAGACAACTTTATTGATCTACCAAATATAAGTGGGTTTTTTCTTGGTGTGCCAGTTAAAAGGGTACACAACCCTCTCTTCCCTAGCTCACAGTGGAAAGAATGGTATCACGAGTTTATTACACAAGCACAATTTGCCTTATGACTTCATTCCCTGTGAATACAGCTTTAATTGGTTCAACACTTATGCTCCCACACCACGATCACATGCACAATTGCCTTTGTTATGTTTGTGTTTGCCTTTTCATGAGTAAATGAATGCAGGGTGTTTCAGTGCTTCAGATATCTTCTTTCGCTTGGCCATTAATTAGGTAACATTATTTTTTTCCGTGCAGTGTAGATCAAGAATCCACAGGCAAATAGAAATCAGAAACAAGGTGTAAATAAAACTACCTTATTTTGGGGTCAGCAATTTCCACCGTACGCACTAAAGGCCCATTAATGAGATGAGAACAAATTTGCAGTTTAAACGAGATGGGTGAAATCAATGGATTATTAGTCCTGTCAATGGATCACATCCTGTAAATGGATTATTAGTGTTTGTAAACATCCGTATGATTATCAACCTGGGGCAATTTAGCACCCCATACTGAGAGCAATCAGTTGCATTTAGCAGAAAAACACACTGGATGAATATGGTGTGAACAAAGTACCAGAAATGTATAACACTTCTCTATTTTGTTAATGTTCCCTCCCCAACTGCCAGCCAATTATCATGGTCCATCTCCTTGCACTTTTTAGCTCAGCACAACCCCGGAGGGACCAACTACGCAACGCTTATATCACTGCTATGCTTGTGCTAATCATTAAAAGAGAGCAGTAAGAAAAAAATGAGATATGCCAAAGTAAAAAGAAAAATGAAATAAAGTGGGAAAATTGAACAGACCCTGCGATGTGCATGAGGTAATGTGTAAGGAGAGGCTAATGAGTGATCTGGAACTAAAGCTTGTTCTTGTTCAATAAGAAACAACCAATTAGAGTTATTCTCCCAAGGATCTAATTTTCCTGTATTCAGGGATAATTTGTACTTTTCACAAACTCTACTGTGCACCGGCCTACACAAACAGTCATTGATACCTCTGCCCGTTTAATGCATGGTAATGCTACAAATACCATAAAATAAAAAAGCAAGCTCCACACAAACAGCCAGCTGTTAAATTCTCCAACAGCTGTAGGACTGACAAAGTGCAGCGATTCAGGGAACGTGGGCGAGGAGAAAGAACTGTAAATACCCAAAAACTACAAAATGAAAGTGTCCATCACAAATAACAAATGCAGCAATCAATCAAAGTTGACTATCTGTTTTCAGGTTGTTAAATGTTTTTTTTGTTCTTTCAAGTCCAGAAATATGGAAATTCTAGCTTTCAGTGGAGATTATGAAATCATTTTGCTTTTCAGAAACCATTTGTACTGTAGGCCTAGGCCTGAATTCAACATTTGTCCTTTGCTTTGACTTGCAATAAAATTAAATGACAGATTTTCAAATTGAATAGCTATAAAAACATCAATTGTCATCTGCTGAAAATATTTTGGCCAAAAAAGTGTATGACAATAAATACATAAAGTATGTAGGATTTACTAGTAAAGACTACCTTTGTAGTAGTCCAACCACCACAACCACAACCACCACAACCACCACCACAACAACAACCACCACCACAACAACAACCACAACCACAACCAGTGTAGTAGTGTAGTATAATGTAATATAATGGTTGAGGAACTAGCAGTGTAGTATAATGGTTAAGGAACTGGACTTGTAACCGAAAGGTTGCATTATATTATAGGCATTTAGCAGCACGCTCTATATCAGAGCCATTTTACAGCATTTTTTTTTTCTTTTTGCATAGTATTATCCATTATAAGCTGGGATATATACTGAGCAATGCAGGTGAAGTACCTTGTGCTCAAGTACAACGGCAACGGTCCGACCTGGGAATCGAACCGGCAACCTTTCGGTTACAAACCCAGTTCCTTAACCATTATGCCACACTGCCGCCCTTTGCAGGTTGCAGGTTCGATTCCCAGGTAGGACACTGCCGTTGTACCCTTGAGCAAAGTACTTAACCTGAATTGCTTCAGTATATATCCAGCTGAATGAATGGATAAATGTAATAAGAAGTTGTGTAAGTCGCTCTGGATAAGAGCGTCTGCTAAATGCCTGTAATGTAACCACAACAGCCACCGCCATTATTGTACTGGCATTTTTATCTGACTGGCATTGTTTTAAAGACAACTTTGGGATTTCCTGTAGCACATACCATTCTGTTTGGCCCAGAAACCATGTCAAGGTATATCAAATTATGGACTAATATCACAAGTGAGCCTGTGTGGCCATTGATTTTCACCAGATTATGTTAACTGTCAAACTTTGTATGATGTCACAGACCACCATGATAGTATGTATTATAATATGTTATCTGACTGATAATGGAAGCAACATTTTAAGTCAGTCACTGCTATTTCTGTACATATCGGCCTGTGGATGCCTATATTTGCTATGCCTATATTATTGTTGTTTGTTGTGGGTAAATTTATTTTTCACACTTGGTAAACTTTCCCCTATTTATAATTGACACTTTGAATTAGATGTGGGCAGGATGTTTATAATTGACACATTAAATTAGATGTGAGCAGGATGGTGCTAAATATGTATGAATGTCAGCGGTGATTGATGAAATGAACTTGCCATATTCTTTCTCTCACTGGTATTCATGCATGCAATGATGCCTGACTAGAGCCTCCAGCACCTTGTGCTTGTGTACATGTAGATTCTAAATATCTGACCTCCTTAATACAAAATTAAGTCTCTGAATGTCTACGGACCTCTCAAACTGCTCTCAAGTTTTCATTAAATCATCACAGAGAATGAATGTAAACATGCAGATTTGTGGAAAATAAATCAAATAATTTAAATGACTGGTGCCATGTTTTATTAAGTTGAATTAATATTCTCTGATACTCTTGTTTATGCAGTTCAATGTTTAATTCTCCCTTAGAAAATTACATTTTGAAATAATCACACTAGTCTTTTGCCAGGCATTGTAATCAGATTTTAAAGTTAATTTATTTATAGTTTTTCAAAAAATATCAATTGGCACCCTACGTGGGGCTGAGCAAGTCCAATTCTCATCTAATTTTGGAATGGGCAACTATCTGCAACCGAAGGCACATTTCTGCACAAATCCCAAACTGCCAATTCAGGAGAGTGCTGACATCTGCGGATCTCCATGTGGAGTCACCAGTCTACTTCTTTTCACCCCGCAGACTACAGCTAAGCTCACATGAAGTGGAGTCGGAGAAAGACCTTAAAACTAAACGTGGTTTATTTCCAGTCAGGGATCAAAAGCCAGATAATCAGAATTGAGACAGTACCAAATCAAAAGTCAGGAATCCAAAAATCAAAAACCGGGAAATCACAGGCAACGGTACAAAAACGGCAGGCAAAGGCAAAGTCAAAAAACAAACAAAAGTCGAAAACCACTAAAACAACGAAAGGCAAACAAATAGAATTAAAAAGGCAAAATCAAAGTCGGTGAACGGAAAGGTGTCTCGATAAATCACTGGCTTTACAAATCACAGGCTCAGGAAATATGATCAACGTTCTGACAGAGTAGAAACAGAATTGCGGGTCTTATATACACATAGGAAAGGGAGGGGTAACAAACGACGTGAGGTTAACACATTAGGTAAACAATAATTCAATCACGGGAACATAACGAAAACATGGAAGGTACTCAGAAACATGCATAACAAAAAACGAGCGCAAATAGGAGCGGAGTGTGCACAGTAATCAAGAGAGGTGAAGTCTACGTACAAATGGCTGGAGCGAATTACAGAGGTAGCTCAGGAGCAGTTAGAAATGTGGGTAACAAATATAAAGCGGAGAAGCTGGTTAAATGTTAGAATCTAACTATAAGACAGACAGTTAGTTTGTTAGTATACATTTATGTTATTTGGTTTAGTAAAGTGCACGTAACTAATAAAGCACCCGAGTGATTGTTAGCGCGAGTTAGTAATATATACAATTATACACGGGAAGGAAATCAGAAAGTCGTAGAAAAACGAGACTTCGGAAATACAGCGTTAACCCACGATCGTGTTATAGTGCATGCATGAGACTGGGTAAACAAACACACAGATGAGACTCGGATAACCCATGAACAGAGGGGAATGCACTGATGAAATTAAAAAGAATAAATCCTGAATAAATATCAAATAATAATACAAATAGACAGGCAGATGTACAGAACATAACAGACCTTTCATATACGGCTTTGATATGCAGTCCACGGGTGCCCGATAGACTAGAGGAGTCTGCTCCAGAATGATGACATGCTAACCTACCCCTAACTGACTAAACCCTCCCGTACCCTGGGTGATGCAATCGCCTGTTGCCCTATGAAGCTACTGGCCACAGTCGGCACTGGCATGGTCCGGATTCAATCCAAGACCATGGGGCTCATCCTTGCACCGAAACGTGGTGCTTTAACTGAATGATCCAGCAGCCCCGATTTTGGTTAAATGTTCTATTTTCTATAACTATTCAAAAACAGCTAAATAGGAAAGTTAGACTTTATTGTAGAGTTTAGCATTCACATACCGTCAGTCACTTTATAAAATATTGATAATAATGGCCTCATAAATGTCTTCAGAATTCCATGAAGCAAGTTCTATATATCTATTAAATTTATAAACCACATAAAATATATATATAGAGAGTCTTCTAGATAGCAAACTGGGGCAAAAAAAAAAGATTCTGCACTGCGTCATGCTAAACTAAAGAATCTTTCTGTTGTATAAATGTCAGTTGTGAGCAAAGAGGATACAAAAACATATCACGATTCGAAAGCTTTGTAAGGAGGGCCAGTGATGGAGAAAATACCCTTATCGTCAGATCCTGAAGAGTCTCAAATGAACTGGTCGACTGACCCGTGTCAGGTTTCTGTCAATCGGCCTCTTGAGAAGATTCACAGGAAGTCTACCATGTCCCCAAACAGCCTGCTTGAATGTTTATGAGATTCACTCTGAAAGAAGACTGGCAATTTTCTCCATGCCAGGAGTCACAAGGCAAGGAGCAGAGCGTTTCACAAAGTTTTCCCAAAGCCAGCCAAAGAGGAGGATTATGCCGCTTACCTGGCATGCTCTCAATTGGCACATGATGAAATTGTACGGGCAATGAACTCAAATTGACCCCCCCGCCCCTCCTCCCTCCTCTCCTGCAATATTAGCACTTTTTTCAGATAAACTTCCTTTGAAATTCAAGGTGATGCACCGTAGAATGAACATATATTCAGGAAGTAATGACACTGCAGCCTGGCTATGTTGTTAATTACAATAATTGATTTTCCAGCTGGCATCACAGGAACATTGTCCCGCACCCCTGCTTCCGAGCTGCAGTCCAAAGTGTGGAGCCATATAATGTTTCCCATTGATAAATTGTTATAATTTTGTACTGCAAGCCATGTGTTGGGAGCAATCATTCAATTATTAAAAAGTTTGGATGACTTTAACTCATCACATTTTAAAGAGAGAGGGGGCAGGCTGGATGTGCAAGACAAGCTACATGGGATGATTTGGAGAAATGGGGGAATGGGCAGAGCTCGACTTCAGGAATTTTTTTTCCAGCCAGAACTTTCTTGAAAAATAAAGCAAGTTTGAAATACATATTAATAATTTTTAAATACTTAAATACAAAATACACTCTAACACACACTTCAAGGTTAGAAACCGCAAGTGCTGATTATGGTCTGCAGGGTCATCCCTGTCTCATATCGCTATAAAAAGTCCTCTAGTCAATCAGGAACTTACCATCTGCCTTCACTGAAAAGAAGTTTCAGACCAGAAACATGCATTTTAGGGGACTTGCATGATGTTACATTTCATTACTAATTTGTCCTCTGCATTTGACCCATCCTAACTACTTAGGAGCAGTGGGCAGCCACAGTGCAGCGCCCAGGGACCAACTCCAGTTCTGAGGCCAGTGTCTTGGTCAACGAAGGAGATGCACTTAAGCGCATGACATAAGTTGGCCATCTCTGAATCCGGCTCTTAATGAATTAGCAGGTCCATATTCTGGATCAGATCGTCACTTCCCATGTTTCAAGGCAGGTTTTCAAATAGGTGAGAGAAAAAAGGCACATCATAAATGTGCAGTACACATGTTTTTAAGACAGACTTTTCAGTGTACAGTTTTTATACATTTTTAATTCAAGAAAGGCATTTTTTCCTTGAGGAGTGAGTATGGCAGGCTCCAGCAGCTCTTGCATTAACAGCTGGTGACTCAAATTCCAAGTGAATGTTTTAATTACTCATGTGGAACCAGGTTTGCCATCCCAATTATATACTAAATCTCTCAGCAGACATTCTTCTTTTTGCAAACTAATAAACCAACAAGATTTTATCAGACTTTTCATCCGATATTTATTACATTTGTATATCAAACTGTTTTCCATGTGGATTTATTTATTCTCACCACTATGTTAGTAATTTGGTTTATTACTTTCTTTTTGGCTTCTGACTCCATGCAGATAAATTAGATCTCTGGTATCCCTTGATTTAAGAAAATAATTATGGTCTGTCAATGATAGGACAGCACAGAGTAACAGTCCTATTTCTGATTTCGGACTGTGAGATTTAATAAGATAAAGATGCACAAATGGTACTATTATAATAAATTGATGTAGGATTTTACAGCCTATTAGTCATGCTTATGATACTTAGTGTTATGGTAGTGAAGACTGGTATGAACCCAAACGCAGGACACGGAGACAGAACTCAGGCAAAAGGACTCCGCAAAGAGTAATTTATTTGGCACAAAATAATAGGCCATGAAACAGGGGAAAACTAGATGAAGGGCTGGAAACAGGGTTGGCGAAACTAATAGGCCGGTCTGGAGTGAACAGGGACAGAAAGCAGGCTGGGCGGGCTGGAGTGAGAAACAGGGAACTAACAAACAAACAGGTTAGCAGCAAAATGCAAACAGACAGAATGGCCAGGGAATGTCTAGAATGGAGCAGAGGCAAACAACGAACTGGCAAAGAGGCAGTGAAACAAGGAAACTTAAATAAGGAGGGGAACAGGTGAAAGGGCTAATAGAATAACTAAAAGGAGTGAGGAATGTGTGCAGGTACTGATGGGATAATTAAAGTGTGTGCGGAATGTGAGCAGAGGGGGAGAGTGATAGGCTGAATGCTAATGAGGAACAAAAATGGGGAACCACGCCCAGCCCTGCACAAACACGGAACAGACAGGGTGAACTGAAAAACATGACATGAAACAAGAGGAATATGGGAAAACACAAGAAACTAACCCAGATAGCAAAGAAACATTGAATCAATGTTGAATTAACATAAGATGAAGCATTGATTCAATGTTGATCTCTGATGTTGATTCTGCGTCCAGGTGCTCATCGAGTTTACGTTGAATCAATGCATTGAAATAATGTTGAAACAATGTTGATGTTAACAATGGAAATCAACATAACTGATGGTAAATCAATTTATTATCAATGTAATCTATCATAGCTAATGATAATAGCTACTAAAATAGATAACACATCAATTTTAAAAATGCAAACATCTTGATTTTAAACCTCTGCTTAATGGACACAATACATGCAATAGTAGTAGTTTCATGCTGAAAAACGAAAGTTGAATTGTCTCGTCTAAAAATAATGCTTGTTTAGCTAGCTACTGTTCACAATGTCGGTCGCAGTGTGAGCTGCCAGGATGATGTGATGTCAAGTTCTTCCCAGTCGGGAGGTCGGGGTTGATTTTCCAATCCCTGTTTTCCGATATGGAACTCCTAGTTGAAAGGGCGTTTCCAACATTTAGTCACATATCGAGATTCCTAGTTGGAAAAGAATATACAAATGCAGCATTAGCATCAACCACAAATACGTTTTGCTGTTCAGTCTCGTTTAGTTTATTTTTATACATCACCCTCGTTGTAGCAAATATAACTTTTAATTTAACTAATGTAGCCAAAAAAATAATAATTAACTTATCACATAACATACACAAGCATAGCCTATAGCATGTACAGCAGCGACCGCAGACACAGGCAATGAATAATTAGTTTTTTTTTTTTCATTTGAAAAATAAAGCGCACCTGAATCTGATTAATCTGATAAAAAAATCTATGTTATTCATCAGTATGATGACTTTGGTTGATATTGTTACATTGATACAATGTTTCCATTTCAACCTAATACATTGGTGACCATTACCATCAAAAAGTGAATGTTGATTCGACCATTGAAAATTAGTTGATGACCAATACAGATGCTTACAACACAATATCAATGTTGATTCAATACTTTCTTGCTATCTGGGAAAGGAAGGTGGACTGGAGGGAAACAGCGGATGTTACACTTCGCTTCTAATTTTAAAAAAAAAAGAATGAAAAAAAAACATGTAATCAACTTGTCATAGAAAGCTGTCATTTTATTATCTAAAGAAGAAAAATAGAAAAGCTAACTGCACACTGCAATAATGTCAGTCTTCAGTGAATCAACATCAGGGGCCTGGTCCAGAAAGTAGGATTACTGCGTTAGCTGGATAACTGCACAGAGTAAAACCTGGAACCCTCCCAAATCTGGAACATGGACTGAAGTAAAAAGAGCTGTTCCGGGTTTTACTTAGTGCAGTTATCCAGCTAACTCAGTAATCCTGCTTTCTGGAACAGGCCCCAGAGCTCACATGCTGACAAAACAAGTGCAAAAACAAAAGGGCCCAGATGCACAAAAAATGATAATGTGTGCAGATGTTTCGCATTATGAGCTATTCATCAGAGGGGCGGCACACTGCACACAGATGGGTGCAGTGAGCAAGAAGGTACAGAGTTTGGATCCCTGCCGAGGGCCTGTCAATGTGGAGTTTGCATGTTCTCCCTGTGTCTGCATGGGTTTCTTCCAGGCACTCTGGTTTCCTCCCACAGTCCAAAGAATGCAGGTTAGGTTCATTGGAAAGTTAAAATTAAATTGAGGTATGAATGCGTGATTGAATGGTGTGTGAGCTCTGATGGATCGATGACCTGTCAAGGGTGTATCCCTGCCTTTCACCCAACGTCTGCTGGGATAGGCTGTATAGGGAATATAATTACTCCCTCTCCTTTTTTTAAATTGGAATCGAAGTCCACTTGGTGTGGCTGCCATATTTCACCCAAAAGGGGGATTCCTCCCTTGAAGCAAGAGAAGGGAACGACATGAAGAAAGCATGAAAAGAAAGCGGATCCGAATACTGCCCTTCATTAGTGCTGGAAGTCATAAGCCTTTAAATAGGTAAAATTAATTTGGGTCTGTTGGCTGTTTGGGTCTGTAAGCAATTATCAACCAGACAAGCCTCACCTTGGCCGCTGCCAAAACCAACATTTGACAAGATTAGATGTTACACAAGATATCATTTAGTAACAGTTTTTTGATAAGATCACAAATTTGGTTAAATAATGAAATCTCTCGTAAATAACCATTAGCCATAGCACACAACAGCTCCAAAGAGGCAAGTGCATCACGATGTAAACGGGTAATACAAGAATGTATTGAAAATCATTCCACCACAATGGGACATTGCATGCATCACTGTCTAAACAGTGCAAGTGTGTCACAGATAAAATTGGGCCATGGAGGAAAATCATTGTATTGTACAACACGGTCACACACCAGGTAACACTCATGGGAGGAACAGAATTGACACAGGGAGATGCAGTAATTCCAGTTTTCACTTTATTTATTTTTTTAGTTTATTTTTGGATGTGAGAGAGCATCTTCATTAAACAGGCAGACAAAAAAACGAACAAAAATCTTCCTCCACCCTCACAGGATCCGGGTAAAACTAATAAACTAAAACAACAGAGACAAACTAAGCCATGGGTTTCCAGCACTTTGTTTGTCTCACAGCTCTCGCTCAGCTTACGGAAAGTGAACACACCGGCTTTAAGCCCTGGGCTGATTCGCCAGTGCAACCCAGGTGCATGTGCCCGCTCAACCAATAAGCATGCACCCAGACCGATATAAAAACATATAGTTAATAACCACTAACGAGAAATTAATAGATAATAAACAAAAAACTTTACATTTAACGTTACTGCACGATTCAAGCATTAACCAACAAAACTATGACTGTGTGATCTCTCAGACCTTCAGTCTGAAGGGTACAGCAGTCAAAGACCCAAGAGGGAAATATTCATCTGGGTCTGTTGGCTTCACCTAGAAAGCAATTAGCCTGGTGAGCCAGGTGATGATGCTCATTAATTGCATGTTAATGTCTATTAACTATACAGTATGTGCCTTGTGGTTTTCATCTGGCCACCTGCGCAGAGCAAGTGATTCTCCCATAGTAATTCTGTTATACTATCTAGTAAAATCTCTTCATCTGCGGTTTTAACAGTTGTACTGTCAGGCCAAAATGTGTCCGTGAGCCAAAATGTGTCCAGGAATGCTTGGAATGTCGTTGCTATGCCAACAGACACGCGAGCATTGTGACGCGATAGCATTGCACTTGCTTTGACCTCAGAATCGCCGGGTGACAAGCTCGCGCTTGCTTTTATCCTACAAAACATGACAACAACTCACTAAATAAAAGTTAACAAATAACATTTATTGAAAACAATATTCAACGTAACAAAACATTTTTAGGAAACGTAATAATAATCGGTATTAATCGGTCATCAGAAAAACTACCAATAGGCCCACAAAAAAATAACAATTAGGCCTACTGTACAACGTGACATTAGATTAGTTTTATTGGGCTATTCAACAACGCGATTGGCCTACTTACTCTTTCCACCTCGCTGGTTTAACTTGCAGTGCGAACAGGCGAATGGGTTTTTTTTTTAATCCGGTGTTGTTAACATTATTAACGGATGCTCGTTTTTTTATAAAGCAACATTTGACCAGGAAACTACTATGTAGTATTGCTAGCTAGTTAGTTTCAGTAAAATACTATCTACTTCAAAATGAATCACTAGCTAACACAATCTAAAATCGAAAACAATTAACAATATAAAGCTTAGTAGCCTATACAAAGGGAAATTATAAAGGTTATCTGAGTGATAGTGATGGTTATTTGAGTGATGTAGTGATTTATCTCCGTCCAACGATCTCCGGCGATTCTGAGGTCAAAGCAAGTGCAATGCTATCGCGTCACAATGCTCGCGTGTCTGTTGGCATAGCAACGACATTCCAAGCATTCCTGGACACATTTTGGCTCACGGACACATTTTGGCCTGACAGTACCACAGACCAATTATTTTACAATGTGAATATCTCCAGCATTGCAGCAGATATATGGACTATTCCAGTGTTACCATGAATAAGCATATGAGACAATAATCTGTAAAAGACCTCGAAGATTTATTGAATATTCATGAGTGTTGCTGGTGTTCAGAAGTGGACAATTCAGGTTCAGAAAGAAAAGTATACCTCCCCAGTATTTTGTTCCAATCACCTAGATTTGCTAATTAACGCAATTATCCAGCAGGTAGGTAGAACTAATCAGTGAAATCAGCTGGCTGAGTTCATGGCTGGAAGAAACACATGGCAGAACTTTAACCTTCTGATCCCTAGATCGTCCACCTCGGCTGGTGTTACAGTAGGACTGGAGAGAGGAAAATGGAGGATTCCGTTTATATCTATGATGCTCTGAAGTCTGCCCACATGTTTAGCTGACATTTCATTAGTAAATGTGAGGAATATGTTGCTGTTAAAAATTGCTTGTAATATCTTTTGGAGATTTAATTAATTTGAACATACAGTGCCTTGCGACAGTATTCACCCCCTTGGTGTTTTTCCTATGTTGTTGCATTACAACCTGTAATTTAAATGGATTTTTATTTGTATGTTATGTAATGGAGCTACACAAAATAGTCCAAATTGGTGAAGTGAAATAAAACAATTAAAAACTGAAAAGTGGTGCGTGCATACGTATTCACCTTTTTGCTATGACGCTCCTAAATAAAATCTGGTGCAACCAATTACCTTCATAATTAGTTAAATAAAGTCCAACTGTGTGCAATCTAAGTGTCACATGATCTGTCACATGATCTCAGTATATGTACACCTGTTCTGAAAGGCCCCAGAGTCTGCAACACCACCAAGCGAGCGACACCATGAAGACCAAGGAGCTCTCCAAACAGGTCAGGAACAAAGTTGTGGAGAAATACAGATCATGGTTGACCTTGTTTGCTAAGACTTGTCCTTCTCAAATGCAAATCTCCCAAGCCGTTTGTCACCTGGTCTGATGGAACACAGCTCATCATAAAGGGCAATAAGGATTTATGACCTGCTAAATTTCTACAAAATAGTCCAAATTGGTGAAGTGAAATAAAACAATTAAAAACTGAAAAGTGGTGCGTGCATACGTATTCACCTTTTTGCTATGACGCTCCTAAATAAAATCTGGTGCAACCAATTACCTTCATAATTAGTTAAATAAAGTCCAACTGTGTGCAATCTAAGTGTCACATGATCTGTCACATAATCTCAGTATATGCACACCTGTTCTGAAAGGCCCCAGAGTCTGCAACACCACCAAGTGAGCGGCACCATGAAGACCAAGGAGCTCTCCAAACAGGTCAGGAACAAAGTTGTGGAGAAGTACAGATCAGGGTTGGGTTATAAAAAATATTATGAACATGAACATCCCACAGAGCACCATTAAATCCATTATTACAAAATGGAAAGAAAATGGCACCACAACAAAACTGCCGAGAGAGGGCTGCCCACGAAAACTCACGGACCAGGCAAAAAGGGCATTAATCAGAGGGGCAACAAAGAGACCAAAGATAACCCTGAAGGAGCTGGAAAGCTCCACAGCGGAGATTGGAGTATCTGTCCATAGGACCACTTTAAGCCATACACTCCACAGAGCTGGGCTTTATAGAAGAGTGGCCAGAAAAAAGCCATTGCTTAAAAAAAATAATAAGAAAACATGTTTGGAGTTCACCAAAAGGCATGTGGGAGACTCCCCAAACATATGGAAGAAGGTATTCTGGTCAGATGAGACTAAAATTGAACTTTTTGGCCATAAAGGACAATTCTATGTCTGGTGCGAAACTAACACCTCATCACCCCGAGAACACCATCCCCACAGTGAAGCATGGTGGTGGCAGCATCATGCTGTGGGGATGTTTTTCATCGGCAGGGACTGGAAAACTCGTCAGACTTGAAGGAATAATGGATGGCGCTAAACACAGAAATCCTTGAGGAAAACCTGTTCCAGTCTTCCAGAGATTTGAGACTGGGACAGAGGTTCACCTTCCAGCAGGACAATGACCCTAAGCATACTGCTAAAGCAACACTCGAGTGGTTTAAGGGGAAACATTTAAGCCCAGACCTCAATCCATTGAAAAATATTTAGCATCTTCAAAGTGGTAGCCATGTTGTGTAAATCAAATAATACAAACTCCCAAAAAATCAATTTTAATTCCAGGTTGTAAGGAAACAAAATAGAAAAAATGCCAAGGGGAGTGAATACTTTTGCAATGCACTGTAGGCCTACTGTAAGTTTTCCTGTGTTTTGAGTGGCTATTACACTTCAGCATTAGACACAAAATGTCACACATGAGGGGAAATGTGTTGTGATAGAGCACCATGTCATTGGCACAAAATCTATCAATCACCTCACTTGAGCATACAGTATCTGTTGAATGAATGCTGCATGTGGTTGCCTTAGACATCCATCTTTTCTCCTAATGTTTATAAGGAATTTAGATCATGTGTAGGCCTACTACATGGCACTGATCCCCCATAAGCATCAAAATGAATGTCTACTAGCAAACCTGTAAAATTTTTCAAACAAATGTTCTCATTGTGAAAATGGAATGGAAAAAATAAATGGTTGACCTTGTTTGCTAAGACTTGTCCTTCTCAAATGCAAATCTCCCAAGCCGTTTGTCACCTGGTCTGATGGAACACAGCTCATCATAAAGGGCAATAAGGATTTATGACCTGCTAAATTTCTCAGCGGTACTTGTTACAAGTGAAATCATGCATTTGCAAAAAGATCCCATGGATGACTACACTTGAACGCGATAGGTTTGAACGATAACATTTACAGCCTAATCCATATTAGAACACGTTTCCCCATTATATTCTTGGTTTATACCTTGAACAATGATTAAAGAAGATAAAAATTATTGGCACTTTTCCCAGTTTTTGAAATGAAAAATAGCTTAACATTTACCTTTCTATACCTTGAACCTGATATTATATATTGACTCAGAATTTTAAGGATAGCAAGCACAATAAAACAAACTCACATATTCATAGCGTGCCGCTGCTGAAATACGACTAATTTTCTGTGGCTAAGATTTGATTCTGGTGGAAATATTCATCATCAATGCACCATTAGTTCTTCAACCCACCGGACATGCATTACATCTAATATACAAATATTTCCAAACCCTGTTCCCTCTCTCAGCTGTCAGTGAGAAATACTTTGTTGCAGACCTCATAAATACCAACCATTTGCCATTTCAGGTAATGGATGTGATAATGTTCTAAATATCTAGGCCTTACATCATTAATATAAAATGCTTACTCAAAGAAAACGTAGCTGCAAGCAGGAACAAACAAAAGCCCAGAGCCTTACATTGTGGTGCCCGAGAACAGAAAATAGCAAGAAAATATACTATTTTCAGGGCCACTGCACTTACATTTTAAACCATTCATGGGAGGATGCTGCAGCTTTACTTGATTAGATGTTCTAACATTTTAAGAGTTTTCCTTTTTTTCTTTTTCTTTTCTTCATTTGACATTTTACAAGTTATAATATTGGAGTAGCATCAATATTGCCATATCACTGTGAATTATGAAATTGCAAGACACCTCCTAGGAAGGTGGGATGTTTGGTGTTTCGAATATTGTAGAACCTTATATGAACCTTAGTTATGAACTGACTGCTCAACGAGATGGTCATGAAATGCAGCATACATAATTACTCCTGAATGTGAACTCTTTATTGTTTTTTTTGTTTTTAAAAAAAAAATTGTTTCTGATTTTCTCCCAATTTAGTAGCCAATTGAACCCCTATTCTAATTCAATTCCCCCCGTGTAGCAACCGCTAGAGAATCGCTGCTGCACAACCTCCGTCGGTCGTCAGTAGAGCGAAGGTAGCCACGCTACCAGAGCGCGACTCCTTCCGAACCTGACCGTGATTCCAACCCGTCCGTGGCTGCTATATGCTCAGCGATTCTCTCCGAGCCCCTCCCACCACCCGGAAGCAGCCGCCAATTGCTGCTCCCACAGGGCGCCGGCCATGCTCGGAAAATGGCAGGTCCGGGGCGCGAACCCCGATCCTCGGAGTACAACTTTTACCGTTGTACTACCGCAGCGGCTAACTCTTTATTGTTACTTATACAAAACATTAAGCATTAAACCAAAAAATGTCATATTATTCGTTGATGACATTTTTTAATTACACTATTTAAAACTTTTCTCAAAGAGGCATGTCTATGCACTATTGTTAAGGAATGCAATGTTTGAGCAATTGCCTAATGAGTCTGATAAAAAAATTATCAGAGAGTCAGAGTGTCTAATCAAAAGAAGTGCCCTCCCTCTACCCCACAGGTTAAGGAGAGGATATCTGCTTGCCTGGCTGACATCTCTGTGTGGATGTCTAGCCATCACCTGAAGCTCAACCTCGACAAGACTGAGCTGCTCTTCATGCCATACAAGACCTCCCCGCTTCTAGACCTGTCCATTACCGTTGACGGAACCATGGTGACCGCCTCCCACTCTGCAAGGAACCTGTGGGTGGTCCTGGACGACCAGCTGTACTTCAAAGAACACATCAGGGCAACGGCATAGTCCTACAGGTTCCTCCTGTACAAAATCAGAAGGATTTGGCCATACCTGACCACCTACTCCACCCAGCTTCTTGTCCATACCATAGTCACTTCACGTCTGGACTACTACAACTCCCTTCTCGCAAGCCTACCGGCCTGCGCCATTCTGCCCCTACAAGTGGTTCAGAACACGGCTGCTCGGCTTGTGTTCAACCTCCCGAAGTTCTCACAAGTCACCCCACTGCTAAGGTCACTCCACTGGCTGCCAGTCGCTGCCAGAATCAGGTTCAAAGTTCTGACCCAGGCCTACACTGCAGCCAAAAGGTCAGGCCCCTCCTTGTTGCTTTGGATGAAAGCGTCTGCCAAATAATTGTAATGTAATGTAATGTTGTGAGGAAGGCTTTTTTTGTACCCTTGCAGCTTACAGCTGGCTGTATGAGCAATCATGGGTGACAAGCTTGGGCATATTGTTTTTTTGATTCCCTTGTCGATGATCCAAAAAGACGAATCACAGTTGCGGACAGAGAATTCCTAACAGGTCTGCAGGTAGTCAATGTCTGTTTGAATTGTGAACACCCTTAACATTGCTATAAAAAGTTTGAGATGTACTATCTTAGGTTTTGGCATCTGAAAATGAGAACATAGCAGGGTTAGAGTCCTTAAAAACCCAGTGGTTGGCAAAACAGCAGCTGGCATGACTAAAGGCTTATGGGAAATGGGGGTTAAAGTCTATGGCCGTGATTAACACCCAGAGCCTAACCAAACAAAACATTAAAATCATTGGCTGTCAGAGGAAGTTCTGTTTTTGAACTAAATTGCAGAAAAAAGGGGACATTATTTTTCTGCCCTACTACAGGCAAAATAGACTTTCCAACACGACAGTAGCTAGTGAGTGTCAGAGCAGGGACAAAACAAAAAATCAGAAACAAGGATAAATCATGCAGCTATTAATTTAAAGGGAATGTGGAAACCATCCTGATTGGCCAATGCAAGGTCACTCCGTGACCAGATTTTAAACTGAAATGTTGTCTTGCTGTTCCAGCTTGCATGGCTTGCAATTGTGTTATTAAGTCAGAAGTGATCCAGTTCTGCACCTGTATCTGCCCTAGAGTTTGCCATCTGCCATTCTGTCCATTTATTTTATTTAGGGCACTTTCAGCATCAGTCTGCGTGGCTGCTCCATTCTGTGAGCTTAATCCATTAGTACTTGTAAGATGGAGTCGTAATAATAATAAGAATTTATGAAAACATATATTATATGTCTAGCAAAATGATATGGTTCTTAAGCACCCACAGAACTTGACCCTCTTGAGAAGAATGGTTCTTAAGTTATTTTGTATTAAATATGGAAATGAAGTGGGCTGTTACAGCCCCTCTTCTGTGGCACTGAAGTGTACCTATAATTCTATCAGAAGTACTGACTTCTGCCTTGCGGCACAGAAAAAGGATCCTGAGAGTGCAGGTGCTTGATCTTATTGATGTAACCTGCTGAGAGGCCACGGTTAAAACATCGCATCAAGGGCACTCCGGGCGGGTCAAGCCGTTTGATGGTTCAATTGATCCCATTCTGTCTTTTAAAAAAGTTATATGCAGTGCCATTTCTGTCCTGGATGCACTTTTGCTACTGCCTGGCCTTATTTTCAGATGAAAGGTTACCTGGAGAAAATTTCATCAACAAATTATATGAGAAGTTTGGGAGGCACCTGAAACCTTATTAAAAATAAATGTAAAACATTTTTTACTGAAATATATCGCATACGTTTTCCTGTATGCATTAAACACCACTTGATTTTTAAAAGTCATTTAAAAGACATTTTAAGTACTAAAATAAGGAGGAAAAGTATCTATTTACATGCTAAATATAACAAGTATACTTTTAATACATATTGTACAGTGGCTGATCTTAAAAAAAATGCTTTGAATTAATTAAATTCAACAACGCATATTTGGTGTGCTGTACCTAGGCCACTGAACTGTTAAGCACAGGCAACCACAGCTGCATTTAAACCTTAGTCCGTAGGTGAATATGGCAGTTCACAAATGATGTCACTTGACATTTATATATATACAGTGAGACATGTCAACATCAGTCTGCGAGTATGGTTTATACAATACATACACATACACCCACATTAGGAAGTTTAAAGCAGGCCATTTAGGTTTTCATCATATTATAAATTATGATTATCAGATTATCATCATAAGGTTTAATTTCAATTTATTTCAATGAAAAAAAACAGTTATTGTTCATGATGTGACCCCATTTGCTGAAGTGATTTGAAGAGGAACTATAAGAGAGTCTTGCTGATGATTGTATAACTCACATTCACACAGTCTCTGCCACAAAGCTGAGCTTCTCATGCTCTGCGTGCCAGAGTTATTCATTCCTATTGAGAGCAGAAGAGCATGTGTGCTCTGTAAGTGTGCCTGAGTAATGCTGGAGTAATAAAGACTATTTTCATAACTCCATATTTCATCATAATCAAGAGAAGACAATCTTACTGGTCACAGAGATTATGCGTATAATTGATTAGTTAGACCGAGCCAGTGCTATAGGATTAATATAGCCATTAAAAAACAATAATTTCTCAGTTCACCTATGAGATACCATTTATATTTACGTGTGATAAAATATGTGCATTAGACACATTGAACAAATATGTTTTTTCCCCGTTTTTTTTCTAGTAAAATAAATCACAATATACTACTGCTTTAATTTGAACTGCTAAAATACAGTATATGGTTTCAATGTATGCTATGTATGATGCCAAATAAAAGCCTTTAGACGTGACAACCATTCTTTGTTGAGTTAATAATGTATAAGGGTTATAAATGACATGTACATCCCATGTGACAATCGTTCTTCATTGAGTTAATAATGTAAAAAGGTTATAAATGACATGTACATCCCATGTGACAATCGGTCTTCATTGAGTTAATAATGTAAAAGGGTTATAAATGACATGTACATCCCATGTGACAATCGGTCTTTATTGAGTTAATAATGTAAAAGGGTTATAAATGATATGTACATCCCATGTGACAATCGTTCTTCATTGAGTTAATAATGTATAAGGGTTATAAATGACATGTACATCCCATGTGACAATCGGTCTTCATTGAGTTAATAATGTATAAGGGTTATAAATGACATGTACATCCCATGTGACAATCGGTCTTCATTGAGTTAATAATGTATAAGGGTTATAAATGACATGTACATCCCATGTGACAATCGGTCTTCATTGAGTTAATAATGTATAAGAGTTATAAATGAGACGTGCATCCCATGATGCTGTTGGAGTTTGGAAGTACTGTTTAAAGTCAAATCATAAATAAAGTAATACTGCTATATAATGTTACACAGATCATATGTAATGGATCTCAGTCTACTTGTTATAACCAGTAAGTTACTATCTTAGGGGTGATGTTGTTTTTTATTTCCCCCCCACGCTACAAAGAATCCCCAAGCAGTGAACACAAGGGGAAAACTCGAACCTGTAATATGAGTCTGTTCAAGGGTAAATATTGAATGCTTCGCTGCTCTTCCAAAAATCCAGGCAGAAAGAGTCCACCATCTGTGGCCTCCAGGGAAATCACAGGCACTTTTAAAAGAGGTTTCCTTGTCCTATCTTCCCATTTGGATACTTCATATATTTCAATTGATTCAGCTTGATGGAATATAAATGGAGGAAAAAGGAAAGACGTCAAAGGTCGCAACATAACATGTGTGTAGTAGCAAATGCTGTAGCGTAGAACATTTGGCCATACCTGACATGTCATTGCTGTCATGCACACTGTTCTGTATATAAACAGTCTGACATTTCTGAACTGCAAGTCTGCATGTACATAATTAATCTATAAGGGGTGAGAATGAACTGATGGCATGATATGCTAGATTGCCATTTCTGTACTGCGTTTTTAAGTGTGCATGTACAAAATATACCTTTTATTTTTTTAAAGGAGAGCGGACAGCCTGCCCTCCTTTAGTAATTCTCCCCTTTTTTCAGATGTGGCAAAGCAGAGAGGGTTACGGATAGAGTTGATGATAGTGCAGATGGTGCTAAATCGAGTCCACGGCCATATAGGCGTTTTTTTACACGGATTTAGAGTCCTCCTAACTGTGCCACATGGGTCCCAATACCATTTCTTTGTAGAAAAAAAGTCGGGACAGTAAGTAAAATGCACATAAAAGCAGAAAACAGTGATTTGTAAATGTTCTTTTACATATATTTAATTGAAAGCATTCATAATTTGATGCCTGCAACACATTCCAAAAAAGTTAGGACAGGGGCAAAAAAAAAGATTTTAATGCACGATTTGCAAGGAATTTAGGGATTTTACCATCTAAAATTCATAATATAATTAAAAGATTCAGAAAATCAGGAAAAATCTTGCCGGAAAACCAATATTGAAAGGCCGTGACCTTCGTTCCCTCAGATGGCACTGCATTAAAACCGATACGCTTCTGTAGTGAATATAACCACATGGGCTCGGGAATATTTCAGAAAACCGTTGTCAGTAAACACAGTTCGTCGCTGCATCTACAAATGCAAGTTAAGACTCTACTACGCAAGGAATAAGCCATATATGAACAATATCCAGAAACGTCGCCGACTTCTCTAAGATGGACTGATGCAATGTGGAAATATGTGCTGTGGTCTGACGAGTCCATCTTTCAAATTGTTTTTGGAAATAATAGACGTCATTTTCTCCGGGCCAAAAAGAAAAAGGGCATCAGGGCAGCAGTTTCTCAGAGGCTCCTCTCAAATCTGAACTGGACTTTTTTGGTTATTCACACAATCTCATTGTCACTGTTTTACTATATGACATCAATCATATTGGATATCATTTTGAGTTTAAACTACTGGAGTGTTGCATTAAGTTAGATGAAATAGGTAGATATAGTTTACATAAAGTATAATGTACAAAAAGTAATTTTAGTATTGACAAAAGCATCTGTAAGAATTCACTGATGAGGCATAATTTTTTGTGTTATTCAATGTAGAATTTTATCCCAATAAATATATGTCTAAAAACACCACAAAACACCAGGGCCCGTATTCACAAGACATAAAAGTAACTTGCTGATTTAGGAAAAAAAAAAAAAAATGTGTGAAAATAATGGGCGTGTCAGTCTTTTTAGGACGGCATAAATTTTTGGTCGAAGAGTATTTCACAAAACGTTTAAGTGCTAAAACCAGCTCCTAAATCTGTGAAAAGTTAGGGGTAGTCAAGAGGACTCCTAAATCACTAAGACCAAATCACAAACCGAATCGTAATCACGTCAACATTTTAGAAGCATTTAATGATACTGAGCTTTTAAAAAGGGATCGCGAGGGTATTATGATAATAGTAGAGCTAGTCAGGGATGCAGTCACTTCACCAACAAACAGAAACAACCCAATAACAATGAAGATTAAGGTTCTGACAACTCTATGCTACTTGGCTACAAAAAAAATTTGCTACAGAAAATTCAGCTGTGCAGACGAACTAGGTATATCTCAGTCATCTGTCAGTAGAATATTACATCAAACAATAAATGCCCTTTCCAGAACCCACGTCGTCCGACAATTCATACGGTTTCCTGTTGATGTTCGCCAACTACAAAGAAACAAAGCCCACTTTATGGCCATAGCTGGACTACCCGGTGTAGTTGGTGCTATAGATGGGACACATGTCCAAATTATTGCACCATCACAAGATGAGCACGCATTTGTCAACAGAAAAAAAAAATCATAGCATCAACACACAGGTGGTTTTTGATGCCAACTACAATATTCTTGACATTTTTGCCAAGTGGCCAGGTGCAACACATGACTCCCGGATCCTACAGGAGAGTGGCCTGAGGCTGCTGTTTGGGACGCATCACGTCCCAGCTGGATGTCACTTGGTGGGAGACAGTGGCTATCCCTGCAGGACGTGGCTCCCCACGCCTTACATCCACCCACAACCGGAACCTCAGTTCAATTACAACAGTTAAGCTCACAAAATGTTTTCTTTCCTTTTAAAATTATATTTGTCACACAAACACCTTAATTGTGAATAACCACATAGGATAAAAAAAATTTATTTGAATATGGCAACAGGATACCTCTTTCTACAGTATTTTCTATGATGATATCATTGACAGAGACCCATCCCCTATCAGCCTATCACTGTGGTCATAGTAAGTAAGCTTGTTCATGAAACATGACATCCCCTATAGCAACGAGGTCAACCCCGCCCTTTTTCTTAGCTTAAGATTTCCCCCCATTTCTTAGTAAAAGTTGGTCTCAGCAGCTTTGTGAATAGGTTTTAAGAGGAAACTCTTAGCTAGAAACTTTTACTGCTATTTGGGAGACCTCTTAGTGGCAGTGGCACCCCCAGAAATTTTTCATTGGGGGGGGGGGCAGATGGGGCCACTGAAAACATTGGGGTGGCACACCAAAACCAAAAGCCATAACTGAATTTCAGGAATTCTATTATGTTGTTGTCATATATAGGCTAGTTGAAAACTATGTCAATATGAGAGTTAAGGAATCGCATACTGATATACCTTGGTTACTTATTTTACAGTTAATGTTATTAATTATCTGATGTGCACAGACTAATACCAGTACAGTTAACATTTTGAGTTCCACAACAATCTTGTTTTAATGTGTTATGTATCTGTATATACATAGGCGATTCATTGTTCTTCAAATAGGCTAGTAGTTGTCCTTTTCCTTAAAAAAGACAAATATACAGGTTTAATTTGAAGAGGTAGCTACATTGATTGTAAGGAACAAAACATGTACTGGGAACAAACCTACTCGAGTTTTAAAACACCTCCAGGCCTCCAATTATTTTCAATACAGCTGTATTTGGCTGTTGCTGTGTCTCTTTGTAAACAAAAATATGATATTATATATGTACAAAAATGCTAAACAAAACAAAAAAGCATAATCATGGACAACAATATTAATTTTATTATAGCCTACTCACAACCTACTCATATCCCTTCTTTATTAGGCTACATTCTTCTCAGCCCATTTCGTCCACAGTTATCATAGGCTAGGCTATGTGTAGCCTATGGTTTTTATTTAGTTTTTTTTTAAAGGGTTTCCGTGCTTTTATGATGGCGCTATGATGGCTATGATGCAGCTTTGGAAAAAACTGGTATGCAGTAACAGCATAGCCTTTTAAAAAAATATATTTATTATTTTTTTCAAAGAGGGCATTTCCCGATATAATTGCTGACTTGTGGCAAAGGTGCACCGCCGTGGTGATAGATTTACTTTAACATCTGTCCGAGAATGTAAACAAGTCGTCCATTTTCACTGTAAGAAGAAATTTTATGACAACGTTACCTCTATTTCGCTAGCTTAGCCTACTTGAACAGTTACAACCTGCATGAGAAGAGTACCCATACCTACCCATTGAAAGCTGATTGCTTTTTCTTTGTCTCACCGTTTGTTTGGAATCTACACGCATACAACAATGAAAAATTATCGTTCTTTGGATGCGCACAACTTTTTTTTAGTGGATTATATGTTGCACTTGCAAATATAATACTGTAACATCATAGCACCACATTCCACTGCAAACCATTTGCATATGGTCAAAATGTTTTAGCATTTCTTACAGTAATATTAGTTAGCCATAAATTGACAATTGGATAACTTATTTGACTTAGGCTACCGGTGAAACAATGCCTGCTGCACACTTAAGCATGTGGAGTTTCAGGGTCCCACATTTTTCTCTTTCTTCCCCCGACGCCTCACGTCTTATTGCTCGGATCCACTTTTCTCATCTTACGGGCTCCGTTTTGCGGTTCGGAATCTTATAAAACCGCAATTCTGGGTTTTTTGCCTTGTTTGTAGTGCATCCCACCAAACAACAACTTTTAGGCATTTTTATGCTGTGAGCTAACGAATCGAAATGACAAGAAGGCACGTCAAGTCAATGGAGGACGAGAGCGGGATGTGTTTTACCCCCCCGGGATGGGCGGGGCCGATTTGCACTCAGTCTCCTGGCTGGCTATGCATTTGTTATTTTCTTTCACATGCATGAACTATTATGAAAAATATAAATATTGATTTAAATGAATAGTACCTAATGTAAAATATCAGATAGCAGCATATTATGCATATGCGACTCGCGAGGGGGGGCCAGTGGGGGGGCCAGCGATTGTTTCAGGGTGGCCGTGGCCCCCCTGGCCACCCCTTGGCGGCGCCACTGCTTAGTGGTAGGATAAAATGTTTCGTGAATACGGGCACAGATCACTTGATTGTCAAAAGAACATAAAACCCATTTCAACCAAATGCACCATGTACAAACAAATACACAGAATTCTCAATTTATTAAGAGTAACATTGAACACTGAAATTGTAGAAGAGCTTCTTAAAATGTCTGTAAATTATTCACATGACATCACATTTTAGGTGTTAGGTAAGTGTAAAATCTAATTAATTATGAAATGGATTTTTCTTTTCACAAACTCAATAACCCCAAACTAGGACTGGCATAAACTAAGAAAATCTCTTTCTAATAATGAGCAGAAAACCTCTTCACTGGGTTGCTTGAAATGACACAGAAAGAGAGATGGGTCTCAGGGGGAAGATGAACAGAATTTTTTTAATAAAATGCTGACTTTTTTTAAACCTGTTTTTTTTATCTTTTCACGGTTGTCAGAGATGTCAAACAAAAAGTGAGACATCTGTCTGCTCTGTACTGGACTGTGACATGTCTGGTGTCACATCTAAGTCTGGGTGAGTGAAGTGCGTTTAACATGGACTGCTTCTGTACTTCATTCTTTTCCCCTAGTGGGTCTGATGGAACGGAAATCGTACCCTGGCTTGCTGGAAGTGTGTCTGTTGACTAAATTTAAAATAAGTAATCTCATCTGTCTTAAAAATTTATATATGTATATATATTTTTTAAAATAGCAATTTCATACCATTATATATCTGTGATAAGAAAACAAAACACCTAATTGTCAAGAGAACATAAAGCTCATTGCTCAATGTGACCTCTTTCCTGAGCCAGTTAAACTCTGGGAATGTGTGTAGCTACACGTTTCACTTAGCCTTGTTCACACCATCTATTTACAGTTTTTTTACAAACACTTTGGCACTCATCTCACAAGTTTGTGCTCAATTTTCAAAACCTTAGACACAAAATTCTAAATGGTCAGCACTTGTAAAACAGCCTGTCCTATGTTCAAAACTTTGCATTGTGCATTCATATCTTTGAAGTAATCTTGCACTTCAGAATCATTGGTTCAAATAACTAATTTAATATGAAATACTATAAGAACATTGGTTTAGATCACCCACACACAAGATACCAATAGCTTCACTGTTTAGTTGTTTTTACAATCCTTTAATATTGCAGTAAAAAATACTTGATACATGTTTCAATGTGGTTCTTTTTGTGGTTCTAAATAAATAGTAGAGACAGTAGAACACCATGGAATCATTGAACAAAATCTAAGTTTATTTTTAAAAATACAATTACAACATAGGTTTGTTTGAATCATAGCAACAAATAATACAGTAATTATAGTTACAAACTGAAAAGAAATGTCTCAAAAAATACAATAAAAACAGTTCGAACCACTGGCTAGGTTAAAGCCTGCCTCGTCCACAAAAAGGAATTTGTGGTGGTTCTCTGCAGCATCCAGCTCCATCCCCCTCTTAATAAAAAAATAATAATAATTACCCAACAAAATAATGTAGATCAAACTTGAATCTTTGACAACAGGAATCTTGAAACTGAACTCAGTTTCGCAATTGCTTCACTCTATCTGCATTACTTTCAAAAGGCACCATCTCTTTTAGAGACACCTGGTGTCTTTTCAGAATGCATGCAATAGTCGGCAGACTTATGGCCTCCACTTGTTGAACATGTCGTCATTGTCAATGATGTGCCGCTGAATTTCGGTATGCATTATACAGTAATTTGACAATTGAGAGTAATGCAAAGTGCAATGTGAAGAGTTACCAGTTCTCATGGTGGAAAGTTCTGATGATTGAGGCCACTGTTGATCTCCTGAGGTTTGGCTGAATCATTGTAGCTCTTGTCATTGTCATGCCACAATTTATGACAAGGTCCACAACTATTGTTCGGATTTCATTGGTCACTCTTTGCAGTTGCCGTCACTGTCTTAATTTGTGGCCTTGTCCTCTACCACGTACCCCCCACCTCTCAAACAAGGCCCATGGTCACCTTTTTGATGAGGCCTAAGCCCTCCTCTAAGACGAGCTCTATGGCCACCTCTCTGAAGGGGTACTTATCCTCTGCCATTGTCTTGACCACCTCTTCCTCCTTCTCCTCATCCTCCTCCCACTGCTTGACCTCTATTCTGATGTGGATCACTGCTTGACCTCTATTCTGACGTGGATCACTGCTTGACCTCTATTCTGATGTGGATCACTGCTTGACCACTATTCTTACGTGGATCATCTGCCTGCTCCGTGTTTTTGCTATATTGTTGCAAGTGAATACAGACCCTTTTATACTCTTTCCACAATGTGAAACCAATCATCATTACTGTAAGGAGTTGTCATTATTGGAAAAGCCAAGAAAACGGCCTACATAGTCAAATCTGAAAACATTGTCTGGAACAGCGGAACCATAGGAACAGTGTCTGATAAAGGATGATGATGATTAAATATTTCAAACATAATGTAATAAAATTGGTCCATGTGCCAAAGTAATTGGTGTCAATAGATTGCTCTATCTTAAAACATTCATGATCTAAACATGGAATGTTGCTACAATAATCCGTTTCCATAAACCTATGCATTATTGGTAATGCGACAGTTACTTATCATTTTGAGCAGCTGGATTAATTGATAGTTAGTTGCACTGTAATGAAATGAAAAGATAGTCATATGTAATGTGTGTAGTGCATTTTGAAATGCTAATACACAATGGTAAGTTGTTTCATTGTGAACAAGTGATTTGGTTCAGTGAAATTTTTTTTTTAGGTTTATGTGTATTGTATTCATGCAATTGAAAAATGTATTTTGATTATTTGTTTTTAGTTTTGTGTCTACAATTTTGAAAAATGACCTCATGGTTCTGAAATGAGTGCCAACGTGATTATAAAAAACTGTAATGTGCACTCATGCTAATGAACAAATATCAACATACATAGAGTAACATGTATGACAAGTAGGGTTGGGTATCATTTAGGTTTTATCGATTCTGATTACCATTCTGATTCTGCTTATCAAATCCAGTTTTTATTGAATCATAGTTCTTGTTCTTGTCATAAAAAAAAATAACTTAAAAATCACATTTATTTTGATACTGCCTTAAACACTAAATTGTCAACAACGATGAGGTATTTTTAAGTTAATTTTGGTAGAAAAGTCAAATAAAATAAAATAAACAGTGTGCCACTCAAGAATGTTCAACACAAATATTTACAAATAGGCTCTATTGCAAAAACTAACTGAAAATATTGCACAAAAACAAAATACTATTACAGTTTTTCTCTTTTGTTTAGACACTAAAATTGGTATTATGACGCTATAAATAAAACATTAAGTGTATGTGCCAAAAGATAGGCAATAGGCAAGATAAACAATCTTTTCAAAATTATAAGCACTATTTTGCTTGTTTTAACACAAATTCCAATCTTTTTAACACATGTGAGTTTCCACCGTGATGCTCTGTCTCGAATGAAACCATTGCTTTTTAATTTCTCAGTCATGCTAAGGGTGGCTGTGTCATTACAAAAAACACTTCTTCCACTGCTTGGCCAGAGAAAATATAATGTGTGATGTACATACAAATATGTGGCCTGATCAAGAACAGAGACCAGACATGTTTTTTTTTGGTTTTATTTTTACATTTTTTGTTTACTCCCAGTCCAGTTGTTTTTTTATTTTTGCATTCAAACAATACTGAAGCATAACTAATATAATGGTAATAGTGTCTTTAATTTTTTACACCAGTGTGTAATTGGCCTTTATAATTTGTATTCATTTGTTGACTGGTGTTTATTATTTGAAGGAAAAATTAAATTTTGAAAATAGTGCTTGATTTTGACAAGAGCTATATGAAGTTTTGCAGAAAGAGTTGACCGTGTGGGTTTTGTGTTTATAATTTTGAGAAATTTCAGAAAATGTGTCTAAACAATTGAGAACAACTTTATTACCAGTTTTTCTCAATTGATTTGGCAAATTTCTCCAAACTAAGATCCATGCTCTCAAAACAGTTAACACAGCCATCAAAACACTTGGTAATTTTGCAAAACTAATAGTATGTTTTCATTGTTTTCACACAAACTACAAAACTACATACATTATTTTGTCAAACATTACAAACAAAACTCTACATAAAGTTCCATTTTCATTTCAATTTGCCATGATCTCACAATCACATGACATGAGCTCAATTTTCAGCATAATGATGTCAGGTGGGTTAGTAAAGCACACAACACAGAAAGTGTTCATAGCTAAACTGTGCACTCAGGAATCTGCGCCTGCACTTCATTGTGTATAAAATAAGTCACCTGAAGTCCATTTGTTTTTGTGAAAGCTATGGAGCCTCACGAAAGAATGGAGCAAGAGAATGAAAGCGTTTTCAGATCTGTAAGAATGAGAGAAGGTAGCGTAGGTGGAGGTGGAATGGGATGAGGGAGGTAGATGACATGAAGGAGGAAGGAGAGATGGAGGACATGGAGGAGGAGGAAGAGGAGGTATGTGAGGTAGAGGACATTAAAGAGGTATGGGAGGTAGAGGACATCGAAAAAGTAGGGGAGGTAGAGGGCAAGTTAGAAAAAGGGTATCAAATTACTTGACAGCAACATTGATTGACTTTGTTAGCAATCGTGGTCTTTCCCTGAGAGAGGCTGGAGAGAGAGTTCAGCCTAATGTGAATAGATATACAGTGGCTTCAATCATTCGCATGTTCCAGAAGGAAAACAGGTAAGTGGCCATAGCAATTGTGAATCATTTGAGTCACACAGTAAAATGTATGGTACATGGCTGCACATTGTGTACAACACACAATGCGGTAGGTAGCCCAATGGCTAGAGACAAGGTCTAGCAGCCGGTTCAAGTCCCTGAGCCAGACGGGTGAAAAATAAAAACTGACAAGGTGTGAGCTGGTGACTGGAAGGTTGCCAGATCAACAACTAGATGCCAATTCCTACCGTTGTGCCCTTGAGCAAGGCACTTAACCCCAAAAAGCTCTGTGTGCTCTGTATTGTTTTGCCCACAATATTTACTGTGTGTGCCTGGATTGGAAAATACATTTCATTATGTGTGTAAGCATGTATGTGACAAATACACATACAGTAATAGTCATGAAGCTTACCTCCTGTATGTGGGTCTATACTGTATTGTTACAGAACAGTAAGAAATTACAGAAATTTGTTTATCCTTCCAATTGTACTGTAATGGCCTTACAGTAGCTAATTGTATAATTTTTCCACCTTCACTCTTCAGAGTGGAAGGAAGATCACCTTCAGGGGGACGAGCACGACTCTTCACAGAACAACAAGAAAATGCTGTTGTAGATATGGTCATCCAAAACAACGCCATCCGCCTGAAAAATATTTTTAAAAATATATAATACAGGACAATGAAGTCAGCATCCAACACTGTAGTTTGGCTACAATTGACTGTGTCCTGAAAAGGAAAGCCATCAGCATGAAGCAGGTGTACAAAGTGCCCTATGAGAGGAGCTCTGCTAGAGTGAAAGAGACACAATTTCAGTTTGTACAAGTGTGTTTCTTCCATCCCATTAAACTGCATACATGATGCTATAAACAACACTACTGCCCACTATAATTTGGAAACAGTATGTGTCATGATATTACATATTGTATTTTAGAGTAGAAGGTAAAATGTTACAGTACCTTACAGATTACTAACCATACCATTTGTTTTTCTTAGAAGATAATGGAGCTTGATGGAAGCCAAACCAAACATGAATACATCTATGTTGATGAAGTTGGCTTCAATTTGACCAAAAAAAAAAAAGAGAGGGAATATAATCGGTCAGAGTGCCACTGTCAACATCCCAGGTCAACGAAGAGGCAACATCACCATCTGTGCAGCCATCTCAAGGAATGGGGTGGTGGCGCACAATGCTGTTTTGGGCCCGTACAACACAGCAAGACTCATTAGTTGCCTGGATTCCCTCAATGATACCCTCATACCCCAAGAAGAACGAGACCAGGAGGGACCCAAACTGAGGAGGTTTGTGGTTGTCTGGGACAATATTCAATTCCATCATTCACAACTTGTATGTGAGTGGTTTGCAACACATCCACGTTTTGTGATGGTGTTTCTGCCAGCTTACTCTCCATTTCTTAACCCAATTGAAGAGTTATTTTATTCCTGGAGATGGGAGGTGTACGACCGCAACCCATATGAAAGAGCAACACTTCTCCAGGCCATAGAGGAGGCCTGTGGCGATATAGATGCTGATGCATGCCAGGGATGGATCCGGCACTCACAGCGCTTTCCCCTAGGTGCATGGCCAGAGAAAACATCTGTGATGTAGATGAAATGCACTGGCCTGACAGAAATGAAAGGGTGGAAGATGAATAAAGTCATTGGTCACAACAGTAAACATGTTTGTGCTTTTTTCTTTTGAAGAAATTTCATGTGTAAATCAATATCTCTTCTTACTGTACCGTAAATAGACAAACATGATAGATATGACATTTGTCATGATCCCACTTGTTTGTGCACATTTGTTCATGTTTTATGCGATCTCACATTCTCTCTCTTTCTTTCTGTCTCCAGCTTCGCTTCCTTCTTGATTATTGTTAACTAATCTACTAACTTACTAACACTAGTTAGATCATTACTAACACATTAATCTGCTAACCATGTCTCATGTGATTTACTAATTAACTAATTTACTAACGCTAGGATGGGATAATTACTAACAGACTAATTGACTAATGATCTTCATCTCGTTTTCCCAAGCTGTTCCAAATTTCTCTCTGTTCTCAAGCTAAGCGTTTGCACCTGTCTACACCTGCATTTAAGCCAGTGTTTCCCTGTCTTCCTTGTGAAATTGTTGCCTTGACTTGTCTTTCACTTTTGAGTGTTTATTTCCAAGCCTGATTCTTGTTATTACCCACGCCTGTACCCTGACTACTGTTTACTGCCTGCCTGACCTACGAGAATTGCTTGCTGTCTACGGTACTTCTGCTCTGCGGTAGAACTTCGGTTCTGACCCACGCCCGGACGTTGACTACGAGCCTGCCTGCTGTTTGTCTGTACCTTTCCCCTTGCTGACAGCTTTCCCTGGATTGCCTTCTCGATTCGGTACCTGTGCTTTGATTGTGGATTTCCTGTGTATGACCATAGCTTGGATATTGATTACGAACTTGAACGCTCCTATTAAGACCCTTGCGGGTTATTTATTATATTTTACTTTTCTGAGTTGTGCATTTTGAGTCCAAACCACCTTGTTCTGTCACAACATTACCAGAATTGACACTTTCTACGTGTAAAAATGTGAAATATTACATACTGCAGTATTTCCAAAATTGTGATGAACAGAGATGTTTTGCATAAAGAAAAGCATTGTTCATCAACAAATTATGGTAAAAAGAAAAAAATCAGTTCATGAAAAAAGGGATGGCTGAACGTTCTGAAACACATTTTAGCATTAGTACTCCTGTGTGGATATAGCTGAATATATTATCTATTCAATAGATGACACGTGTGTAAAGTTTTTATAACATCTTTATAAAAAAATGTATATTGTCATCTGAAATGAGAGCATGGACCTTAGTTTGGAAAAATTAGCCAAATCAATTGAAATAAACTAAATAATATATCTTGCCATACATAACTTGGATGTTCACTGTTTTGTTACATTGCATTACAGGCATTTAGCAGACACTCTTATCCAGAGCAACTTACACAACTTCTTATTACATTTATCCATTCCGATACAGTTCCTTAACCATTATCCAGTTCCTTAACCATTATACTACACTGTCACCCTATGTTGTTTTTGATGTGAGTTTGACTCCCTGAAACTACATGAAGACCATATATTGGATTTTTTTTTAAAGACAGGGGGGTGTTATGAACATAATAGCAGGCTATTTGTTTTTTATAGTCTATTTTTTATAGAAAATGGTGCATTCTTTAAGCCTTATACCCTGCTGCAGTAAATGTGTCATGTTTGACATAGCCTACTTCCTTCCTTGCATAGTTGCATAGTGATTAGATTTTTCAGTATCACAACTTTATGTGAAACTTAGCCACACTTTTAAGCGTTTGCCTCGGTCCTCCATACTAGAAATGCTCTACAGGCGCATTGAATGATACATATGCCAGTGATGAAGACATAAGTGCAGCAGGGCAGTTTACTAAAATGCTTTGCATTTCACTCGTTACGAATGACACTGAAAATCAATTTTCAGGATTCGATAAACGGATTCGAAACAAACATTTCTTAAATTCCAGGTTCTTGGAAATTTAGAGCTGGTTCCAATTCAGAACCGGCTCTCAATACCAAATTCTAATGACTCTAATGACAAGAAAATAGATATTTCTTTCAGAGTGCATCCATAGTTGTCTTTGGCTTGGAGGGAGTGAGGGCACTAATGCAGTCGGACATTAATGGTGTTTTGATAGTTTTTTTTCACATTATTTCCACAATGCATTGTTACTTGTCAAAGTATGACAATTAGACTCAAGGCCTTTGTTTTTGCCAATTGCTTACACACTGAAAGTGAATGCTTAGACAAAAGCATCAAAACCTTAACTTTTGTAACCATTTCTTAAACAAAGGCAACAAAAGTACAAACACATTTTCTGCTTTGCACTTTGTTTGCATTTCTGCAACACACTTCTTGCAAAACACTACATTGTTTTTTACATTAGACACTTGATATTAGACAAATGAAATCTCTTGCAATCATTGGGAAAACACTTCTATTCAAAATGCAAAACATACCTAAAATTGGCAACACCCACACACATGAAAACACTTTGAACACCAATCAGTCTGCCTTAGCACTACAAATAGTGTAAGCTCAGGTAAGCTCACCTCTTTTATGCGAACTTTGCAAACATGACAGTGAGAGTGAGAGGAAGAGGTGGGGGTTGTCTGTGGGGGCACCTGCCTTGCCTGTAGCTTGTAGTTTTGACTGAATGTGTCTTACCCAAGTGTTGTCTTATTTGGCTTGTGTGTAGAGTTTTGACACAATGAGCCAAATTCCGCAACAAGTGTGTAAGTAATCGCAAAAAACAACCTGGCAATGTTTGATGAGAAAGAGGACTGCAAAAACACTGCTGTCATTTTTACTAGGTAATTAAGTGCAGGACACTGCAAACTCCACACAATGCATCGTCCTTTGTTCTTGCTGAAGACCAAATTGACCAAATGTTCCTTCCATTTGTGTCAGCAGGTGTTGAGAACTGGAACCCAGCTTCACCTTCTGTTACACATTGAATTAAGACAGTAAGACCTAAGATGGAGAGCACTGCAAGGTGAGGATGCAAATAAAGAAGAGGAGAGAGAGAAACTGGGCCAAATGGGACGGATGGGGAATTATTTAAAAATAAACACCATCTATTCCAGTACTCCATTGTGTGTCCATTTTGTTTTTACCACACAGGCTATGCAAGTCATCCATCTATACACATGTCTGGGCTGAGCCTTCACTAAAGTATTTTGTTTGTCTTGCCATCAAGAGTACAGTATGTATATTCAATGGAAAAATACAAATTTAATTCCCACGTTCCTTTGGAGCACAATGACATTTGTGATGAGCAATTAGTTTAAAGTAAAGAAGGTAGTGGCTCTGGACCAGAATTTCACTGCTGAAAAAAACATATATATACTGTATATATATATATATATACACATATACCAGTCACAGTTGATTGAATGTATCTTTTTCATTATCTTAGAGACATTTTGATCTAGACTTATGCTTAAATGCTTGAATTTTTTTTCTTAGACAATTATACAGTATACAGTGAAGTTGATGCCGATGTATGAATTTCTTTCCAAAACAAAAAATTGTATTTAAAAAAAAATACAAAAAAATACAAAAGTTTTGAAATGCACCCAAAACAAGTAGGGGGGAGGGGAGGGAAGGGGGGGGGGGGGTGTGATGTTGTGGGGTTGCTTTGCTGGTGACACTGTTTAACTAGTTATCTAGAATTGAAAGCACACTTAACCAGCAGCATGCCTACCACATTCTGCAGTGACACGCTATCCCATCTGGCTTACATCAAAGTCATCATCAAGGGTCTGAGTTATCAAAGGTATCAAACCATTACCATCTAACCCTTCAAGTTATCCATCCATATCTACTGTATTTCTGGCAGCAGAGTGATGGTTTAAGGCTTGTTTGATATGTCAGACCCTTGATGACTTAGCGCCATTTAGCCAACCATGTATTCCATACTGTCCCAGTGTAATTAACAGCTAAATCTAGTCCCACCCCCCAATTCCCATAGGGATCAATTCAAATGCAGAGACGTTATAGTATCGCTTGTAAGAGTGCCAGAAAATAAGATATCAAGAGTATTTTGATGTTGTTGGGTCACAAACATCAAGAAGTCACGGCATGCAAAGGATATGAGACCAAATATAAAAAAAATATTACTTTATTCTATATATAAATGCAGAGGAGCCAATAATTGTGGCACGTGATTTTGTTAAAAATAATTATTTTTATCATAATACATTAACTTCAATTAAAGGTTGGATTTTTCTAATTTTTTCAGTGTGAGCTTACGCTAATTCACCAAACGGTGATTTTTTTATAACCCTTTTTACTCATCTTTACCAGGGGTGCCAATAATAGTGGAGGGCACTGTATATATAAAATCAGTTTAACTGGTCACAGAAAAAATACATAGAAAAATGCAATGTAATAAATTAATGCCAGAAGCATTACTTTGCATTATCCAAAAGTCTTGAATCCAGTTCAACATTTAAAAAAACATTTTATTGCAATTTTTGTATTCCCAATATAAAATCCTTAATCATAAACTTATGTTGCCAGATCATCCATAAATTTAAGAGGGTACAGGCTACTATGAGCATTCTCCAAAACACATGCAGTGCACTGCAGGTTTTTCTTCATTATAGTCAACCAACAGAGCTGCAGTCATTGCACTGGAGAACTGATCATTCTGTGCAGCTAGTGAAAGCAGATTGCAGGCACCCAATTGACCAGAGAAGTTACTATTATCTAATAAGGCAGGAAATAACCGAAACCTCCCTTCCTGTGCTACACTGCAGGCCCATAATATTCTCCGCTACAGGACCCCTGCTACATTTAGCATAATCAGGTTTTATTTCAAGAAAAACATCAAGTGCTTTAGCAAGAATCACATCCCAAGACCTTTTTAAGACCTTAGATCGCTTGATTATACTTTGATTATGCTCATACAATTTCCACAGCATTTCTAAACCATAATCAGATATATAATTAGGTAAGCCAGGATATTTTGACAGAACGACATAAATCACAACTGTATTCATGTATAGTACTACAATCAGTATCCTCTTTAGGCAGTATATCTATATATATAAGAACATTTTGTCAATTTCAACAGCTAAATTTATCAAATTGGTGCTCTTTGTGATTAAAACCTAAACACTAAATCCACTAATCTTTGTGATTGGAACATGGGAAATGGAACATGGGAAATATATAGAGTTTTGGCTAGACAGCTAGCTAACATCAGACCACCAGAAACGTGGTCTGATGAAAAATATTCAAAAACTTTTTGTCATTCGACAATACAGGAACCATCACAATGCATTTTAACCTGTTCTAGTCCAAAGCTAAGCCCTGTCTTTAGTGGGATTGAAAACTACAATACAAACAAGTTGAATACTTGATTATTGACAAGAAAGACTCTGAATCTGATCGGTTTGCTATTAAATGTTTGCTACCTTCTTCTTCTTCTTCCTCTTCATATTCTCTCTGTCCTTTCATAGTAAACCTAGCTAATTTAAAAAAGTAGATCCTGTTATATGACGTAAAAGCCGAATGAGCCGGGCAACACCCAACAAAAATTGTAAAAAAAAAATGAGAGCCTGCACTGAATGGAAACTATATTTCGGTGAGGGAAAGGGGGGAACATGGTAGGTTTTGTGTTACATCATGCTGATATCTCAGTATTATCTTCCATGAGATAGAATATGCATGAACTAAGGTATATTATTTAGTTTTTATTTTCAGGTTAGCTCGTGAGATAACATTAGTTTAAAAAAAAGATGTAGGCTTCTTATAACCTTGTTACGTTAGCTGATGATAAATTAATATTGTAACACAGTCGAGAGCTTGTCTAGCTTAATGCTGAAATAATATCTATTATAGTGTACCACCCAAAGAGGGTTTAACTTTCGCAAACAACTTTCACGAACATACTAACCGCATACTAACCTCCTCTGTGTGTCAGCGGGTTTTGTGTGTAAGCAGGAGGAGGGGCATCGACCAGGGTGAAGAGAGGGTCTTTTTGAAGCAACTAGGGCTACGCTGGGCACATAAGCCTATATATATATATATATTATATATATATATATATATATAGATGGCTGCATCTAAAACTCAAGCCCTGAAAGCAGTAACAGGTGTTATGTGAGCTTAATGACAGCTGCCCCAATGAGGAAACAAGTTATGTAACCTCCTGACATTACATACCCAAGCTCCTGACATTAGCTGCCAACGATGCCATAAACATCTTAATTATTTGGTCAAATCAAAGTCAGAATTGTTTAGATATAATCCATCAATGTTTACAAAACCTACTTTGGATATTTTCTTTGCTTAGGGGTATAACAGTACTGCCCCACTTGGAAATGAAACAGAAAACCCTTGTGTAGTCCAGTTTCTAACCACAACACCATATCACATTATTGAACTTTGTTGATCAGTAAAAATTTCCCATTGCCTTTAAGTCTGACAGATTGCTGTGTCCTCTGATCCTTGGGCAAATGCTCACCCTGTTTGCACTGTCCAGGAGGCCAAAATCAATACACGCCAATCTACTGAGGCTGAATAGAACTACTGTAAATCTCCAGTCCAAGTTGAGCACTTTTACTAGTAAGTTATTTACTAGCTTCATTTCTCATTTTTACGTGTAATATTCACAATCCATTTCCAAACCTGTAGGACACATCCCCTTTCACCCTGATCATTGAGTTAAGCAGGCATTACAGGATAACCTTACCAACTTTACAAAGCATTATGTATTAAAACACTTCAGGAAAGACTATTTGAATACATTAATATTTATATTACTTTGGAGGCTTTAAATTGTTCTTTTTGTTAATATATGGGCACCTCAAATTCTATTGCTGAATAAATTAGTTGCACTATGCATTATTTTACATGCCATGTAATAAATTCAAGTGAACATTTTTCTGTTGCTGATTAATCATCCTATTTTTGAATACGGATTTGAATTTGAATGGTATTCAGTGTTATGCAGATTTAAACCTTTTTTAGACCTAGTGTTGTTATGATGGTAGTCCATAAAAGATGGTGCAACTGGCAAAAGCAGAAGCTATCAATGTTGTGGGAGTGATGTATCACTCAATCCTTGACTGCAGGCCAAGCGAAAATAAAAGCACAGCCACAGAGATGAATGTTGAATGGTCGGTCAGTTTTAAGCTGCGAAGATGAAAGTTGAAAGATGAAAAACTCATGTAAAGCATAGCGGCTGATATTGCTTTCACTGACCATAGCTTCATACTTTGAACAAATCCTACAAGTGTTTGGGTTTTGTTCAAATAGATATATTCATTACTTTTTGACAGTCTGCACTTCAACCTTATTGTCATTGTATTCTTTCAAACTCAAAGTGCTAGAGTACAGAACTAAATTAACAAAAAATGTGTCACTGCCCAATGAATTATGGTGCTCACTGTACATGTGGTGTTGCCTCAGAAGTATAGACAGGAAGGTCTGTGCAGCATGCCAGAGATGAAGGGAACTTTCCCATGGTTACAGGCTGCTATAGAGGGTTTAAAACAGGGAGCAGACTCTTACACAGACGGACAGTCCTTCGGATTGTCTGAGGACTTTTGCCTTTCATAGTCGAGCGTACCAACCCCCCATTTGTAGACTACATCTCCCATAATTTTTGGGCGCAAATTGTAAACAACAATGGAACGTCCTTCATGGAAGAAGATGATGGTATGTGTGTAGGTAAAACGACAGGTCAGTGCGGACACGAAAAACGACTTCTGCGCGGACTGCCGAGGCGGACGTCCACTCGGGGTCCGTTTTGGCGACTATGAATTAGCCTTAAGATGATATATTGCCACCCTCTGACCCTATGCTTTGTTTGTGGTGTAACGGCAGCCCCTGTAGCTGTGTCATACCATAAACTATATTGTTATTCCCAGCAGTATTTTGGGAAAAAAAGAGTCTAACCCAATGTACCACAGTGAAAACTCATCTCACCTGAGATCAAACACGTTGAAGAAGAGAGGGGTTCACTTTGAGTTAAGGATAACAGGCGTAGTATATATTATACTGTTCAGACAGTCTACAGAATTATATGCATAATAGGCGTAAACAACTCAGAGTAAACAACATAGAATAAATGTTGCAGGCACACCACTGCTGTCTTTGTCAAGTGACACTGGGGTTGATTTGTTGTATAACCTTTGAGAACATAACATGAGTTTATGTGGCTTGATGCTCTGAGATTCTCAAATTAATAATACTTGCAAAATGGACAAAATTCCAAAAGTTATGTCATAATTTTTAGCCTGGTATTAAATCACAGTTTCATTGCCAAAGAAGTCAGGAAGGTAGTTTGCATTCTAGCATGAGGGCAGTTTTAGAAAAAATATTTTAAAGGTTTGCAATGACTATAGTTTTAAAAGGTGCACTATGCAGGATTTTTACAGAGAAAATATCATAAAATAACTCCGTCATATGCACTGGCAATCTCTGTCAAAATGTTTTTTTGCTGAAACCTTGCTTCTCTGTATTTATTATTTTAAGAAGTGTTTAGGACGTTCAGGGCGGGCTGCTCTTTTTTGTCTGGCGAGGGAGGGTGGGGGGGTGGATTAGGATCAGGTTACTTTTAGCAAAACATTTGTTGCCAGCTAGCTACTGCAATGACCTGCAACTGAGGTATATCGAAGCCAAACAAGAAGCTGACAGGGCGCAAAACAGAGTCAACCTTTAGTAACAGGTAGCTATTCGGCTATGTTAAGTAGATGGCCATAGTCAGGTACCGTTTGAATGGAATTAATATAACAATGTAATATTATGTTGTATTTGAGAAGAGGAATAATATTTGTATACAAATATCTTCATAAAAAGTAAATTACTTTACAAGGGTATTAGCTAGTTACGATGGACACGATATGGTCTGCTAATGTTAATTATTCCACACACGATTCCATCCTTACATCCCAGTTCTAAATAAACATTCAGGATAATGTTAAGTAAATACCAAACAAGAAAAAACACAAAATAATGTTAGCTGAAACTGCATTAGGGTGTAGCTCCCGTTATAGTAACGAGGTGCACTATTGTGTTAAGATAGTCATATTCCCTTTTTGCTTCTGTGCTAAGTGTGTTTCTTGCCCTCAACGTCGGTGAGTGGGCGGGGTTTTGGACAGAGGAGGAGACTTTTATGATTGTTAAGACAGGACCAGAGCAAGGCTAAAATATCCTGCATAGTGCACCTTTAATAGAGTATAGATAGAAATACGAAAAACAGCAGTGTAAAATTATAACGTTAAATTATATTGCTTAATTATTTTTGTAATGCAATAATAAACACCTGTAATAATTATTACCACATTTAAAATTTTATGCAGTAGGCTAATTTTATGTTTGCCTCACAATATGAACTGATGTCTTATATTTCCTGCTTGACAAGTGAGAAAGTTACCTCTGTGAAGAATCACTTAAAGTAACGACAGACGAATGAACGAATAAGAAGTGAATGACCACACTTCTGCCTTTCATCACAGCCTCTGTATTCCCACGATCCCGGCGCATGTTTGATCTCATCTGCCCGTTCCCCGCATTCTGCAGACTGACGGCCTGTTCTCTTTTCTGAAGGTTTGACAGGCATAGAATGGTCTAAAGTGCTGGAGGTCACAATGGAGCCTGTCTGGGGTGAAGGAGTCCGCATGGCTTTGCAAACCCAGTCGCTCAGCATAAACCACATTCAAAGAGCACACAAAAAGAGCACCGTCTTCACCAAAAGAGAAATCTCACACCATTCTCCGAACCCCTGTGTCATTATCTCTGTTTCTACACCAATATCTGTGGCCTCCACGTATATGTTGCTCTAGTTTATGCCTGCTGGGAGCCGTAGTAAGCGTTTGTTTCTAAGGTAATTTTTAGCGCTGGCTGGCACAGGCTTTGCTGGTTCGAAGGGCATTGACAATGACATTTATAACTGGCGAGTGCAGTATCAGATAAAGGTGAAATTCTCTACACCAGAACCCTCATGTCATGGTGAGAATTAATTGCATCTGTTATAGCGTCTCAGCTCAAACGCAGGTCCCATGCAGTTTAAGTTGGCTCCAAACATTCAGGTTTTTATGCAAAAGCATTAATTTTACTTTGTCTGATGAGTCATTTAAAAGTGATCATTCATAAGGAAACAACATTTTAACTGCATATGCAACATATAATAACGCTATATTGGACATTTTTCCCCTCCATTGAACTGCCTTGTTTTCATTCTGGCCTACCCGATGAACAGACTAAGTTTGCAATGTTGGCAGATATTCTTTCTGCTGGATATTCTGGGTGCACCATGGGGCTGCACTTTTTCCTTGAAATGTACATGATGGACAGAATATCAGCTTGTGCCTCCTCCAGATGTGTTTCCTGAACTGCACACTGGCGATGTTGGACTTTCTGCCACGTGGGGTGGTACAGCTTACATGCTTTTTGAAAAACTGCTGTCGAGTCTACAACAAATATACAGTAGCATACATAATGGTACAAAAGGCAAAATCACAGCCAAAATGTGGACAAAGTGAGGTTTCTGGTCAATATTTTAACCAAATAAATTAATGGTCAATTTCTCAGGAACAAGTACAGACAATGGTTCTTATTCCACTAATGTAGCACAAATGATTGATATTGATTGCGGTCACCTACAGAGAGCTCAATGAATATACGTAAAAGAAATGAGACCAAGGTTTGGGAGAGCTCTTCTGCACAATCAAGTAGACAATATTTAGAAATGTGCAACTAATTTGAGACAAAACACAAAACAATTGAGACACAGAAAAGACAAGATGTATATTTTGTGTCTACAGACAGGAACATACATACACAAAAAGCCATCTATCAAAATCACCTTTATTTTAATATAACATTCATACAAAAAGTCTGAACAGAAGTTTTGAAAATAAATGTGTGCTTTTGGTTCATTTCAAGACCTAAACGGGAAAGATCACAAGATTTCATACAGATTACAAAAATTTCAACTGAAAAAATACATCAATGGCAAAGCTGAAAAAGCGGATTCTGGTTAAATTATAAATATATAAAGCATGTCTAGTGTTTTTAATCATGTGTTCCATGGCAACTTACAACTGGAATTGTGCAATGTCCTCTGTGCAGGTTTATGAACAATGCAAGTAAAAATGAAAAGTTTAACAGTAATCTGTAACTGATAATTCAATCCAGCTACACACAAGTGTCCATTTCCACAATTAGTGGTAAGCCAGTAAGCAAAAAAAAAAGGCTAATTAGTATTATTATTGTATCCCAGGCATATTTCACTCTGGGGCAGGAGTCTTTGTGTGTGATGCACTGTGCCCTCTGTTCCTCTGGCTAGGGTTTACTCCCTCCTGGATGCACACTCGTATCAGTAGTTCAGATGGGTTTGTAAGGCTGGAAATCAGTCATAAACCCTTGGAGCTGGTGGTGACTTCCTTGAGGGTGCAATAAAACAATTTACCTGGTGGTCTGAGAACGTTTTCCTCTGACCTCTCACGGCCTCGTAAACTACAGCTGGAATTAACCCTACAAATGGACTTTAGAAGGCATCCTGTAGGAGGTTTGATCCTCATAATGAGTAACCCAGGTTTTCACAGGATCAAAGGCTCTTGAACTGAATGGCTTTTTGGACTATTGACTAAAACAAAGCTGTATATGTATATTGCATCATATGTATGTGCATGTAAATTAGTAATTGTGGAAGTATAAAGTAATTGTGGATAATATGATAAATGTGGTGAACCTGGATAATAAGTGTGTGGTATGTGAAAGAAAGAATGTGAAAGGAGGATTGTATAGGTTATCAGGGATGCGCTTGTCCATATAAGTGTCTGGAACCTAGAGTGGCCATCACCGGGACCTCACCTGATATCTAGATATGATAGAGAAGATCATAAGATCACGCACCGTCGTTCAAAGAGTCTTATCACTGTCACTAGATTGGGAGGGGTAGCTGTTTCTCTCCCTGGAGGGGGGTCCCTGGGTGGTGAAACTTCTCTTCCTGCCAGACCTTATTTGGACAAACAAAGGGACTTGTGGAGTTTGGAAATCCTGTATTTAAGGACAACCCAAAGGGATATGCGAGGAGAATCTGCTTAACAGTTCTCCTGGTACCATAGTCACACCGTACGGAATCACTTGGTGATATACTTTGTTTGTGAACTTGTTCATGTTTATTTGTCTTGGTAGCATGTTATCCTGTGTTTAGTTATAGGTATTGAATGTGTTCGTGTTTGCTCTCACAGTTTTAACCAGTGATTATTTGTCATTAATAAATTACCATGTTTTCATATCAACTGCATCTTTCTTTTAATCCTTTTTCCAGCTTCAATTGTCTGCATGATCTGAGCTGCAGCGTTCCAAGCTAATGACCTCCCTGCCTGTTATCCAATTATTTTTATATTTAACGTGCGTGGCTCTCATCCATCTTATACCCTTTTCAGCCTAAATTACGACTGAAGACTCAGGGGGACAATTCTGACCCAGGACCGACTGATCAGCGGCCTGGTACAGACGTGGCGTACTCAAGTTGGGTAGGCAGACAAGTGACGGCCCACATACAGGGTTGGGTGGTGCATGGTTCTGGTGATTTGATATGAGAACCCATGGGCGTTTTACGCCGGTTCTTGTCAAATCTGCCTTAAGGAGCCCTTTAAATGTACTCAGACCTGGGCTCGCAACTATCTATGATAAATGAATATCATGTATTGTGTTGGCTAGACCCCCAACCTCTGCGTTCGCCACCGAACTGAGCTTCAGCAATAATGTTGATTCCGGCAAACATATATTGAAGTAATGATGGTACCTAAGGGCGAGTTGAGTGTAACCACTCCGAGCTCCACGCATGTTTAACCAAAATTCTAAATTATAATTATAAATGGAGTCAGATAAACGAGTAAATAAAATAATAATATTTCTAAATAACTTTTACCTTTTCCCACAGCAATAGTGGAATACATCACGTTTAAACTTTCGCTCCGAGCTATTCCCTCATTGGTCTAGTAATTGCGGATTCTACATTTGGTGACCCCGACGTGATTCCAGTTGTTGTTTGTGGGATTTACAATTTGGATCCCTCTGGCAGGGGGGTATCTGCTTTTTCTTTACCTCTTAATTTTTCCTGCACCTTTGTCTATGAGAAATTCCTGGCAGTTTGGCGTACTTGGCAGGATATTCCTTACAGGGAGTTTCTGTTCAGCTAAATTGCTGGTTCTTCATCCTTGGTGTGGTGAGTAACACAATTATCTTATGTAGTAGCATATACTAGGGAGAGTTGTTGTTGTTTCACCACATCTAGAGGCTGTTTAGGGGATTTACATATAAGTTTTCCTTTTATCCGTGGAATAGTGAGGTTGCAGTTCTCACTGTGATATGTATGCAAGGTTGACACTGTCATTCTAAAATGCAGAAGTCATATATGCAATTAGGTCACTATAATGACAATATCATTTTAAAACCCTAGAATGGGTAAATTAAAGTTGATATATATATGTGTAGGTATGTGTATATGTGCGTGTATATGTATATGTGTACGTATGTGTAGATGTATGTATATGTATGTGTGTGTGCGTATGTGTCTGTATATGTGTATGTATATATATATGTATGTGTATATGTATGTGTATATAGGTATGTATATATATATATATGTGTATAGATATGTATGTATATATCTGGATATATATATATATATCTATTAGAACAATGGGAGACGTGGCACTGCTCTAAAATCCAGCAGGCCACGCTTTCTGAGGAAAGCATATCTTTAACAAACTGCATAACATCGTTGCAGAAATTAATAAATGGCTCATAGGCTATTTTCATGTAAAAACAGAAGTCTTTCTTCTGTAGTTACTTTTTTGCCACCATATTGGTGTCTTCCTTTATTTTTAATTTGTGTCTTAAGATATACATCTGTGAAACTATAAAGCTGAAGTGCATTGGCTTACTTGCTTTAAATCTATAAATTATGCCTGGGCATGTCATGTAGGAAATGTTGGGATTCACGAATATACCTACTTGGGTGCCATTCAGTTAACTGAGGCATATTTATTAAATTTCATGGATGTATTTTTGTGTAAATTTCCCTAGCACAAAAACATGTGTTAGAATGTCTGTCTGATGCCAATAAGCCAGTTAATGCTTTAAAATTAATCAAATGCCATTCATATTTGCCCCTTTCATTTAAAACCTGAAAGTAGGGTCATTTTCTAGCACAGACTGGCTTACTGGTCTCTTTTTGTGTTATTTGTCCTCACTTCCCCCTCTCTCTATCTGGCTTGTTGAAGATCTTTGTTCTTTTAAAGAGAGGTGAATCTACATTCTTTAGAGAGTGTATGATTATTTGTTTTCAATGATCAAGACCTGGCTATAACACATTACATTACATTACATTACAGCCATTTAGCACACGCTTATATCCAAAGCGATTGACCATTCTTTGATCTGAGTAAGATGGGTGGAAATACCTGTAGGAAACAGGCCCCCTGGTGTAGCACTAGATCAACACACAGCCAAAACCACATAACTGCAGCACATATAGAACACAATGTACATTCAGACATATGTGTTTTTGTTGTGTAAAACCAAAAGTTTTTGTATATTTCAATGCTCTCAACAACATACAACTTTGTTGTTACATTGTATTTTACAACTGTAAAATCATTTATAATGAATGACTGTTTCAGTTAAACAGTTTTCTGTTTCGGTCTATTTCCATCCTGTTTTCAAGCATGCAATGGGGGGGTAATAGAGGGCAATACAATATAGTATAACTACAGTATGCTATATATGCAATAGGCATACGGTATTAAAAATTCAAACCCAACTTCCCTGTCTGTCAGTTCTGTGTAGACATTCCATAATTCCGCATCCCTTCATACTTTGATTAACCTTACAAAACAGATGGGTAGATAGCAAAGAGTATCACTGAATTGTTCAGAAAGCCTCCACATTTATCATATTTACATGTAAGCCTCCACATTTATCATATTTGCATGTATTGATGTTTGTAGAATACAGCTACTGTGATGTAATCCAGCAGTCCAGGTGTCGGATGCACTGTGGGATGATTGTTCAACAGGTAAATGAACTATCACCTCCACCGGGCACAGGTAGAGGTGAACATGGCCAAAGAACAGCGGAAATCCTGTCCAGCTCCTCTACCCGCTCGGCCCAGGGTGCCTACACATGGTGGGACTGGGTGTTCTGAGGATGCGTCATTGCCAGCACCCTCATATTTGCCTTCACCCTGGTGCAGTGCTGCTATTTCCAACACCTCATCTACTCCCTGCGCACCTCAACCCATGTTGCATTGGTTCTCAACTATCTCCAGTTGCTAAAGCTGCTGGAACTGGGACCATAAAAACCAGCATGGAACCAGCACCACTCTCAATGACCCCTTGGGACTGTGTTTGTTTTTCCCACTGGGTCAAGGGGGGAATCTGTAAGGCTGGAAATCAGTCGTAAACCCTTGGAGCTGGTGGTGACTTCCTTGAGGGTGCAATAAAACAATTTACCTGGTGGTCTGAGAACCTTTTCCTCTGACCTCTCATGGCCTCATAAACTACAGCTGGAATTAACCCTACAAATGGACTTTAGAAGGCATCCTGTAGGAGGTTTGATCCTCATCATGAGTAACCCAGGTTTTCACTGGATCAAAGGCTCTTGAACTGAATGGCTTTTTGGACTATTGACTAAAACAAAGCTGTATATGTATATTGCATCATATGTATGTGCATGTAAATTAGTAATTGTGGAAGTATAAAGTAATTGTGGATAATATGATAAATGTGGTGAACCTGGATAATAAGTGTGTGGTATGTGAAAGAAAGAATGTGAAAGGAGGATTGTATAGGTTATCAGGGATGCGCTTGTCCATATAAGTGTCTGGAACCTAGAGTGGCCATCACCGGGACCTCACCTGATATCTAGATATGATAGAGAAGATCATAAGATCACGCACCGTCGTTCAAAGAGTCTTATCACTGTCACTAGATTGGGAGGGGTCGCTGTTTCTCTCCCTGGAGGGGGGTCCCTGGGTGGTGAAACTTCTCTTCCTGCCAGACCTTATTTGGACAAACAAAGGGACTTGTGGAGTTTGGAAATCCTGTATTTAAGGACAACCCAAAGGGATATGCGAGGAGAATCTGCTTAACAGTTCTCCTGGTACCATAGTCACACTGTACGGAATCACTTGGTGATATACTTTGTTTGTGAACTTGTTCATGTTTATTTGTCTTGGCAGCATGTTATCCTGTGTTTAGTTATAGGTATTGAATGTGTTCGTGTTTGCTCTCACAGTTTTAACCAGTGATTATTTGTCATTAATAAATTACCATGTTTTCATATCAACTGCATCTTTCTTTTAATCCTTTTTCCAGCTTCAATTGTCTGCATGATCTGAGCTGCAGCGTTCCAAGCTAATGATCTCCCTGCCTGTTATCCAATTCTTTTTATATTTAACGTGCGTGGCTCTCATCCATCTTATACCCTTTTCAGCCTAAATTACGACTGAAGACTCAGGGGGACAATTCTGACCCAGGACCGACTGATCAGCGGCCTGGTACAGACGTGGCGTACTCAAGTTGGGTAGGCAGACAAGTGACGGCCCACATACAGGGTTGGGTGGTGTATGGTTCTGGCAATTTGATGTGAAGAGAACCCATGGGCGTTCTACGCCGGTTCTTGTCAAATTAGCCTTAAGGAGCCCTTTAAATACACTCAGAGTAGTGCATGGTTCTGGTGATTTGATATGAGAACCCATGGGCGTTTTACGCCGGTTCTTGTCAAATCTGCCTTAAGGAGCCCTTTAAATGTACTCAGACCTGGGCTCGCAACTATCTATGATAAATGAATATCATGTATTGTGTTGGCTAGACCCCCAACCTCTGCGTTCGCCACCGAACTGAGCTTCAGCAATAATGTTGATTCCGGCAAACATATATTGAAGTAATGATGGTACCTAAGGGCGAGTTGAGTGTAACCACTCCGAGCTCCACGCATGTTTAACCAAAATTCTAAATTATAATTATAAATGGAGTCAGATACACGAGTAAATAAAATAATAATAGTTCTAAATAACTTTTACCTTTTCCCACAGCAATAGTGGAATACATCACGCTTAAACTTTCGCTCCGAGCTATTCCCTCATTGGTCTAGTAATTGCGGATTCTACAGGTTCGTGAATAGATTTTTACCCAACGTTTGCTGATTTGGTGTAGTTTATTTATATACACTCAAAGGGCCTCATTCATGAAATGTGATCAGAACGAATTTGTACGTAAATCGTTCATATTTGCAATTTTGCCCGTATTTTCATATCTGAGATTTGTTAGTACCTCCGAACAAAATTTTATTTTCGGTTAGATTCACAAGACTAAATGTAGCCTTTGAAATACACATAAATTATAATTGTAAAAAGCAAACACTTTATATTACGCCTATTAATCAATTGTAGGCTATAAAGCTGTTTAATTAGATCCCTAACGTAAGCTAATGAACGCTCCCAGTAGCCTACTATTTTTTCTAAATTGCTGAAAATTGAAATTCTACATTTAATTACATAGGCTATGCTAATTAAAACACACATTTAACCAATGGACGAAATTTGCTTTAAAGTGGCTTACATGTCTGTAGCCAGGGTTGCAATTGTGGTCAACAGCTTAATCCAGCTAATGCCAGCATACATCCAGTTCCACTAGATGCAAACCCAGCTGGAGGTAAAGCGGGGTTTTTATGAAATTGCTAACCTGTCCAATGTTTTCGGTGCCATAGACCGCACACCCCAGTGCACGTTTTTGTTGAAGTCGGTGAAACGCCGTCTCGAGTTCAGGGAGAAAACCAGATAAACTTTATTTAAAAGTGAAAGTTTTTTAACCGGTTAGAAAGTAGCCAGCAGGCTATATCCCAGTAAAACTTAAGCTGTGTGGGACACACGCATCAATGTGACCGCAATTAGAATGCACAAGAAAGATTCTAAAATAAGGTAGCCTGTGTGATTACCCGATTCCAAATCACAACTCACATACACAGAACCCCAACAGAATTACAAAATGAATCACGTTTAATTTATTTCCAGGCTGCAATAAAGCAATGCGCTCATATTGATGGTACATATTATCTCCTGCTAGGCCTTTACTTTAGCAGTTCATGACGCCAGTACTGACAATATTAAACTTTTTTTTCTTTGATTGAACATCTGCTAATAAAACTTTGATTTCAGTGTCAGAATAAGTTTTCCCATGCTTTTTCTGGGCCATTCTGACTAGGTATGGACCTTTAAATGGAAGTGACAGCCTCCATATAAGGCAATTCATGGGCGTGGATTTATGCTAATCACAAAATAATGTGGACGCGCAATGTATGCGAATACGAAAAAATCTACCTTGGTTTGATGAATCCGACATAAATTTTTCGTACCAACTCCCTTCGGACATAAATGTACGCGTACGTATATTTAGGAACGCTTCATGAATGAGGCCCAAAGACTACAAGGATAATATTAAGGTATTAGATGGTTTATGTACAGTATGTGTACTGGTGCATTGTTTATAAAGTGAAAATACATTTTGAATGTTTCCCTGTCCTGCTTTTCGGTATAAATTATAAATAAAAAATGTAATAGATCACAAATATGTGTTTAACCTGAACTGCCCTAATCCAAAGCAATATGTTTTGTTTTCTTCAAAAGTGTATTTTGTTCTTATTAATAAAACCATTTTATGTTACAAAGGGCAGCTGTTAATTAGAAAGTGACTGCCTCATGGGCACTTTTCCCCCCCATTTTTTCTCTGTGAATTCTTGCACTTTACAGAATGAATAAAAAACTGCGCACAGTAACTAGACAAATCTTATCTCAATGGCTCTGGGCATCAGAAGTTGAGACTAATTAACTTCCCTGCCCTGCTTTTCAGTATAAATTATAAATAAAAAAATTTAATAGATCACAAATATGTGTTTAACCTGAACTTCCCTAATCCAAAGTAATATGTTTTGTTTTCTTCAAAAGTGTATTTTGTTCTTATTAATAAAACCATTTCATGTTACAAAGGGCAGCTGTTAATTAGAAAGTGACTGCCTCATGGGCACTTTTCCCCCCCATTGTTTCTCTGAATTCTTGCACTTTACAGAATGAATAAAAAGGTGTGCACAGTAACTAGACACATTTTATCTCAATGGCTCTGGGCATCAGAAGTTGAGACTAACTTGATGCACGTGCTTTTCCACATTTCATCAGTGTTCTGTGTAGCTATATCTCTATAAACCAGAAATAATCGTGGGACAGAATCTTGCAGGTTTTTACATTTATATTGAAGAATTGTACAACTGATATTATCTGGAGCGTACATAAGTGCATACAAAAATGTTTAGGTAACAAACAAGGCTGATGTTATCTGGGTCGCAACTGACGGTAGTAGTCAATACCCTAAGTTTGGTTTTGGTTGCAACTTACAAGTTAAAATTGAAATTTCGCCCGTCAATATTTCAGCTGTTTTAGCACCAATTATCAAGCTATCAACTGATCTCATCAATATCTCAACATAAACAATTTGCATTTAGATTAAGACTTCTTTTTCCAACGACCTAGCTAGCTCAAACTGTTACCTATTTTTAAACTAAAAGTCCAAAGCGACTTCTGAATTTTACGTATAGTTTAACATTTTTCTGAATCACAAGACGTGTGAGCAAATCAACACGAGAGAGCAAGTTGGATAATGTTATTTTGCTTCATATTTTTTCAGGTCAGTGATCACAGCAGTTCCACATAACTGACCGAACAGCAACAACAGGCTAGCTACCATTACCGAGTGACAAAGCTAGAAATAATACAGCTACTATTTAACTTCGCTAGCTAGATTAAAACAAATGTATGTTAACTTAGCTACTAACGTTACTCCTTTCAGACATGTCCACCATATTACCTGCAATGTTAATGAAGCTCCAAGTGTCACACCATGTGAGATATCAACTAGCGTTAGCTAGGTAGCATTACAAGCCCCACACGAAACCTAACAGTGCCAAACAATGTACGTTAACGTTAGGACAATTAATGTTAACATTACGTTAGTTAGTCTTTAAAATAGCCAGATATTTCGCTGAATAGTTTTGGCAGAATGTAACGTTAGACTAAATAAAATCCTACCAACACAACAGTTGAAGAGTGATGGTTTAAGATAAAATTTTTAGCCAGTATAACGTTAGCTCAGTTAATAGCCTAACTTACTTAACATATAACGTTACGGAGTTATTTTCGGTACAATGCAACGAAAATAATGATGTTAGTCAAGTTAAATAATGAATTTAACTTATGGGGGGAGGTGGGGTAAAGTTAATGTAGCCTAATTATTACCAGAGGATCTCCGTTATGTTAGTCCCATTGTAACATACAATTCTTCCCAGAGTATAATTTCTTCCGGGTCTGTTTCTTGACTGTAGCCACCTAGCACTGAACTGTGTCGATCGATATACGCTCTATGCAAGCCAGCAATCTATAAGTGGTTTGATCATTTTCAATGTATTTGTTCAATTAGCCTGCAAATAAACATTATTACCTAGTTCATACCACCAAACTATACATATATAGATATATATGTATATAGTTCGGTGGAACACACATTATGCTATGTAGGGTAGCACAAATGCTTAAAACTCAAAGCATGTGCTTCGTCAGCTAACTTGTCTGCACAGTGCACACTCTGGGAGTAAAGTTAACACACAGAACAGTTATGTGGGTTAACGTTAGCTGAGCAAGCACGATATGTTGTGCAAAATGTTTCAAACAAAACCTTCATTATAGCAAAGTTAAATTTTGGACAAATTATTTTAAAAAATTTAACTACAATATATCTGTTGTTGTTTGACATGATTCAATCTGTTTTATTTCCAATGTGTTATAAAATTTGTCATGTTATGTTATTATGTTATGGGCTATGTTATGATCTTTAATGTTATTTGGTTATAAGGTCTGTTATATTGGGGTGTTCTCGAGGCACATTGATTGAACTTTCTAGCAGTAGCCATGCATTTTCTAATGATTGTGTAATCTTGTTTATTCAACATTCAAGTGCATGTGTAACAATAGTTATAGTGATAAAAAAATTTAAGAAATTGACACCTTCCAGAGAAAAAAACCCTGGGAATTAATAACAAAAAACTACATTTTAAGTGTTAAGTTTGGCTTGGTCAAGAGCTGCAAAAAACAGAAAATTCAAATGAGCACCACCAAGCCAAACTTCAGCTCTCTACACTATCAGGGATTCCCAGTACTCCGTTTTTTATATCTGACTGATATACAGTTCTGTAGCTATGTTGTTCTACCGTATTTCAAACAACATGTACTCATCACTGTACTCAGACATTGGCTATAGATCTATAATGCATTATGGGCAGCACAATAGAATATATTTATGTACGTGATGCTGATTATTTTATGCAAAAGACTTGAAAACTAAATAGGCTACCACTTGCTGCTGGGAGTGCATAAATACAGCAGAATTTTATTTTGACTTATACCATCATAGATTCTACTCTTAATTTGATTAGAAATGGAATCATGCATGCACGGAGTAGCCTATACTGGACATGTGGCCTAGGCTTACACCACCGCCCATGAAATCACTTATGTACACCTAAGAAGTATGAAATATATGAAAACATACACTGTTAACATACAGAGTAGTAGTCAATAAGATTTCAGTCATAACATAACATGAGTACTAGAAATCCCTGATAGTGTAGAAAGCTGAAGTTTGGCTTGGTGGTGCTCATTAGAATTTTCTGTCTTTTGCAGAACACTTAACACTTAAAACATAGTTTTTTGATATTAATAAACATAAAGTTAGATGCCATAGCAGGTGGAAAAATGAAAAAGGGAAATAAGTATTATTAGGAGGCAAATGGGTTGAGGATATAATTTTAAATTCAGCATAGGTATGGCTAGGAAACCAATGCGTAATGATTCAGATTTCAGCATGTGGTAGAATGCAGCTGTGGAACTGACTGGGCCACCAGATTGTATGGGGTACACCAGAGCTCTGACGTTGATAAGAGTCATGCCCTAACACCTTTATCATTCAGGCAGATGGAAGGGAACAACGCACTGGAGTGGAATGGAAAATGAAGCTGTCACTCGGGCATCAGGGAGGAAGTGAGATGGGTAATTACAGGGAAGAGCAGACTGAGGAACAGCGCCATTTCCATGGGGAATGTGGTCTGGTCTCCATGTCTGTGGTGATTGGCAGTTGTGACTGACATACGCTGAGGGACAAGCTAATAGCTCCCAAGGTCCCTGGGACAATCCTGTCCAATCCGCAATCTACAATCCAATCTCATAATTTCCCCAGCACCCACCCAACCCATGAAATCACGAAATATGACACATACAAGAAAGAGTATTGAAATGTTCATGAGAATTAGGTATCTGGAAGATATTCCACATTACTTACTCTACAGTGATAAAGTGTCACAAATTCACTCATTGAGAAGATGCTCAAAATTAAGCAGGATGAATTTCAAAGATGAAACAAAAAAATTCAGTGGAAGAAGATGCTTGATAGTGTGAATGTGTCAAGTTCATTTCAATTTTTTGTGCTTACATGAGGTCAAAGGGTACAGGAGTTAATTTCTGTAAGGAGTGTGAAACTCCTTGCAGAAATTGAAGGAGTATTTCTGTTGTAGTTTTTCTGTGGTAAACCCTAAAAAGTGCCAACTTCTCAGTGCTGTATAGGTATGGGGTGCATCCCACCAACCCACAACTTAGCAGAAGGCATGTCTGCCATCTCCATTAATGCCCAAAAAGAGTGAAGCTTATGTTAGACAAGCTAGTCTGTTAGAGTTTCTAGGTTTTCAAGGGTTAGCCTTTTAAAATATGTCAGAGACTTTGGAAGAGGCAGTGCCCATGTGGAAGATGGTGCTTGTATTTCAGAGACCTGAAAAGTCATATATCTTAAGATACTGGTGAGCATTATACACTCCATAATGATTGAATCGGCATGTAATTTATTTATTGTTGATCTACCTATTTGATTTTCTCACGTTGATGATTATTTGTGGAACCTAAATTTCTTTGATCATATGATTCCTTTCTGTCACCACAATAAAAGCATATCATTTGAATCAGGCATCTCGTTTTTTGTGATCTGGATCACTGAAATGTCCTTAGTCAAGCTAATTTTATTTAAGTCAGCCAACATTTGGACAGCCAGCATAATGACTTATTTCATTTCATCAGCTGCCCATAGAGTTGCACCACATCCGAGACTGATTGTATTACCTGAAGCATTACAGATTATATTGCTTTTTCACAAGGCAGACTCTTTCCTCCTGATAAAAACACACATTTTTTATTCTAAAATCCAACACACATTAAACAGTATGTGTACAATATAATCCCTTTTTTTAGTAAGAATCACATTTTTGTGAAAAGTTTGATTTTGTTCTGGCCCTGCTTAGAATACTATAACATTTGCTCGGTATTCTTTAGAAAGTGTGCTTATCTATGAGCTTTGATTTTGATGCAAGTTTAATTTGACTGACTTTTTCATTTATGGGCAGCATCACTTGTTTTTGCTTCACACTCAGCTTTATCGTCAGTGGTAATACAGAGTATTATATTGATAAAACATAATTGCGTATGCTACCTCAAAGTTCATTCCACGTTCGGCTGACCACTCAGTCCATAACTCTTGAGATTTGGATCTCTGAGGTTATAATGTATATTAGACTATTGTGGGTTTCACGCAAAATCTGTGCACGCATAGTATCTCTCAATTCAAATCACAAGCGAATAAAAGGGTTGGATTCAGTCTAGAAGGCAAATGGATTCTCATGAAGAGTCAATGGCTTGTGACCTGCATGGCATCATTTTCTAGTCATCTTGACAAGTTCTCTGCAAAATGTAGAGACTTTCAGAAGGGTCAGTTTTACCCATCATGTCTGTGGGCCCAGGGAGTCTTGACCCCTGCAGTCAGATTGAAAAGGTTGTGTGATCCCTGATTATCTTCTGGCAGAGGAAGTAGAGGCATGGAGAGGCAAATTAATGAACATAAAGTGTGTTTCACAAAGAGCTATACAGTAGCTATACAGACAGGCTGCAGTATAAAAGACAGACACAACTGGTTAAAGTACCTGGAAATTCTGCTTACCCCTAACTTGGGCTGCACCACATATAGAAAATAATAGAAGATGGAATTAACTCAATTTGGTTTGTGACACGTTATGTTCTTTATAAATGTGAAAACATTCCATGGTCTCAGTCTGAAATGCTGACCTTGCCAGTCTGACTGTGGATGGCAGCCCAACAGGGAAATGCATAATCCGCTGTAGTGGCACCCAGGGACGTAGAATTTGAATTGTCAGGGTCTCAGCCTCATTGCACAAGAGTGACTCCAGTGGTCGACCGGACACCTGAAATCTCCAGATGAAGGGCACTGCTGTAACGCTCAACGTTGGCTATGCAGCTCAGCTCGTAGTCAGTGGAGTGAAAAAAAGGATGTTGCAGTGAGAGGCTGATGAAAATAACAGGATGTGGTATAAATAAATAAATTAATAAGTGTAGCTTTATGTGGTATTATTATGCAACTGATAATTTACTTATACTCAGTAATGGGTTTTGCGAGGTAACTGGATGTGACTCAGACAGTAGATTGAATGTTTCAGACCAAGATAATTTTTCACTGGGGTCATAGAGAATGCAGCCTTCAGAGGGACTGGGAGACTAGTACACAACAGCTGAAAAAATTAAAAGTGAAAAGTGAAAAATCAGCTGTATTATAGATTGAAAAGAAACTTATCTATCAGATAGATCAAACTATGGAAAGTTTCCCAACATTCTGGCCTTTTTAAAACTGATGAGACTTGATTCAAAAACTAGCTAGTGCTGGTAGCCTTTTTCAATTCAATGGAGAATCCCTGAGCTTAATTACGTCAATATCCTATTACACACTATTTCCGCTTATTACATGAGTCAGGAATTACAAGTTAAGTCTTAGAAGCATAACAGGGGTGATGTAGTAGCTAGCTGTACTCAAGCGACAGTCATGATCATCCCAACTGCCCTGTGTCACTACCAAGGGTGACGTTATCTCTCTTTGGATTTAATTATGTCATTTCAAATTCTACATGTCTTTGTATTACCATTGGGCCTTTAAGAACCTCTACAATCCACTGTGCCAATTCTAACAGCAGAAATAAAATCACAGAATTTGTGATGTTGTTTTTTTTTTACTGGTAACGCTTTAAAACAAGGTTCCAATAACTAGCATAATTTACTAATTATTTATTACTCATTCTTTGTTAATACACGGATACATCATTTGTTCATGTTAAATAACACACTTTCATTCATTTTTAATGTAATTTTCGTTAAAGTAACCTCTGTTAATGCATGTGTTGCCATTTTGAAAAACAGTTTAATGGAAACTCGCAATGGAAGAGTGTCACAACACTTCTCGGCGCAAACATTTTCGTCTGGCATAGATTTTATGGTGACAGTTAAAAATAACTTGATATTCACAAGTTTGAACTCTTGCTCTGAAATTAACTGCATGGCCAGATTTTAATTAGTGCAAGAAACAAATGCAGCATAAGCATTACCTGAAAAACATATATTTATTACTGGGTTGTGCATCCGATCCATGTGGTGTGTTGCAGGGTTAAATTAAAATGTTCCACAGCACTGCTTTCTCAGATCTTTAATCTTACAGCAGTGACACGTCAGCAGGGTAAATTCATAAATTCACAGGGGACAAACCAGAGCTCACCCCATTTGCAGGATTAAGATTGACATGACTCAAAAATAGCATTGACCTGACCCCTGTACAATCTCAGCCACTGCCTTCATCCAGTCTTTTTAAGGCACCAGTCCTCAGAACAGATTTGTGGCCGCGTCGCTACAAAACCTCTCTATACTATAATTAGGTCCACCACCTTGTTTTCTCGCACGGTACTTCAGTCCACCACCAGCTAGAGGCCGAGATAGCCTCTTTTCAAACAATTTCCCCCATTTTCCCCACCTCAATCATCTAAGTTGATAAAGTGATGGCCACAAATTAAGCACTGACAATGATTGAGGCAATATTTACAAGCGACACTCGCATGTTAAATTTAGTTCAATTACTTACTACCATGGACATGCTGCAGTATTCTAAATGTTGTACAGGGGCAAGTTAGAATTTGTTAGAAGCAGTGGGAAATGTGATCATTAAAATGAGCCTTTATATAATATTTAACTTGCACAAAACAGTTGAACAAAATTAATTGTATTAGTAATAAAAAATAGTTTGCAGATAAAGTATATTAAAACAAAAAGGTAAATTAAGTTGTGAATATCATGTACAAAGTTCAAATGGAAACTGATTATATGTTATCATGGCCAGTTGTCTTCTGTGAAGATTGTTAGTTTTTAAATGTCCGTCTATTACCTTTTTTTGCGTAATTTGTTAAATTCCAAGTTGTGCAAAATAAATAAAATCTGTCAATACGTGGTGTACCAGGCAGATACTTCACTAATTTGCTCAGACATGCTTTTTGTAGCATTTAAACTTCCATCCATGTTGGCTTTCCTTCTTTTGACTCTCCCCATATTAGATCAACCAATTGTTTTTTTATTATAAATATCTCAATGAGAAACTCAATTGTATGATTTGGCACATGACTGTGCTGTTGGAGTGCCTATGGAGAGCTCTGGAGGACAACCATTGAAATTGTAAGTTTAAATTCCTGCAGGTCACATGATGGAAACAACCTGGGGGCCCAAAGTTATTATACGTTCATCATATTCAGTGGAAAGGCAGCTTAACTATAATGCATGCGCTTTACAGCATTGCTGTATGTAATGCTTTGTTTTGATAGTGATATAAACTGCATTTAAGTGCCCTGAGTGTACAGCATGTTTTATTGTACCATAATACATATTTAGGACAGACATAATATATGGGATTGGTCTGTGCTTTCTATAAAGTAAACAACAAGTCTTTATGAAATGTTCTATCAATCTCAGTATTTTATACATAATAAAACATTGGTACCAGGGCTGTTTATACAATATAAAACACCTGCTAATCAAACACCAGCCAAATTATAGGTTTCATATGTGAGAATATCAACTATTTCTGGATGTGTGGGCAAAGTGTCATAGCATCCAGTCTGTGTGAAGTGATGCTCAGAGGTAATGTATCTTTAATAATACTTGTCAAAAGAATAAATAAGAGTGACAGTAAAGACTTCAGGTTTGTAGTGGATAGTGCAGCCTATGATGTTCTGTTGCTCATTTCTTACGTATAAACAGCATAGTCTTAATATAGCAAAAAGCCAAGTGAATAATAACGCCGCTGCAGTAAGATTCAGTGGGTAAATCTGAGAATTGGCTTTTAAATGAACACCCAAGGAGGCCACATTCCACCTATCTTAAGTTTTTTATTCCAAAATGAATTGAAAAGTATTCATTAAATCCTTCTACTGTATTGTGATGACATTGTGTGCTCAAACGTTCTGGGTGAACAGACTCAACTGCCATTTTTGGCATTATGAACACACATTTCAGTATGCATGTACTGTAGGTGCTGTGCTGCAACAGGAGATTATATGTCTGTCACAAGCTTGCCCCTGAAAAAAGGAGCAAGACAGCTTAACCCATAGTCAGCATGATTATGTATAGTATGATAATTAATAAAGGTTTCTTAGTATTTTTAATGTTAAAACGTCACTGTTTACATAAATATTTAAATTAATTTAAACATGATCATCTAAAAAGTTTCATTGTATACTATGTAATACTAAAATAATATATTTGTGTTATCTCATAAATATAATTCATAGATTCTGTGAAAGTGGAATGCAAACAACCATCATTAAGAATGTTTTCTGGCTATAAGAATGTTTTATTGACGCTTTCCAGCTCAGAAATAGCGAAACAACCTTAATGGAAATGTGTGGAACATCAGTGCACAAATGGGCAAAGAGGTGTTCGTGATAAATTACGCGCGGGCGATGACAATTTGTCACTTTCATCGGAGTGTGCAGATCCAGAAATGAGCGCACATAAGCTTGACTTGCACATCCCTGCCATTCCTTTCATCGTTAAACTTTTCTTTAAATTTCCATAAAATCTCCATTTTCATTTATTTCAGAATCAGTTTGATATCGCCTTGAAGTCGAGAATGAATTCAATAAATTCACCCAAAAAAACACATGAGCTTCTTCTCCCCTTCATTTTGGTGTCATGGCCACAAGGATAAAATTATCTTTGTATACAGATTTCAAAGATGCACAGCATACCTGGAGATGGAGGGCGTGAAGACAATGCCTTTTGATGTTTGCACTTTCAATAGGCCTTGTCTTGCTATAACACTGCAGCACAGAGGTATGTTGAAATCTTTCACTAATGGTTCAATAATGTCATAGCTCTTCTTATTATGCACTTATTTAAAAAAAACCCACATACTAAATTCTAAATACAGGTTCAGAGGATGTGATTTCTCATTTGTAATTTACAGTATGAACATTTTACAACTTAATAAGAGCACTAATATTATTTTCACAGATATATAATCAGCTCATAATAACATTTCACACTCATGCCTGAACCATTGACCATATCCCCTTCATGCATTACATACCAAGGGCCTTCACAGGACTGAAACCTGGGAGGACCATGATGAAAAATAAAACCACTACGCCTGGACTATATTAAGACTATGCTGTTTATACGTAACCAATAAGTAACAGAACATCATAGGCTGCACTATCCACTTCTACAGACCAGAAATCCATTCACGTGTTAATACACTATCTGAAACCTCTGATTTGATTTCCTTCAGGAAATTTTTTTTTAAGTTGCCATTAGGGACCCCCTTACTATCACTCTTATCTATTCCTTTTACAAGTATTATTGGGATGGCAGGTATGCCATCCGCCAAGTTACGGCTTGGTGGGGCATGCCCCATACCTATACAGCACAGAGAGTTTGGCACTTTTCAGGGTTTCCTACACAAATAACCATAATGACCACAGACTTTCAGCCCCTAAAAACATTAACTTCTTCATGTTCTGATCTTATGTAACCGCACATAATTCAGATGCAACTTCACACATCCACACAATAAAGCATAATTTTTTTTTTAAAGCCCCAGTTTTTTCCCCCTCTCCCGCTTCTTCTTCTTCCCATTTTTCTGTACAATTCATCATCAAAAGTTCTCCTTGCACACACATAATAATTATCCCCATTGGATAACAACATCTGATCACCCAATAACGACATCTCATCAACCAATAACAAAGTGTTATCAAAGTCAAAGATAGACTGCATGATACACAGGCCCGATGGATGATGTGCATTATGTAATGTATTTAGTTATTGTTGGAAGTAGTAACGAGTAGTGTGTAGTATATTGCTCATATGGTTCATTATCATAAGTAATGAGCCTAACTCTGGGTACTGTATACATTAAGCAAGGGAGAATGCTTTTACTACAACGTTTTTTTAAAATATTATTGTTTTTATACGTGAACATGATTTTCTTAGCGTGTATAAACGGTGCATTTTATGCATTTTACAGTCTGTGTCATAAGTCAAAATGTATGCGGTTTTCTTAAAGCTGTAGTTCATAATTTTAGACTAACATGAATACTGTAATTGAAACGAATACGACTCAACCACTAGGGGCAAAGTTTATACAGTTCAAATAGGCTATGTATCGTCATGCAGTTAAAATTACTGCAAACACTAATTTAGTTGTAGTTCATGGTAGGCTAAAGCACAGAACTCACGCCTATGTTTTTTTTTTTAGCTACAATGCATGTGGTGTCTGCATGTATTCTGTATGCATGTCTCTCTTAATGTCATATTCATGCATTATCATCATCAGTTAGCTACCAAACACATTACATTAGTACACAAAAATAAGTGATATCTCAAAAAAAGTTTTCAACGTAAAAGGCCAGGTTACTCACGCATAGCCTACAAAGCACTGTCTGTAAGTCTTTAATTACAACTTGCAAAAACTAGGACTGTTTTTAAAAGTATTGATATCAAAATGTGGCCAAGTTACAACTAACAATATTGCCTATTGTAGCTCACACTAATTCAACTAGCTCTATTCCAAAGCAATACTATCCAAACTTTCCTAAATTATTTAATGCAACTTGGCCCGCTGTTTTTTCATCTTAGCATGTGAAGTTGAGTAACGCCTTTTTTTAAAAAGTTGAAAACATATTTTTTGGTGAGTTTAAAGATACATTACCTCTGAGCAGCACTTCACACAGACTAGATGTTATGACACTTTGCCCACACATAAATAGTTGATATTCTCACATATGGAACCTATAATTTGGCTGGTGTTTGATTTGTAGGTGTTTTATATTGTATAAACAGCCCTGGTACCAGTTTAAGTTTAAGTGGGTGGTCAGAAGTGTGCTTGCCAGCAGACCACTACTCCTCTGTCACTGTTTTCTGACTGATGTTTTGTCATAAGCATGTGTCATCTGATTAATAACTTTCAGTTTCTCTGTAATCAGCATTTTGTATTTCAACATACAACTCGTAATTTTTTGTTTTCGAGAGCACAAGATGGATATACATTTTTGCAAACAATTGTCAACTACAGATGCTGAACACAGTGTTAACTGCATTATGCCGATTCTTAAAAATGTGAGCACTGCAGGCAACGCAAGTCCAGATTTGAAACTGAGTGAGAGGGTGAGTTATCCAGGGGGACTGTACTATGAAAATTATAAAAGGGCATCCAATGGGGAAGGGCAAAAGTGTGTGATACCAAGAAGAGTCAGAACATCTGTTGGGAAGAGAGGCACAAAAAGGAGATTTGGTTTAAAAAGTCGACAGAAATAAAATGACATTCATATAAAATTCTTCCTTATATCTTGTTTGATTGTAGGCTGTTAAATTTAAACTAAGATTTACAGCTACAAAATGAGTTTGCTTAAAATAAATAAGACAAGAGTATTGCAAGTAACCATTCCAAAAAAAGGATTCAAATTAAAACGAGTGTATTTTACTTCACTTTACAGACATTCTAAATGACATCCATTCTCAAAGTGTTAATCTATCAGAGGTATTACCATATGAAATCAGATGATGTGTTTGGCTTAAAACAAAGCATACACAAATATTGACTGCATTCAACAGTCTTTGAATAAAAAATTCTAAACATTCCATTTGAGAGGTATTAGCATGCGACTATGAACTATGGAAGTGCCTTTCAACAGAGAAAATGACTAGCTGACTACCTCTGAATTACCCTTCGAGTTTTCTTTTGAAGAATTGCTGAACTCCAGACTCCAAGCCCCCCGGGAAGGATTTACAGGATGCTATTCTGGAAGATGAATGGAAAAGTGTCTGTCTAAAAGCTTGGACTGAAATTGTCAATACCATTCCAAAGCTGCTGCAGTATAAATGGATAACTAGAACATATATTACACCACATAAACTGCATTCCTTTAATCCAAACAATTCATACTCATGTATCAAATGTCACTGCGATATTAAACTCAATCTCCCATATTCTTTTTTTTTTTTTACTGAGGTTCCTCATATTAGAAAATTATGCTTTCTTAATATGTATCCAGATGAATTTGAAGGTAATTGAAAATTATAGTATTAGTAACCCTTTGCCCTCTGGAAGCAAAACAGGTCATATGCCTCTAATGGAAAATGTATATGAGCCAGGAATAAACCAATGAAATATCATCCTTATATATTTATTAGAATAAACACTTGGATGTGGAGATCTAAAACTGTTTTAAAAAACGACAGAGTGGGGTGAGTTTAAGGATGCATAACTGTCTGAAAAGCTCTTTTGATATGGTATGCTATTCTAAATCATACATCTATGTTATTAATATTAATGTTTGTATTTATACTCTTCAATGGTGTCTAATTATATGATCTATGACCATGTTTGTTTGTAGTTATGCAGGCTTTCCCTGAGGAAAATAGTTAGTGGAGGGGGAAGTGAGAGGGTAAGCAGTGGTGGCATGAAGTGGCGAGCCGTGGTATTCCCTACACCTAGGGCCACATGTATAAACAATGCTGAGCAGAAAAATTATCTCAGAAAGCCGCGTAAGGGAGTTTCCACGCAGAAATTCAGATGTATAAAATAACACATGCTGTGAGAATCTGCGTACCTCTGCACACGCTGGACACCATATGAATGCAATGTTTGGCGACAGTGTGATATGGTGACATAGTGACCGAAAGGCAGGGATAGAAAATGCAAAACCTTTTTTTAAGCAGATTTCCGACTTTCTCCCTGAGCATTCTTTTACGCATTATTTTACTCAGAGTTTTATACATGTGACCCCTGACCTGGTGAAAACATGACTACATGATGCCAATTTTGTTAAATAGCACACATTTATGGTCACTTCCAATATTAAACAGTGACTGAATTCCTGCTCAAGACAAATTATTATTATTGTTTATTAAGTTAAATTATTCATATTTTTATATGTAAAGCATGTTGACTTAATTCGTTTTTTATTACCAAGCTATATATTTTTTTTAATTGTCGAAAGAATAAATGGCTTTTTAAAATATTTTTTTAAGTATTTAAAAAATGCTTCAATCTTTAAAAAATGTTTATGTATCAATATCGGCAATACCTTAGACTGTAAAATAAGTGTTTATCCAAAAATATCATAATTCATCATGAGCATGATGACCACAAACAGTAAAAACTAAATGCCTTAGAGGTGCTGAGGGCTTGAGCATACCTTCTGGAACCTAAAGTCACATTCTTCTACCAGCACTATTTCTATGTTGTATGCTTCCAGAAAGCCTACAGTCTCTCTATATGAGTGTACCGAGTTCTCAGTCTATGAGTGAGAAGGTGCCATATAAAGGCTCTTTGAAGTCAGCAAGGGGCAGAGTGGGGATAATGCTCATTAAGCCAAAGCAAGTGTGGATTAATGAGAATTAAACAGTGGATTAGTCAAGCTCTCAAGCGGCACTGAGTTGGTTGCTGGCCTTACTTTGCAAGAGACTCGCCCCTAGAGTTTGTATTAAACAAATAATACATTTTTCAATGAATACCTGCAAGGTTCAAACTTACATATACAAATGAAGGGAGATTTTGGGAGAAAAAGAGTAGTGTGCCGTCCAAGTATTGCTCACCGATATGTGGAGTTGCTGATATGAACTTGCCGTCATCTTGAATTCAACACAAAACATTTTCCTGTATTTCTATATAGTCAAACAAGAATCCGTTCCAATTAAACTAATACAAAATAGGTGAGCACATTTTGCATCGTGGGTCTGTTATTGTCTGTTTTTATTACAGAACCTGATCACCAAGAGTATGTTTCCATTTTAACACATTTCTTGCAAAGACCTCTTATTTGCACAAATTTTATCATTTCAGATAGGGGCCTTTCATTTTCATTTGGGTAATTTTGATAAATTTAAACTTCAAAACAGCTTTCTCACTAAAAAAGCCCCCTCAATATAACAAACACACAGCACAACTTGGCAGAAAAAAATATCCCCATCATAATTTACCACACAAGCCTGCTATTAGTTCTTGACAAATGCAATGGTTTAACAAATTTTTGAAGTACTGTCATAGCCCGTCGACTGTCAAGCAGTGCCAGAACTTTCATGCATCAATGCACCAGTATGAGTAGGCATATTATTAACATAATTGTTTTGTACCCGTTTGTCAGACTTGCTTGGTGTTTAGGGGGAAATAATTAATGTGAAGAATGACCATAGGAACTCATCAAGAGGTATTGTTCGCATCCAAGTACTGTGTTTTCTGTCGAACCAAGCAGCTGTGTCTAAGTATATACCCTTAGTCAGCAAGTAGGTTTAATTTACCTGCAAGGCTGCAAGTAAGAACATTTTAATAAATATTTATCTTCAAAGGAAAAGAGGAGCTCATTCACACCTGTGGATTGGCTGGCGTTGAAATTCATATGGGTGGTTATTGGATATGGAGAGAGTATTGAGGTGTGTACCTAGCTATTTTTACTTGACTGGTTGCCAGAGTCTGAAAAGCATATCATAGCTACAAACTCCTGAACCTCCCTTTACAGCTTTGAGGTTATACTGCATTAAAACCTACAAAAGACAGTCTCCTCTAAGTCTTTCCCATAACCCACTAAGGTAGGTGAGTCAATAGTGTAGGTTTCATTTTTTTTTAAATGGAAGGCCAATGGTGCAAACATTTGTGTACTCCAGGCTCACTAAAGAAGTTTGTATATGTTAAGAAGATCTCCTTGGTCTCACCAGACTTATGGTCACCCTGAAGCATAGGTGGTTAAGAAACTGTCAAAAGCCCCACTACTGCCTGTGGGGCCCAGTTCTTTAACTACTGTATTTTTCCATCAGTAAAGTTAATGAGATGATTCAGTGCAAGGGGCTTTGTTTCTGTCAGGGGACAACTCCATCAGTTTTACGTAGGTAAGCTTGCTAAAAGTGAACTCTCTCTGCTGAGCTAGCTGGTTTTAGTAAGTGTGATTTAGAGAGCTTTATGTGATTGCTAACTTGGTAGTGATCCATTAAATAAGTCGGCTAGTAGGGACGGCAGAATTTAGTTTTAGAACGGAGACAGTAATGGGTCTACATGAGTGAGAATACAATACTTTTAAATGTTTTAAAATAAAAAACAAATGTAAATATATATATAAAAAATTATATCTTTCTTCTTCCACTCCTACTGTATGATAATATATCAGAGCAATGACTAAGAATGTTATTTTTTAAATGTCTCTTAATACAGATCAACAAAGGTCCTATAACATCTGATGTTTTTCTGAAAAAAAAGAATTAGCTTTGTTTATGGGGAAAAAGTGCAGTATAAATAAATGCGCTCCTGCTAATCTATATTCTGAACATCTTGTGTTTTCATCAGCCTCCTCATTTAACCCATCTCCAGTGAGGTATGTGTTAAGTGAGAAGATCAATAAGATGATATGTAGACGGCACATAAAGTAAGTAACATAATCGTAAGGAAAGTGACAGATCATAAAGCACCTCCAACAGCAATGGGAATGTGCATGAACTGATAAGTAGAGGAATAGCAATGCAGAAAAAGATACTAACCAGCAACAAACACACACAACACACCTGTGTGTGTGTGTGTGTGTGTGTGTGTGTGTGTGTGTGTGTGTGTGTGCGTGCGTGTTTAAATGTGTATTCACCCAAAGTAACTGTACAGGTCAGTACACACACTTTAACACCCTGGACACTTCTCTAATATATACTTTGGAAGAGATATCAGGTTGATTTGTTATCAGGGGAATGAATATGACTGGAAATTACATTGTAAAATACTCATGATGAATACTAAATATTAATTAAAAGCTAGTCTCCCATTCTCAGAATAGTAAGTATTTATTTCCACCCTGTGCACTGTTTTCTGCTTTTTGTTTGTTCTGAAGTGCAGTAGCTTGCAGGAAAGGCAAATGAGAAAACATGGGCTAGGATGTCTTAAGTCTTAGAAAAATAAGAATATTACAGTATAAATATATGAAATAACCTATACAAGCTGATCTGGTGTGATGTTTGGATTTCCTGAATTTTTGTGATTTTCCACAAATATTTAGAGGGAGTAAATATTGTCTGTATTTTTCTTGTTTAGCCATTTGGGCAAGAATTAAAAAAAGCAGTCCAACTGTCCATTCACTCTGTCTGAAAATGAGGCATTCAAATGGATGCTCATGCATAGATGCAACTTTCCTCCCTTTTAGAAATGTGATCATATTTTAGCATTCTGTGGGCCAGTGGATTCAAAGTCGTTTTCTTAAAGCTTGACAGTGCATGCGCTAAGCAGAATTTGATTTGGTTTTTTTCTTAGCTTTCCAAAGCTATTTTCTGAAGTGCTGTCAGAAATTCACTAGTTAATGAGTATCCCACTGATCCGGTCAGATCAGAACCACTATAAACCATGCAGTTTGAGGCCCAAAGATTCAAGGTTGACTCTACTCCATAATAACCAAACAAGAAAAGCAAGTAGTACAATAATGATACATAGAAGTATGTGGTACTTAGTTGCATCCTCTTCAATAATACATGTGGCGGATTACAAAAAGTTTTAACAATTATTTAGAATATTAAAATGATGTTGAGTTATTGATTGATTTAAAAATTTTTATGAAATCAACTTTATCAGGTGGTGCACACAAACTTGAACAAGGGTGACAGAGGATGGTATACCTTGTGAAAATAGTAGAATTATTTAACATGGCTTGGCGCTGACATACCATCATGGACAAAGAAAATCAGAGCACTGATACTGGTAGACTTCCAACATTTTTGGCACCCTTGCTAAAGATGAGCTAAAATAGCTGTATGAAATAAGCACCAAATGTAATAAGCAATATTGCATGCTCAAAAAATTTATTATTTGTATAAGATTATTGTATACTAATATAGTTGCTCAAAAGTCAATTTGACTAAAACTAATGGTGTATTCAAGTGGCCAACTCGAGAGGATTGCGCGTGATGTTTTCTGTGATGATGGCCCCTTTTGTTACGGTAAAGGTGTTGAAATGGTCAGCGGCAAAAAACATGGACGCCCGCAGAAAGCTGATGCTTATTTGGCTGGCCTCTGATCAGCATTTGCAGTTCCACATCTTTTAAATAGCATATGCAAAAATGATTGAAGATGAAAACAAATGCAGAAGGTGAAAGACTACATACACCATGCAACGGGTCTCACTAGCACCAGATCTCTCCATGTTTACAGATGCTCAGCTGTTTAACCTTGACCTTCGACACATTTTTCGTCACCTCGATCATTTCGGCGACCTCAGGAGGTGCCCGAGTTGAATGTCGGATTTCCGAGATCGTTGTCATTAACTCGTCACCATCTCATCACCGGGTGCTACGTTCAAATCCTTTTTTCTTCTCGTAAATCAGAAATATTCCGACTTCCGAGATCATTTGAATACACCATAAGTGCACACCGAAGGATCTTGAAGATTCTGTAAGGAGGAATGGTCACAGATCCCCACTGTGTTCATCAATCTCATTAAACAATATAAAAAAACACTTTTTTGTTTAAAAAAAATTCAGAACAATTGTATTAGTATGGAAAAATGTCCCCAGTAGTAAGAAACAATATAATTTGATGGATGTCTCAGGGAAGTCAAGTCGAGATTAGTGTGCTTGATCCAGTAATGTCATGGCCTCAGAAAAAAAAAATATGGCAAGTTTAATTTTCTATCTTCATGAAATGCAGAAATCAGTCTCAAATAGAAAAAAGCTGGTGATGGGGGCTCCAGTTCGTTAAGTTCCCACACAATTAAGTATTTTAGGAAGTCATTTTGAGCAAACTTAATGAGGTCAAAAGCATTTATATTATCTCTCGTCTTTATTCCAGTGAAATTAAATTACGCTTCTCTGCAGGGAGAAAGAAAACTTAATGAAATGTGATATGACCAATTTCATGTAGATATTTTATTTAACCTATCCTTTTGGATTTGTAAATATATCTGTGCTAAATGACACCTTAATATTCAAGTTTCTCAACTTAATATAAGACTATGGCAAAATACTGAGGATTATACTACAGCTAAACATTACACTATTAAAAAAAAATCAAGAATCCCTAAAATGTGTATAACAATTCACATCAGAGAGTGGTGTAGATCTTGAAATATCTCCCATGTTAAATACTCTAGCATCTTAAGTTCAAAATTATCATTTTAATCTCAATCCCTCAAATCAAAACAATTTTAACTGAAATGTGAATCACAACCAGATAATGAAATTGTATTTATTTATTGTCATTTGTAAAGTTAATTTAATTTGTGCTGTAATGATTGGAATCTGGAATGTATTTCATAGAATTGAACAATAGAGAGGTCTGATGTAGTGCCAAGTTTCATAACATTAAAAAGACCCATCTCCTACATACTATAATTTATGATGTACTATAAACAAATCACCATGTACTTTACTTTGACAATGAGCTTTAATAATCGCACTGTACATTACATCCATGTGTCCTCTGCACATGTCGTCTCAACACAACACAACACAACTCCTTTCAAGTACACATCTGAGGCCTGTAGCCCCATGTACGGGGCGGCTGTGGCTCCGGAGGTAGAGCGGGTCGTCCGCTGATCGCAGGGTTGGCGGTTCGATCCCCGGCTCCTCCTGTCCACATGTCGAAGTGTCCTTGGGCAAGACACTGAACCCCAAATTGCTACCTAGAGCCTTGCATGGTGGCTGCCGCCATTGGTGTGTGGGTGAACGGGTGAGTGAGAGGCCATTGTAAAGCGCTTTGGATAAGGTGCTATATAAGTGCAGTCCATTTACCATTTATTTATTTATTTGTTTATTTATTTGGAAGGGACAATGCACATTAATGAACATACATACAGTATGTAAACATGCCGGATTATAGCAGGGATGCTAATTTCCATCCGTAGTCCCTATGGGCAATTTAGAGTCTCCAATTAGCCTAACCTGCATGTTTTTGGACTTTACCATTTACCATTTACTTATCCACATAATATGTGCTGTGTGGGTCTATTTAGGTTTTGAGCACATGTCATTAACTGAGATGGCAAAAGGATGAATCAGCATTGAGTGTTACATTTTGAGTATTTTAAACATTATTTACACAAGATAATTCAACATAAAACTTGTCACACATTTCAGATCAATAAGCATGTTCCTAATTCTGTCAAAAGCTGTTTAAATATTCAGATGTAAAAAAAAAAAAAATCAGAATAGCCTTGAATTTCTATGAAGTGGATAATGGTTTAGAACAGAAATGAGTGCTGACCAAAGCTTAGAATGACTCCACTCTTTAATTGCTGCGGCACAGGGCAAAATTGCATGCCCTTTATGTCTTTTAAGAAGAACAGTGTAGTTGTGCCAAAGGGTACAATAATGGAAACCGTCAGTGTCCTTGTGATCTTTAAAATTTACGAATCATTACATTTAGAAAATGTCAAGTGACAACTTTGAGTGTTTTTCTAAAATGTTGAATTAGTAGAATGAAAATGAGCTGTGTGACATTTAACTAGAAATGCATTTGATTGGACTTTTTAAATTAACATGGCGGGAAGAAATTAGGCAGATAAATCATGGAGCAGTGAAAATGATGGGACCTGCCCACAATTAAGGTTGGTCAGATTAAAAAGATGTCTTACGGAAACTGGACAGAGAGCTCAGCTGACAAAGTAGAACCATGGGGTAGGTGCAACATAATTTTGTATGATTATGAGCCACCAGTTTCCCCTTGCTTTCTTTAGTCTTCCATCAGCTAGAGGTCACAATAGCCTTTTTGTCAAGCAACTTATCAAACAATTGATAAGGTAATTGACACTAATGAAGCACAGATGATGATTGCTGATGATGAGGTTTACAAGTGACACATGTTAAAATCAGTTTGATTACATACTATCGTGGACATGCTACAGTATTTTTTTATTTTGTACAGGGGCATGTCAGTTTTTGTTAGAGATTCCTACATTAAAAATGATTGCAGTTATATAACATTTAACTTGCACAAAAAAAGCTAAAAAATTAATAAATCATATTAGTAGTAAGACATTAGTTTGCAGCTGAGGTATATTAAAACAATATATAAATAAAGTAAGTCAATAAACTTCCATCCATGTTCACTTTCTTTCATCTGACTGTTCCCATATTAGATCAATTAGTTGTTTTTATAAGCATCTCTATTAGAAACTCAATTGTATGATTAATCACTTGACTGTCCTGTTGGAGTCATTTGGGGCCTCTCGGAGGATAACCTCTGAAATGCAGCTTTGAATCTCTGCAGGTCACATGGTAGAAACAAACTGTTGGCCATAATTATGAGGGTTTGCCTTTCTAACAAGTTTCTGGTGGTGGATTGCTGATAGTCATCTGCTTTGAGCTGTTGTTTAGGTTTTCAGCAAAGCAGTCTCCACTACTGTTTTCACAAAATTATACTTTTATCACGTAATGTGCTTTTATGACAGAAATATTAAAATTATGTAAATGGAATATGGTGAATGTGCTTCTCAGCCAATACAATAATGGATGACATACGCCTACAACCCCAACCCTGAGCAACATACCAAACTAGTGCTGATAGCTTGTGCAAGGTTTCTCTAAACATAGAAGTTGGGTTTGCCACCATGCAAAACATTTTAATTTGCTCTAAATTCAAGCTGTGTTTTTCCTTAACTTTGACTCACAGTTCAGTTTAGATGTTTTAAAATTGTTTACAGTGTTGCGTATCCTGGTCAAATTCCCACAAGCTGAATGTCTGCATTCAAAGACCCACCCCCCATAAAGATCCATTCAAATGCAGAGACATTATAGTATTACTTGTAAGAGTACTAGAAAATAAGATATCAAGCCTTTTGATGTTGTTGGGTCACAGGTCACATGGTCACATGGCATGCAAAGGATATGCAACCAAATATTAAAATTGTGCCAATAATTGTGGCACATGTGGTTTTGTTAAAAATAATTATTTCTTGATGATTAATTTTCTTTTCTCATAATAATTTTTTTCAGTGTGACATTAAGCTAATTCATCAAACGGTAACTTTTTTAGAACGCTTTTTACTCATCTTTACGAGGGGTGCCAATAATAGTGGAGGGCAATGCAAATCCTGTCTAGCCTACTCTGCTCTCAGTTCTGTGGATCCAACGCTGCCGCTTGCTAAATATTTTGGTCGTAGGGAAACACTTCTGTTGTCGTTTTTCAAAATGCTGTGCATTTCTGTTAACGTCACTGTGTTTTCATCAAATGCAGCGTGTGTACTGCGCACTTTTATTCCCTACCGTATTAGACTAAATAAAAGTTAATAATTTAGGGCAGCCAGGAAAGAAGACACATAATGCGGGGGAGGAATGAGGAGACGACTGGGAGGATTGACGCAGTTCAGTGCTCCGTTTCGGCGGTGGGCAGAGACCGCGGCGCTGCATGTATGGAGGAGAGTCGTGGAAGCGGAGTTTGTGTGTTGGACTTCTTGGTCACACTGGACATCTCGGGGCTTTTTAAAAATTTTTTTTAATCATGGCTGTATTGCACTTTAATTCACTTAATTGATGTAATGATTCTGTTAGATGTCTTTGTTTGATATGTTTGTTTGTGTATCGTGGGTCTGCCGCACTGCTGGGGCTACAACTGAAGTTCCATTGCAGAAAAATAAAAGTTGTTCTATTCTATTCTATTCTATAAATGCCATTGCACTTTGACCAGAAATTAATTTCCTTTTTGGCAAGGTGCTGCATTTGTTAGCTATTTTACCTTGTACCTAAAAAAAAAACCAATAGTGATATTCCCTTTGATTTGAAACCTTTATTTCGACAGGGAAGAACATACTGAGACCAAGTCTCTTTCACAGATGTGCCCTGCTTACAATCAACATATACAATCAATACAGTAGCAAAGGTTTTTACAAGTAATGTACTGTATCTGTACTGTTAGTGTCAAAAAATATGTTCCATGCGTTCAGATTAAGAAGCAATGGGTGAATGTAGTGTAGTGTTTGGTTCAGGTCACCTGGATCAAAACACAATTGATCTAAATAGCCTGCAACACACCTGTCGTACATCTCAGTGTTGCCACGGGCATGGGCTTAATTTTCATGTACCATTGTGCTACTTGTGTTTTGGTGTGTGCTTACGTTTTTGGGGGAATTCTTCACTTCAAAAATGTGTGAGCCTGTCACAGTGGAAATGAGTGCACAGTCCCAGATTGTCAGGAAAACTAGTTATCAAAATTGAATTATCACAGGACTGATCTGTTGATCCTTCTTAGTAATGGGATTTTGATGGTATCTCTAGCAGCACTCAATCTCCAGACCTGAAATATACAATTAGTACAGCTGGTGAGATTCTTTGAACATCTGCAATTAATTATTAATGCACCTTGTATTTCATCCAAGGCAAGGAATTACGGGAAACTGAAGAATTGAGAAAAGCTAATTGGTGAATCTATAGATTTTTAAAGAAATAACGTGCCATTATTTTCTTATACTTTACTTAATCTAAAGCTGAGTAGCACAGGTCTCTCGGCAGATGCTGTCGTGTGCCTCATCTACAGCTGTTAATTATCCTCTTTGGACTTAATTTGGGACTTTTCTTCATGACGATGAGCAGTTATATTGACTGTGAGATGGTTTATGTTCTTTTTTATAACTTCCCACATGTGTAATGGCCAGAGGATCAATTCAGAGATGTCAACTCTTCTCCCACAGCCAGCTATTTAAACCCACAATAAATTGTGAGAGAAACAATATCGAACATAACATACAAAGGCCGATAGTATCCAGCTGCTTTGTTTGTTTCACAGCCCACGCTTCACTTCCCCAGCAAAGCTTCTGCAGAGATCAAGGAACTTGTTGGCTCTGACTGTTAAAAAGGGATGTTTGCTGAGATCCCAATAAACAAATTAATAATTGCAGCATCTAGCACAAATTCTCAACCAGGGACTTCTTCCAGAATATTAAACATATACAAGTAAAAGTTAAAACGTCATTGTTATAGGTTACTTGTTAGCCGTTTTAGCTATGTTTGCTAGCAAAGGCAAAACTTTCCCAGTGCAACTCGAAAGCACTGATGTCGGTAAACACATGTAAACTACGCATTTATCACCCCGATATCCGAACTCCTTCTATTAACGAATGCAAGGTTAGCTACTTTAGCCTACTCCATGGCAAACATTTTAAAACAAATTTGTTTTATGGCAAGAAATCTGTTGCTAACACCAGCTAATGCACTAGCCCAGAAAAAATACATTGCTTCTGTAATTGAATGCTCAGAGAGAAGCCGTTCAATTATGGTCAGCTAGCTAATGTTAGTCTACTTAATGGTCATGGATCATAATGTAATGTTAGTTGACATGGTTCTTTACCGGGTGATTCAATAAGGCAGAGGAAGAGGTCGGCTACAGGGAATCAGGGAATAGCGGAGGAGCTCCACTCTGTAACCAACAGCACTCGAGTCCTGTTTGGTTTAGTTTGCCAAATTCCTCTTTAAACAGAGCAGGTATACCCCGGCCTCCAAGAATGCGAAAGATGGCATGAACTATGAATATCCACGTTGCCAAAATCATCCTCTGAAGATGCCAGCTTCTGCCAGAAAAACTTTGCACAGCATTTCCTCACTGTTTCCATAATAATAATAATAATAATAATAATAATAACTTATTCCAAGGTTGAAATTAGTTAAGTTGAGAGTGGATAGCAATGGGGCAGAAGTAATTTCTCTCTCGTTTGATAGGCTCCCGTCAGTTCTCCATTGTTGTTTAGTCAGTTAAGTGATGTTAAGTACATTTTTGTTCCGTTTTTTTTTTGGGAGCAGAATCTGTTTTGATATCAACAACAACAAAAAAAAAGCTCTTAAGAGTAGCTCAATGAACAACCACCTAAAGAAAAGAAATGGTCTGGTAGCTGGAGCTGAGCTATAGTGCTTGTATATTACATTTCCAAATAACAAGATTACTTTTAACTTGCAGTGCTGATTTCACATTTCTTGTTCCCAGAGTAGCATGTGGATCTCAATTGATCCACTTCATGTTTAGTTACATTAGAGGCAATACAACTTTGTCTTGTGTGATCAAATAGAAACACAGTGATCACATTTATGATAACACCGTGACATTAGCTCAACTATTTTTTAAAGGGTAACTATGAACAGTAACTTGAACAGCGGAACTCCAACTGAATATTTCCACGATAAAATTTGGAATTAGTGCATGCTCATAAAGGACAGAGGTGCCTTGGCTATCTGCTTAAGGCTCTGGTTATGAATCCACAATGTGTGATTTATTCAAACTATTTTCAGAACTCTGCTGCAGCTTTCTGTATTTTACATTATTTATAATATAGTTTTGATGGATAATATGGATATACTAATTTCTGAGATACCACCCTGTGACAAGTTACACATTTCTCATCAATGGCACATCCAAACCCACTCTCATGAGTCAGTAGCTCCCATTTCATAGAGGACAGAACAGGTGGGCAATTCAAATTTTGTCTTCAGACACAGTCTACTGCCCCTTGTCCCCAGGAAAAGGTAAATTAACTTGATTCTGAATAGCCAGCATGCGTGTTGCCAATCATTGCTGGTGAAACATGGTTAGTGCAAGCAGTTTGCTTAATGACTTTGAAAATGGGGAACTGCAAGAGTGTGAAAGGCAGTGACTACATACAGCTGCTTCACCTAGCACCTTGGTTTCTGTGAAAAATGTATAGCTATGAGTTTGTACAGCTATCAATGGGACCATGGAAAGCAGTTGCTTATGGGGGTATTATTGTCTCAAAAATAAATAAATGAATGTAAATGATCCACAAATAAATGGACCTGATCCACAAATTAATTAAACAGATTAACAAATGAATGCAACTGATTCACAAATAAATGCAGCTGATCCACAAATAAATTAAACAGATCCACCAATAAATGAAGCTGATTCACAAATAAATGTGTATTTATTTGCAGATCAGTCGAATCCATGTAATTTATTTGTGAATCAGTTCTATTTATTTGCAAATGTTTGAGACAATCCTCACAGCAAGATGTGTGAAGAAATCCACAAATCCAGCAGTTTTTTTAACAGTGTCTACTGCAGCCAATCAGACATCCTTTCGACGAATCACAGCAGGTTTCAGGCCACAGTTCTGTGAATTCTGTCCAAGTATGTTCGCACAGCCGGCCATACGCTTTTTTTTAGTCAGTTCATCTCTGGGAATACTAATAGCACAGTCATTTAGCCTACACAATATAAGATAATACCGCAAATAACATCTTGCTGACATACAGTAAGTTAGAACTTAGCTAGCTAGCTAACGTTGATGTGAGTCAAGCTGTTGCTCAAACTACCTATCGTTGCCTCGTTGCCTTCAGCACTGTAATGACACTACCCCCCTAAGGCTGCAAACCATAGCTGCAAACAAGTAGCTAGGTATTTCACTTGTAGTTCATTAATTCTTATCAGGATACCCATGTGTATTTTTCAATATAACTTTAACGTATTTGGAGGCGGCGGGTGCCTTCCAGTCATCACTGAGGGAAGAAAAGTACCTTGGGCTAGAGAGGTTCACAGAACCATGATGTGGAACTTGCGGTGATTCGCCAAAAGTACGTCTGATTGGCTGCAGTAGACAGACACGGTTTTAAAAAAACAGCTATTTGTGGATTTTTTCACACATCTTGCTGTGAGAATTGTCTCAAAAATGTGCAAATAAATAGAACTGATCCACAAATAAATGTGACTGATCCGCATAAACCATTTATTTGTGGATCAGCTTAATTATATGTGAACCAGTTGCATTCATTTGTGGATCAGCTGCATTTATTTGTGAATCAGTTACATTTATTTATTTATTTTTGAGACAATAATACCCCCATAGCTGCTTGCTGTCTGAGTCAAAAGATGCAACATGCATCACCATTCACCAGTCATTCAGGCAGCTTACATTACCAGTGCTGACAGTGACCGGCTGTACTCTTGGGACAAAGCACAGGGATGGGTGTGTTCAGTCAGATTGGGGGTGGCTGGCTGCCCTCCAGGGACAAAGCACAGGGATGGGTGTGTTCAGTCAGATTGGGGGTGGCTGGCTGCCCTCCAGGGACAAAGCACAGGGACGGGTGTGTTCAGTCAGATTGGGGTGGCTGGCTGTGCTCTAGGGACAAAGCACAGGGACGGGTGTGTTCAGTCAGATTGGAAGTGACCGGCTGTGCTCTAGGGACAAAGCACAGGGACGGGTGTGTTCAGTCAGCCGTGTTTCATCGCTCTCCCTCCAGCGATCCCCGCTTGGCAAAGCTGCACATGATGTGTTTTCCACCGATACCTGCACTATGGGTATAAAAAGAAGCAGGAGGAGAACTGTGGATGTCTGAACTCTCCTGAACCCGAAATCCTGACAGGAATATTCATAAAAACCGAGTAATATTTCAACGTTGCTTTTCCAACAAATCAAGGGTATAACCCTTTTTCTTTGCCATACATGAGCAGACTACCAGAGCTGAACATCTCTGAAAATGTCAGATGACAAATAAAAGATTTGAAATATATCAGGATAACAGTTTTGTATTTACTTAAGTGACTGATTTCTCTCAACACAGTATCCCACAGAAACTACACACTTTTGTAACAATACCGTTGCACAGAATACTAAATTGATGTTGTATAAATATATTTATTAATAAAGTTTTATTTTTTTTCAAATTAGCTTTTTATTCATACAGCTGAAGAGTCTTATGTAATTTAACCAATTACAGAGAACTCATTAAAGTAGTGTAAGACAGGAATTGACATCCCAGGGCACCTGAACACTACACCGTGGGGGGGAAGCCTGTGACGTCTCTGGGAGGCTGTGATGCCAGAACTTCGGTTCCGGGAAGTCTACTGGGACCATCTGGCCTGAGGTTTATGTCCCAGAATATCATGGGAGAAACGCTTGGACTGCGTAAAAGCAAGCACATGGACAGTCACCGGAGCAGGCCCCATCCCTCTCCTTAAAATCGTTCACACACAACATGACTGTACAGATTGCTTTTGTCAGAGATGGGATTCTCATGACAACACAAACCTAGACCTACTCATGTTTAATATCGTTGTGATGGTCTCGGTGTGGGTGGTGCAATGGCCTACATTTCCTAAATGTTCAACATGGATGGAATGTAGCAATTGCCAGGTATGACAAAGTATTTTTTCTCTGTACTATCTTTGAAGATTGACTGTTTAATCTGTAACTGTGAATTGATTATTTTAAGTAAATAACCTACCTGGTAATAAATTAGTGAAACTTGATTTGTGTAGTTTCTCTGTTCACCGGTAATGGGTTGTTTAATTTCCTCAGTCTTGGTTACTCCCTTAGCGGGAACTTTAATAACTTTTAATAACTTTTCCCTTTTCCTACAGCAATAGTGGAATACATCACGCTTAAATCTTCGCTCCGAGCTATTCCCTCATTGGTCTAGCTGCGCGGAGATTTACAATTTGGTGACCCCGACGTGATTTCAGTTGCTGTTTCCAAGTTTTACAATTTGGTGAACCTGACATGATTTCAGTTGCAGTTTCCAGATTTACAGTAGTGTAGTTATTGTCAAACCAACTAACCATCTTCTCAGTTTTTAATGGCAGACATTTTTTTTTGCTATTTGGCATCATATTACAAAGGAAATTAATCTGCAACCAGCACCACAGAAGAACAACTAATTTGCTCAACTGCTGTGCATAAGTGATAAGTTTGCATCCCTGCTGCATGATAAGGCCCAGTCAAAGATAACAACATTAAGGTAAATAAAATGAACATATTTTAAAGTCTCATGAATACTTCGTTCTTGTTTTCCATTTTTTCAATTGATCAACATCAGCATTTTATGGAAAATGTGATTAACTTCCACTAAATCTGTCATTTTTAAAGAAAATTTTGAGTGTACTAACAAAATCAACCAATTTACCTCAACTTTTCTGAGGACAAGTTATGGTGCACCTATGACAACTCTTAATCAGATTATATCAGGCTAATAGACATGGCTTTGCCATTTGACCTCTCATACAGGCAGGTGGATTATGGCCGAATCATCCTTTGATCTCTGAGCTGAGTTCCAGGCGGATGGTGAAAGTGTGATTACTGCACTAACCCCTCCTGCTCGGATGGTACATTGCAGCTCTCTTCTCTCTGTTCTCAGGGGAATGGGTGCTCTCCCGTCCTCATGGGAGACGGTCTCCTTATTAGTTCCACCACTCACAAACACACACAGAGCCTGCCTCCTGGTTCTTTGAAGCCACAGCAGGCTGCAAGCCAGAGAACATCTAAACCCCTCTCCACACCCCCACAATCTCACGGGGCACAGAACTACCTGTCCCTGTGCCGTTCTGATAAAAGATTACAGCCAGTGCTGAGGGCAGATTAAGTTTGTTTTCAACTAGGCAGGCTTTTTGTCTTTTTCTGCTAGAGGTAATTTGCTCTCCTCACATGGGACATTTGTAAACGAATCTTTGCAACTAGCTTATTAATTCTAAATGTGTTTAAACTTTAATTAACCCCCCTGCCCCCCAGGTCAATTAAATGTTGTGTCAACAGGATACCTATCATTTTGTTATCTTAAGTCTCTCAAGTTTTCAAATCAATTTCCGGATGAATTTACTTACATCACTTGCTGTTCTTCACTGGAAACTGTGAAGCTGGAGAGGTGTGTGTACTGGAAAGGAGTTGATATGTAGGAATGTTTAGGGAACGTGTTCAAATGATTTTCAGCTCTTAAGACAAATCCAAACAAAATTAAGTTTCAATGCTTCATTTTTTTCCATTATAAACTTTCACTCCAAACCCTGAAAAAGAGGCCATCTCTAGTCGTGTGGCTTTCAGGCCACCTTTATGTGTGCAGGTTGTGCAGAATTTGCATTGGAATGGGGTGGTCTGCTTGCAATGAAATCAGAATCATACTGAGATTTCTACTAACTGAAATGGACAGAGAGTTTCAAGGTTCAATTTCTTTGCTTGTGTAAGTTTTTGTGAATTCACTGAAAGGCCACAGACAAATCTAGGCAGAGGCATCGATCTGTTGAGTGTTTACCCTGTGTGTGATTTAGCTTCCCAAAAAACTGCTTGCTGAAATGTAGAAAAAACAATACAACAACACAGAAATCAAAGGCAGCAGAATATTTTGCACACAATTGCTTACCCATATTGCATTGCATTACAGGCATTTAGCAGACACGCTTATCCAGAGCAACTTACACAACTTCTTACACATTATCCATTTATACAGCTGGATATACTGAAGCAATTCAGGTTAAGTACCTTGCTCAAGGGTACAACGGCAGTGTCCTACCTGGGAATCGAACCTGCAACCTTTCGGAAACAAGGCCTGTTCCTTAACCATTATACTAGTACACTGCCACCCATATCTTATCATGGACTTGATTTTTTTTTTTGTATATGTCCTTTTCATACTTCATTCCCATAGATCTTACTCTAAAACACTTGTGTTGACATGTAGTTTAACCTGTAGTTCTGGTGAATGGGGCCCGACTACCCCAGTTCAGTTCTCAACGCATTGCAAGCTACACTGCATTTGTCAGAGCACTGGCCAAGTTGTAGCTAAGCGTATATTCTGTCCTCTTTGCTTTGGAACTCTATATTACTGTGCAATATGATGGCCTTGCATTTTAACATTAAAGGTGACTAGTTAAACATAATGGCTTTCCTTGAGGCCAGATGCCCTTGGTTTTAAAATGATCCGCATAAAACAGACCTCAGTGGTGGCCGATCAGGCTTACCATGTTCCTACGCCACCATTTTCTATTAAAAGAAAAAGCAAGGGCAGAATAATGGATATATTTATATTTCTGTGAGATTTTATTATCAATAAAAAAAAAACAATGTACCCTTTTGAAAGTGGACAAATTCGTTTTTAATGCATGACCTGATTTTCTTCTAGCGAATGTCCTTCTTTAACTCGAAACAATTTGTTATAATGTTTGCAGTAAAGAAATTGTGACTTGGAAATTAGGAAATTACTGTGCTTCCTGGTCCTTAAATTCAAATATCAAATGCATTTGCTTAAAATGACAAATGGGGCCTAACATTTCAAGTAGGTTTGAGTCCTTTAAAGATTCAGTCTGGCAGGATTCAATCAGAACTGAGGTGGAAAAAAAAAAAGAAAAGAAAAAAAAATCCCCTATTGGCAGGCAACAGAGCAATAAGGCCTGAAGCAACAACTGTGATAACTCTGGCTAACCCGTGCCCTCAACTCACTTTTAAAATTTGAGTCAAGGAGTTCTCAGATAAAATATTTGCCATTGGCAAACATTTTATTTTAAGCCAACCTTAAGTTGGCTGGTTTTTCTTTTTCTGCCCTGTGTCTGGAAGGTACTGCCAGTCTCTGATGCCATTATATTAGCAACCTTATCCTGTCACTGACACAACTCCAATCAATTAATGAGTGCATAAGTGGCCTCTGACACAAGCACTACTACCAGCTTCCACTTCATTTCACTCGGCCGCCCACAGCTGAGCTGTGGCAACAAAGGAATTCCAACCACAGTTGGTACTGGCACACTTACTATTCAATTCCTGTCACAGCGGGACTAGTTTGACTAGTTAGTTACACTACTCATACCTATTCTTCCTCTTTGATCATGACTGGACAATTAAAGTTTGTCAGCTAAATATACCTACACTCTTGCCTTACAGTACTTGCCAATATAGTATATTTCCAGCTCTGGTTATTTGCCTTGACAAAGTGGAAGGTGTCATTTGACGGAAAGTAAATGGAAGTGTTCCAAGTGTCATCATTTCCATAACTGACCATTACTGAATTCAATTCTAAAATTAGCATAGAAACCCATCTCTTATGGGTTCTATAATCACAAGCTATGTCAGCTCCTACTTTGTCCTCTGATTTTGTTAAAATTGATTTCAACTTTGAGATTCTTTCCGAGCCTGCCTCCGTACATTTGAAGCTATTTTTATTCAAATGCCATGTCTGTATCCTGTTTCAAAATATCACTATGAATTTGAGTACTGTTGATGTCAAGAACTGAATCAATGTGAAAAAAATACTAGAGGGAGTGGAGGTTTCTTTTAGAAGGGCCTGGTGCCTGGTTTACAGAAAAGATTTGTTGGTTAGGGTATTAAAATAATTATATTTGTAGGAGAAATAGATTTATTTTTACCCTGCAGAGACCAGAAAGTGTGAGAGCTTGCTGGGAATCTTTACCATTATAATTAGTTTTATAATATCTGCAACATATTATCATTTTGTCTCTTTTTAGGACTGTTTCATAAACAAATCACAATTCATTCCACCAACACATCTCCCGAAATGCATGTATGGAGCTTGTAGAAAAAATCAACCGCTTGGAAATCACGTTATTTCCTGTCTCACTTTGTTTAAATGAGAATGAGTGGGAGCACACATGAACATAGAGAACTAAATACATTCTGTATATGGGAATATGTTCCAGTCGGTGAGCATAGTCCATTTCAATCTATATACAAAATACTGTAGGCTATACAAATACTAATAATTGTCAATAATGAGAATCCATATTCATACAAATTAAAAAGGGAATGCCAACATATTCATAAACTTAATGTGAAAAATTTTACGTGTAAGTGGTTGGACATGCTTTTCCTTAATGTTTACCATGAAGGGTAATATGATTGATCGCCCACTGAATCTTTAATTGAGCATGTTTCAGATAATAATCATGTTAACTTTTATGATATGAATATAACTTTAGGGGAAAATATTAACTTTCTCTATTTAGCTGTGGGTGCTGAATCATATTAGCCTGAATTTTTAAAAATATTAAATAATAGCATATACAGCAAACGCTTAAGAATACAGCATACAACGTATTACTGTGCCATAATGTCCTGAGATCTTAAGCTATTTGTGATTTGTTCACTTATCCGCTATTTTAAGCGTCTCTCCAGTACATAGGCATCATTACGCGCACGGGGTGGAGATTTGATGAAAAGGAGGCGTGTCTGCAAGATATGCTTATTCAGAGTTTAAACTTAATAATTTTGTTCCGTGCAATTTTTCCGAATAAAAGGTACTTTATGTCTAGCGCCGACAATAGATAATTATGAAAAATACAGCATCTTTCGCAAAAATGGATATTAGAATGAGTGCATGTTCTTTGAAAAAATATTGGTTTTATTTTCATTTGCCTAGCCTACTTACAATTATCAAAGAGCTGTCTTAAAAATAAAAATATGTAAAAGTAGGCTATGATTGACTGTCTGGTATATAATACCAGACCAATATTAGATGGATTCATTGATAGACAGCGTTTGGATCATAATCGCTTTGACAGAGAGATAATTTTGTAGCCTACTTGTGTGAGCACAGCTGCTCCAAAATGATTAAGTTGAAGACGTTGCATATAGGCTATTGTGTTCAACCCCCGTAGGCTTTATTAGGTAAATCATTAAAAATATATATATATTTTTTTTTTTAATTTTCAGTAAATCCAACAATTTGTTTACTTAATAATATTGCATGCAACCACTGTCCATGAATTCTTTATTTTGATTGTGGGATGGATATATCCAAGTCGTCAATATGCTAATTTTTCAATGCGACGGATTAATAACTTCACTGTCTTCCCCATCACGCAAGAGCAACTACGATGCACAAAGGTAGAATTTTACAAACGCAAATGCGGTTATTAAAGGCAATGTCACTGACACATTGAAAATGTATACCCCCACTCACATTTTTTTTGTAGCCACAGCAGGCTGCAGGCCAGAAAACATCTAAACCCCTCTCCACACCCCCACAATCTCACGGGGCACAAAACTACCTGTCCCTGTGCCGTTCTGATAAAAAATTACAGCCAGTGCTGAGGGCAGATTAAGTTTGTTTTCAACTAGGCAGGCTTTTTGTATTTTTCTGCTAGATTTGAAGCCCCAGGGGGCAGGTACAAAAAACAGGTCATTAGAATATCATGCCCTGTGCCACCCACATTTTGAGAAACGCACCATGTAGCGCAGGTTAGAATATCATCTTGTGTTAAATCCGTGCAGGAGATGACTCTGAATCCGGCCCTAAGTGTTCACCTTCACAGAGAAAGCCTTGTAGACCAAGAGCCGGATTCAGAGATGGCCAATTTAAGTCATGCGCTGAAGTGCCTCTCCGGCGTGGATTTAACACAAGATGATATTCTAACCTGCGCTACGTGGTGCGTTTTTTCAAAATGTGGGTGGCACAGGGCATGATATTCTAATGACCTGTTTTTTGTACCTGCCCCCCGGGTTGCCAGGTATCTACTAAACAAATGTTTGTGGGGTTATGCGTTTTGAACATGTCAGTGACAGTGCCTTTAATAACCGCATTTGCCTTTTGGAAAATCCTGCATGCCTTTGCGCATCGTAGTTGCTCTTGCGTGACGGGGTATAGGCATGCAGCGAATGTATTAATACATTGATCACATTGATAAAATGATCATAGCTTCTATTGATGACTGAGATATACCCATCACATAATCAAAAAAATAATCGCTGGACAGTGGTTGCACGCAATATTACTAAGGCCTAGTACATAGTCTACGCAAGGAACATGAACACCAACGCAGATTCGGGACATACGCAAGGTTTTTGCTTACATACTAGACGCACGTTTACCGGCTTCTTTTGCCCTGCCTGATGTAATATACTGTGATCCACTAGGAGGCAGCCTAGGCTAATCTGGGTGGAGCTTGTAACCTTGGAGCGGGGAATTTAAAAAATGGCAACCGTAGAGGAATGTTTGCTTTTATACATTCTTAATCGCCGCCAAAAGAAAAAAAAAAAGAAAATGGTACTTACATGAAAAAATGGTACTTGCATCCTTTAAATAGGTTGAGAATGCAAGATGGGGAATATTATTCTCTCGTTTTGCCTATGCGTCACCTAGACGACGAGAGGCATTTCCAGTATTTTCGGATGTCAGCATCCAAATTTGACAACGTCCTCCATTGCATCGCAGGAGACATCCAGTGGATGCTTCTCAGCGGCTGGCTGTCACACTGAGATACCTGGCGACAGGGATCAGTCAACAGGCATTGGCGGTGAGTTATAAATTGGGCAGAATGACAGTGTGCAACATTGCAAAGGAGGTGTGAGAGGCCATCTGGACTGCACTGGAGTCCGAGTTTGTCGCTTTTCCATCGGAGGCACAATGGAAGACAATCGCCAAAGATTTTTGGAGGCTTTGGGACTTCCCATTGTGTCTCGGCACAATAGACGGCAAGCACGTCAGAATCCGTGCACCAGAACACTCGGGCAGCGACTATTTGAATTATTCTGATGGCTGGCTGCGATGCTAGGTACAGGTTTACCTACGTTGACGTAGGTGCATTTGGACGTGAGAGTGATGGCGGAGTGTTCTCACAAAGCGCATTCGGCTCCCAGCTGATCAGCGGTGAACTCCCCCTCCCAGCTTCTGCCAGGAAGTCAGACCATGAGCCCGTACGTGTTTCTGGGGGACGAGGCTTTTCCTTTATGTATGAACCTCATGAGGCCACACCCTGGTGAATGTGCAGAGAACAAAAAGTTTTCTACATATATCCACAATTTTTAATAATGTACATAAAATGCACAATATTTTGATGCAAATAAAAAATACTTGTATTACTCGCCTAATAGTCTAATTGAGCAAAACGGTCTATAGCTGATAATATTGAGTATTATGTGAATATAATATAATGTATATTATGTATTACCATCAACGTTGAAGCTCTACAGATGCACTTATTTTCTACTTTTATTTTTTAAATGTAATTACCAAATACCAAATAATTGTCTGAGTCTGGCATGCTGCCCTATCAAGTAAGAATAGTCCAGCGTGGCACTCTGCAGTCATTATCAGAATGAGTTAGTTCACGAAAATCCCAGTTTGCCCATTTTATTTTCGCTCTGATATCATCGCTGTTATGATGATTAACCTCATATGGTGCTAAGCTTTAAATTTTACTGAATGTATTATTTGTGAAAAAAAAATGTATTCAAGCTCACAAGCACTGGCATCAAATCATTAACAACAATCTTCTGGTTTTTGATCTATAAACAAAGGCTGAAATGTTAAGCAGAAATCTTTATGATTGAACCTAACACCTTTGTGATTACATAACAATGAAAATATTAGTATGCTCTCATCCCCTGAAAAAGCTTAGACTAACACCTAATATTGCTCATAGCTCGCCATAAGCTGCTTTATATCCCTCATGAGGACTTTACTATCATCAGCTGGCAGTTGCTTTAAAAAAGTGCAGATAATTGCAAAATGATGCATGTATGTTATTGTTAGCTGCATTCCCTTCACTAATCTCTCACAGTCACTCTAGAATGGCCTCATCAATTGCATTACTTGCTCTTTCTTTCTTTTTCCCTCCAGGAGGACAAGGGGGTGGTGCAGAGGGTGGGGGTCGGGAAGAGCTGGATGGCAGTGAAGATGGAGGATGTGACGAGGGTGGGGAAAGAGAAGAGGTGGATGACAGTGACGATGGAGGATGTGATAGTGTTGGTTGGGAAGCTAGATCTGGAGCTAGTGAGACCCGTTGCGTGGTGAATGTAATATTTCACCTTCTGCATTGGTTTTCATCTTCAATCGTTTTTGCATATGCTATTTAAAACATTTGGAACTGCAAATGCTGATCAGAGGCCAGCCAAATAAGCATCAGCTTTCTGTGGGCGTCCATGTTTTTTGCCGTTGACCATTTGAACACCTTTACCATAACGAACCGGAACATCATCACAGCAAACAGTTGGCCACTTGAAAACACCAATAGACCACCTTTTTTCCAAACAAAGTTACGTGAAAAGAAATTAAGTCAAAACTGAATACGCGTATCTTGCAGACACGCCTCATTTTCATCAAATCTCCACCCCGTGCGCATAATGACGCATATATACTGGAGAGAAGCTTAAAACAGCAGATAAGTCAAATGTCTGAATCACAAATAGCTATGCGGAATTTAAGGAGTAAGTCCCATTTGCGCACGCTTATTTCAACTCTGAATCTGGCCCTTAGCGCTCTATTGTCCGACAAGCACATGCCGTACGGCGAGCCGTCATAGTCAATGACGTAGCGCATGGCGCACTGGGCGTGGCTACAGTTGCAAGACGACAGCGTGTATAGTCCTGAAGTGATGGCAGATTTGTTAGTAGATTATGAGCAACTGAAGTACATTTTCACAATAATTTGCTATCTGAGAATGAAAATGGTTACATATTGCTTGTGAAACAAGGCACAAGTCAAGTTTTTTTGCCTTGTGGTTGGTACTTTACAAGATAGCTCACCCTCTTTTTTAATTAGTGACCAGCGATGCGTGCTGGAGATGTTCCTCCTATTTCTTTTCATTCACATTTGGTGAAGAGGAAAATTATCTTTTTTTTCCTGTGGTAGTCTTGCCAGGGATATAAACCATTACTTTCCTAAGCTGTTTTTGTAAGTCCTGTTTGAGCATTTTATTTTGCTTTTAAATTTCCTGTAATCCAGTTTAAATAACACAGGGGTGCACTGCTATAGCTGTGAGTGTGAGATAGAGCTTGTCAGATAAAAACCTGACCAGAACCTGAGGTTTCGGGTCAATTCAAAAGTTTTTAGCTTTTAGTAAATCAGGCCCTTATAGTTTTGGTTCTTGAAAATAACATGGTGTTTCACGTTAAGAAATGATGCATGTGGATTACGGTTAACCTTATCAGAAATTGTGATCAAGGTTTACTGTTTAGCACAGCGGATTCGCTCACTCAAATCAAAAACACAATTGTCGAGATGTAACAGGCTGGCATGGCAGCCCATCGAAAATCCAACACCAATCCCCTTGAAGAGAACTTCGTCCACTCATATGAAGGGCAGCCCACAAGATTTGCGTTGTGCAAAATCATCAGTACTCTCTTTCAATTTCAGCTCTCGAGCTCTGATGTTCCCGATAGAAAGTATAGCGTCTCCTGCCCTATGCTGCTCCTCAGGTAGTTCTAGTTTAATTTAACTTTATAAAATGAGTGCTCTGCTTTTGCAACTGTGGCAGGCAATGTCATACAGCAGTGCTGTAACCTACATACTAATAATAATAATAATAATAATGCATTTTATTTATAAGGCGCCTTTCAAGGCACTCAAGGTCGCCGTACAACAATACAAGATAAAAACACAATATACAAAAAATACAGAAATACAAAAATATTAAAACACTTAAAATGCAAAAGCAAGATTTACAAATGCAGAATTTGTAGCAGAGCAAAGACAAACAGGAACATTATAAGTTATATGCCTGTCTAAAAAGGTGGGTTTTGAGGTGGGTTTTGAAATGGGAGAGGGAGTCAATGTTCCTGATGTCGGGGGGAAGGGAGTTCCAGAGGTGAGGGGCAGAGCGGCTGAAGGCCCTGGACCCCATGGTGGACAGACGGGCTGGGGGGACAGTTAAGCTGAGGGAGGAGGCAGACCTGAGAGAGCGGGGAGGGACATAGATATGGAGAAGGTCAGAGAGGTATGGAGGAGCGAGGTTGTGGATGGCGTTGAATGTATGGAGGAGGACTTTGTAGACAATACGGTGTTTAATGGGAAGCCAGTGGAGTTGATGTAGAACGGGGGTGATGTGACTGATGGATGGTGTTCTGGTGATGATACGGGCAGCAGCATTCTGACCCAGTTGAAGTTTATGGAGGAGTTTGTGCGGGAGACCAAAAAGAAGGGAATTACAGTAATCCATGCGTGAAGTGACTAAAGAGTGAACCAGGATTGCGGTGCTGTTGGGAGTGAGTGAAGGGCGGAGATGGTTGATGTTGCGGAGGTGGAAGTAGGCGGACCGGATGTTGTTGTTGATGTGGGAGTGGAAGGATAGGGTGCTGTCGAGGATGACACCCAGACTCTTGACCTGAGGGGAGGGGGAAACCAAGGAGTTGTCTATGTTGAGGGTGAAACTGGGGTGCTTAGAGAGGGTGGACTTGGAACCAATGAGGACTGCCTCAGTTTTATCACTGTTCAGTTTGAGAAAATTGGAGGAAAACCAGGATTTGATTTCCTGTAGACAGGCACAGAGGGAGGAGGGAGGGAAAGTGGAAGTGGGTTTGGAGGAGATGTAGAGCTGGGTGTCATCCGCATAGCAGTGGAAATTGATATTGTATTTACGGAAGATCAGTCCAAGTGGGAGAAGGTAAGTGATGAAGAGGATAGGGCCAAGGAAAGAGCCCTGGGAACACCAGAGGAAAGGGGGGATGGATGGGAAGTGAATGTTTTCAATTGGATGAACTGAGTACGGCCAGAGAGGTAAGAGCGGAACCAGGCTAGGGGTGTGTCAGTTATGCCAATGGAAGCTAGTCTATGAAGGAGGGTGGAGTGGGATATGGTGTCAAAAGCTGCGCTCAGGTCGAGGAGGATGAGGATGGATAAAAGTCCGGAGTCAGCTGCAATCAGGAGGTCGTTTGTAATCTTAAGGAGGGCTGTTTCTGTACTGTGGCGGGGGCGAAAACCGGACTGGAACTGTTCGTAGAGGTTATTGTTGGAGAGGTGAGCATGGAGTTGTGATGCCACTGCCTTTTCCAAGATTTTTGATAGAAATGGCAGGTTGGAGATGGGACGGAGGTTATGGAAGTTGTTGGGGTCTGAACCGGGTTTTTTCAGTATCGGGGTCACTGCAGCAGATTTCAGAGATGATGGGACAGAACCAGAGGTCAGGGAGGAATGGATGATGGCAGTTATCAGGGGCAGCAGGGAGGGGAGGGAGGCTATAACCAGGGAGGATGGTAAGGGGTCCAGTTGGCAGGTGGATAATTTGGATTTCCGAATTTCTTCTGATAAATCGGTGGCAGAGGGGAGTTGGAAGGATGAAAATGGTTCAAGGAAGGGGGAGTGGGGAACTAGAGGGGATGAACAGCTGGACGTGTGAGGGGTCAGTTGCTGGTGAATAGTGGCGATTTTCGAATTGAAAAATGACATCAGGGTATTACAGTGGTCAGAGGAGTAGAAATGTGGGGGAAGGGAATCAGGAGGGCGCAGTGTGTTGTTGAGGACTGAGAACAGGACCCTAGAGTTCCCAGCACCAGCAGTGATTTTTTCAGCGTAGTAGTTGGATTTGGCTGAGGAAAGGGCGTCTTTGTATTGGAGGATGTGAGCATGATGCATCTGTTTGTGAATAGTGAGACCGGAGTTTTTAGAAAGTCGCTCCAGTTGGCGGCCTTTGGCTTTCAGCTGATGCAGGTGGGGAGAAAACCAAGGGGCAGAGTGGGGGAATGAGACAGTCCGAGTTTTGAGGGGAGCAAGTGAGTTCAGCAGAGTTTGGAGGTTATTATTGTAAAAGGAGACCAGCTGATCCGGGGTGCATGGGTAAGTGATGATGGGGAAACTGTCAATGCCTGTTGTGAAATCTGCTGAATTAATGTTTTTTATATTGCGGAAGGACATGACACGTGACTGTTTAGTTTTGGATAGTGCAAGAGATAAATTAAACGAAACAAGCATGTGATCTGAGATGGGGAGATCGACAGCAGAACAGTTATAGGGAGTGACACCGGAACAACAAACCAAGTCCAAAATATGACCTTTAGAGTGGGTGGGAAAATCAATATATTGTTGAAGACCAAAACTGTCCAAACAGGAAGTGAAGTCCTTAGTGAGAGCATTATTGATATTGTCCATATGAATATTGTAATCTCCCAGAATAATGATATTGGATGACAGTGAACAGATGTGGGTGAGAAATGTAGTGAATTCATCTATGAAATCCTTATTGGTTTTAGGTGGACGGTAAATATTGACTAAAACAGTTGGAGTGGGTCCATTTAGTTGTAAAGCAACAGATTCAAATGACTGGAATGCTGGCACAGTGACAGGTGAGACCTTCCAGGCCTCGCGGTAAATTATATACTACACCAAAAGTATACCAGATAGTGTTCTACAATAAGCATTTTTATAAGTTGGGAGTCTGAGGTGTGTGTTGAGCCATCTCAGCTTTATAAAAAGGTCCTGAATGACAGCAATTGAGCAGGGAAGGTCAGTGACATAACCCTACCATAGTGGACAGACAGACTTTTTGACACTGTTGAGTTGTGGGTCTAGCGACTGCTTTTTAAAAAGTCATCCAACTCTGGCAACCTGGCTACCTTTTTTCCCTGGTTTTCCCTTTTGTAGATCCACTTTTGTATTTACAAGAAATGTTGATTTGCTTAGTTGTTGCCAAGACTCCTATTTGATCTCTTCCTCAGCTGACCTTAAAATTTGACCACCAAAACAAACAGTTACGTCATCTGCCTCATCACGTGATAAAAAATAGACCCTTGAGACATGAGTCTGAAATGTAAGGGCCCATGCAAAAAGGAATGTATTAATGTAGGTCCCACGCTCCGCTCTCAAACCATACTTTCAGAAATGTATTTTAGTGGATTGTTTCGATGGAATAAGAGAGTTTATGAACAGGCTGCCACGTTGTTCCGGTTTAAAAACGTGGAGCCGAAACTGAGGGACTGTAGTGTGTCTAACCAATCAGATGCCAGCTATTTCCATTGTGGGCAGCAACAATTATCCATGTGACATAGAAGTACCTCTGAAGAGGTAGTCTGACTTCACGATTGGAGCAGGGGCAGAGTGGGGAGCAGAAAAAAAATTCTACCGATAGAGGGCCAAGACGCTTTTCTACCAATTTATTCTCATATACGATATTATTTTAGAATTATTGAAATGACAAAATTGATTAATAAGTTTCACTTTAAAGTAGGCATACAAACACATTTACAGAAAAAAAAAAAAAAAAAAAAAAAAGGACTAGGTAAAGGTTCAAAAAACAATGCAGGTCCATTAGGTCCTGAGACACAATCTGGTTGAAATAAGAAAGTAAGCTTTTCAGAATGACAATTTTAGTGTTATGTTGTACGGAAGCCCTGAATCACAAGGTGAAAAAAATAGTTTTTAAGAGCTATCACGTTTATACGAGATAGTAAGTCGTTAATACAAGTTATTATCTTGTTTTTACGACTTAGTAAGCCGTTTTTACGAGATAGTATCTTGTTTATACGAGATATTAAGTTGTTTATACAAGTTATTATCTTGTTAATTCAAGATATTATCTGGTTTATACGAGTTATTATTTTGTTTATTCGAGATAGTAAGACATATGTACGAGATATAACTCCACTCTGAACTGATTTCAACATGCATTTTAAGTGCAATTAAAGCCATTTTTGAGTCGATTCTTGTGTAGGCTACTTCGTGCGTCATTTGAACATGGGGCAAAACGCTTTAAAAACCCGTTTTTAACTGCGTTGTGTATTCGATGAACGATGCATCTATTATAGAGATAATACTAGTTGGCAACATGTGGTGATGTTTATAGTATTTTATTACAGATTAGGCTACAGTTAATCTACAAATTGGTATTTTACAGCGCAACTGTATCGGTAATAGGAAAAATGTGCTCATTCTCATCAGGAGAGGGCAGTATGGTTACGCGAATGATTGAGTTTCTTTCTGGCTGCGGGGATTTAGAAGACCAAATGTGACACAATAAAATACATAAATAACAAAATAAATTAAATAGATAATTAAGTAAATGATACAGACCTCACCTGATAAATAAGAATTAACTCGCTTAACTCTCAAATCATTTTTGTAAAATTTGGCTTGTTATAAACGTGAGAAAAATCCGCATAACACAGATTACCTTATTTACAAATTCTCCAGAACCGCTATTTGTAAAATGCCCTTTTAACTAGGCTAGCCTACAGGAGTTGTCAAAATGTATTAATTAGTTGTAGGCCTAAATTAATTTAAAGTTTCAGAGAAATATGAATAGGCTACTATAATTGAGACAACAAGGAGGGGGCCACCGTGGATCGGGTAAGCGTAATTGACGGGGTTATAATGAACGTAAACCCAAAATTTTATTCCAGGACATCGTATTCTGCAGAAATGTAGTCCAGCTATAATTACAAAATGAGATGGAATTCTTCTAGCAAGTTGTAAGTATTCCACTTAGATACCTTCACGCATTTAACTACCTTGGCTTTTCTTAACAACTCGTAGCCTACGTACGCAATTTTACTCTGGATAGCCTATTCGTAGCTGGGGAAAAATAGCTTCCTCATCCAGGAGATGAGCTTCACTGAGAATGTAGTGTGATCCACCATATAAAATTAAATGTGCATATGACATACCCAAGTCACATGTAACTATGCACTGCGGCAGGCTGTAGCCTAGGCTATAGCCTAATGCAATAAAAATTAACATTATTGTTAAAGTTTGGAGCCATAACTGCTAACAATTATCTATGAAATGCATCATATGCCATGCAGTCTAGCATTATTAAACATCCACTGAGATATGATGCCTTTACCATATCTTATCATAATCCTGACAACATTTTGACGACACTTTTACGTTTACACCAAGCCAAATAAAAATAAATAAGACCTAGATAAATATCTAGGTTTTTTGCTGCAAGAACTGAGAATGAGAGTACCCTACATTGTATAAGTAGGCCTAAATTAACTTAATATTATGGCCTAAATACAATATTACCATAAAGACACATCAGAAAATGTTACTGTAGCTTATATGTATACCATTAAAATGAGGGAAGTTTAGCCGTAGGCTACGAGTTGGTAAGAAAAGCGAGGGTAGGGGAACGTGCAAAAAGCCACGTGGAATAATTACATCTTGCTCTAAGAATTCTACTTCTAGCTCATTTTAAAATTTTAGCCGGGCTACATTTCTGCATATTATCTCTATAATAGATGCATCACTCATCCAATACGCAACGCAGTCGACAATCGTGTTTTTGAGCAACGTTAGCCTATATTTTATAATGTTTTGCCTCCGCTCCCCATGTTCAAATGACACACAAAGTAGCCTACACAAGCAAAGACTCAAAAATGGCTTTAATTGCACTTAAAATGCACGTTGAAATTAGTTCAGAGCGGAGTTATATCTCATATAAACGTCTTACTATCTCAAATAATCGAGATAATAATTCGTATAAACAAGATAATATCTTGAATAAACAAGATAATAACTCGTATATACAACTTACTATCTGGTATAAATGAGATACTATCTCGTAAAAACAACTTAATAAGTTGTATAAATGAGATAATAACTTGTATTAACTACTTAATATCTCGTATAAACAAGATACTATCAAGTAAAAACGACTTAATAAGTCGTATTAACGAGATAATAACTCGTATTAATGACTTACTATCTCGTATAAACAAGATAGCTCTTCAAAACAATTTTTTTCACCTTGCGCTTCAGGGCTTCCGTAATTTTGTGTTGGACTTTTCAGTTTTACCTGAAAAAAAAACAAAAAAACAATGGATTGCTTTATATGGGTATATTGAGTCATTTATAAAATCATGATTGAGTGCTAAGATGTTTGTTTTCTTTCATTTTTTTCAAGCCAATAACCAATTCCAGTAATCATTAAAAAGACAAAACATAAATACAAGGCATAACAATATGTCACCATTAAAAAAAGAGTGTTAGTCTATGTGCATGATCTAGGATTCATTCAGATGAGAAAAAGGCTGGTTATGTGTTACCTGACCTGGAAAACACTGAATAGTATTATTAGAATAAAAATACTATTTCCAGATATTGAAAAGCTTGATGAGGGTGACACCCTGCCAGACAAATTGAGTATGTAGTTTAGTCCTGGTGGCAGGAATAATTTTTATACGTCTGAAAGATGAAGTGAAGCCTCTCACAAGAAGTTTATTTTTCTGCTTTGTAAGTAAATTCCGCTGTAGCTTATGAAACGTCAGACTGCTTTCCACTGCAAATTACTCTAGATTTGATGCATTACAGTTGCCGTAGAACTTATTCTCGCATTCATCAATACTGTGTTACGTTTTTGTTCTTGGGGTTGGAAGGATGAATGAACAAATAAGAGCTCTTTAAAAACGTCTTATTAGGGATTTCAAAAAACTTTTGGGGCTGAAAATGTGCTGAAGATTGCTCCCATCAATCAGTTACTGGTCTTGAAAGATGTCGTGGGAGCTGAACATCTGTTGCAATCAAATTCAATAAAAAGTAATGAATTGAATAATGCCATACAAAAGAGCTTATGGTTCAGATCCATAATTCTTAATAAATAAAAAAAAAGCAGGCTTACGTTGAGGTGTTGTTACCAACACCTTTGCTCCAAAGGTGAGGAAGACTGAATTTACACATGATTCACAGAAACCAAATCCACTAAAGACATCCAGTCCTTAGTTATCACTATTCTGTAATATATAATCACCAAGGATGAGAGTGAGGACATTGTAAAATAGCAAATCTCTCAATTACTAGTAATAAATAACCCTGGAAAAAATCTCAGCTCAGTTCTCAAATCAATTCACAGCATCCGAAATATAACTGGCACTGTCAATGTGACATACCTGGATGTGTCTTCCAACAGCTCATTGTCCAGCCAAAGTTGGGTTCATCGCTAACACTCGGGCATCTCTCATGCTCGTTTCATCAGCACAGACACACTCAGGTGTGAAAATCTTATCTTATTCTCAGCTTTCCGTGCCACCAGCATCGGCCCTCACTCCCAGCCTTTGCGGGTGCAGACAGCCATACAGGAAGCTGACGGAAGACATCTGTGTTTTCCGGACGGTGGTGGAAAGCTGGTCTTTTTCCATTCTAATTTTATGAGGGTTCTTGAAAGATGGAAGAACCGAGGGCCATTTTCAGTCACCAGGCCTGTGGATTTCCACCCTCACAGATGGGGGAGGGGCCAGTGTGGATGTAAACCGATGGCTGGCAGGAGGTACCACAGGTATACCTGGAACGATCTGCAGAACATCAGTTGCCTCACAATACATTCTGAGTTTATCCCCCCCCCAAAAAAATTTATTGCTTCAATATCTTCTCTTGACAATAGTTTGATCCTCTTAGGCTCTCTTTACAGCAGCATAATATTCTGTCAGTTTGCATTGCTGTTATAAGTCGGTTTATAAATTGCAATGCAAATTGAGTTTTTAATTTGTCTTTGTAAAGAGAGTGTAAAAATAGGTCACACTACAGATTTGCTGCAGTCATTGTGCACAATGTAAAGACAATGTAGATTTGGTGTATAGGTAGGGTTCAGACTTTATCAATAAATGATCAGAAATAATGTTTATCACTGAAAGTGCTGCCTGAAGACTGAGACAGGTACCACTGATATGCTGTATTCCTACAGTTTATACAGTAAAAAACGGATCATTTGCAGATGTGACATGTCCACACAGAGGCTAATAAAACAAAAACAGATGTGTGATGTTTAGGTCGGTTGAGGAATTTGTATAGAGTAAAGACTATTGTAATACACTGAATGTTTTCGTAGATGCATTTGTTTACCATTTATTCAGACCAAGAGTGTTACAGGCAAAAGTCATTTTTTAATTTAAATTACATTTCCATTTCAGCTACTCAATATTAACTTTAATGGGAAATTGCTCTTGTTCATTTTTATAGTATAGAGGAAAGATGTGTTTGCTATGAGGAGTACAAAGTTATAAATCAGAAGAGGTACAATACTGAAAGAATGAAAAAGAGGATATGCTCATAGTTTAGAATGTCTTCTCTTAAGCAGGCCAGCAAATATGTATCAGAAAGATATGATCACACTCTTTTCATTTCTGACTCCCCTAAAATTCTTATCATTTTCATTTTCTAGTGTGAAGTGTTTCATTTTGGATTTTGTCTTATCCACAGTGGATAGCTTACGACACAATTGATAGTTTTAGTTTTGTGTGCATTCTGTTCATTAACTAGCAGTTCACGGTGACAGAATTGTGGTATGTGATTTAGCATCTATGTAATTGAACGTATGAAAAAATGTATGGTATGCCTGGGATATATATATATGGTATATCTGGGATATGATCCGTCCTCAATTGGCTATTGTATTGGCGGACACATGTTGTTTCGCTCTGGCATAAGTTACAGGTGCAACCAAATAAATAGGTATCTATTTTAAAGGTATTGCCCCCAACTGGCCAAACTTATTAATGGCAAATCCCATCGCAGCACATTAGGCATGTCACACCATAGCACATTCATAACTCATATTACTGGGCTGATCTACCAGCTCATCTTTTAATCTTCATTCTATACATGCTATCACTCTTATCAGCCCCTGTTGGACATCCTCCAAGGGGTCATTTTATTCATCCTCACTGTCAGGAAGACTTTGAGGGGTGCTCTAATTAAAGTAATTACTCACCTCAGTAAGGGTATTGCCATCTCCCTTCCGCTCTCAGCTGACTTCCTATCAGCATCATTTTTAATATTCAATACACATGATTAAAATTTACATTTTTCAAGATAGAAAAAATGCATTCCCCCCAACAAACATAATTGCAATACTGTTATGTATATTGATTGAAAGTTCAATGAGCAAGTTTACGCATTTTAATCTACATAAATCAGAATATATAAACATATACATATACAGTGCCCTCCACAATTATTGGCACCCCTGGTAGAGATGAGTAAAAAGGGTTATAAAAATTAACTTAAAGTTATTCTGAGAAAAAAAAATTCCTCATCAAGAAGTAATTATTTGTAACAAAACCACATGTGCCACAATTTTATGAACAAAATGTAACAAAGAATTTTTTTCATTTATATTTTACTTTTTGAAGTTGATCAGAGTGTTTAGGAACTTTCAAGCAGTAATCCATGACTTCCAGTTTCACTGGGGAATAAATATCAGGTGACACAGAGGCCATATTCCTTTATTCATACATCAACATGGGAAAGATAAGAGAACACACAAATCAAAAGTGTGTTGAGCTAAAAGTCAGGGAATGGCTATAAAAAAAATTCTACTCACCTGAAAATGCCCATATCTACCGTTAGGGCAATACATAAAAAGTTCAAAGCAACTTGAACTGTTACAAACTTGCCTGGAAGAAGACCCAAGTTTATTTTGCCCCCACGCACAGTGAGGAGGATGGTAAGAGAGGCAAAATAATCCCCAAGGATCACTCTTGGAAAATTACAGAGAAAAGTAGCATCTTGGGCTCATCAAGTCTCCAAAATGACCATTAGACGTCACCTCCATGCCAACAAATTATTTGGAAGGCATGCCAGGAAAAAACCTTTTCTGTCATTTCACCACAAACGTAAGCGCCTGGAGTTCGCTAAATGCTACTGGAACTTTGACTTGAACCGTGTTCTATGCTCAGATTAAACGAAAATTGAGCTTTTCGCCAACCAACACTCAAGGTGGGTTTGGTGTAAACAGAAGGATGGCTATACCGAAAATAACCTGATCCCCACTGTTAAGTATGTTGGAGGTTCCGTGATGTTGTGGGGCTGTTTTTTCTCCAAAGGCCCTGGGAACCTTGTCAGGGTACATTGCATCATGAACTCCATAAAATACCAAGAAATCTTGTATCTGAATCTGGCTGCCTCTGCCAGGAAAATAAAACTGGGTAATCGTTGGATCTTCCAGCAGGACAATGATCCAAAACATATGTCAAATTCAACACAAAAATGCTAAACTGAACACAAAATTAAGCTTCTGCCATGGCCATCTCAGTCCCCTGACCTAAACCCCATTGAAAACCTGTGGGCTGAGCTGAAGAGGAGAGTGCAAGAGAGGACCTAGGACTCTGGATGATCTGGAGAGATTCTGTAAAGAGGAATGGTCTCAGATTCCTTGCTCTGTATTCTCCAACCTTATTAGATGTTATAGGAGAAGACTCAGTGCTGTTTTATTGGCAAAGGGAGGTTATACAAAGTATTAAATGCAGGGGTGCCAATAATTGTGGCACACATGGTTTTGTTAAAAATTATTATTTCTTGATGAGGGATTATTTTTTTACTTCAATTAAAGGTTGGATTTCTCTCATTTTTTCAGTTTGAGATTAAGCTAATTCAAGATTAATTTTTTATAACCCTTTTTACTCATCTTTACCAGGGGTGCCAATAATTGTGGAGGGCACTGTACATATGCTTCTTGCCACAGTAAAGCAGTCATGCCCTCGAGAACACGGATACATGTTTAATCCATGTATCATTGGATGAAGAAAAGGGGGAAAAAAAGAGGGAGATTGCCTCTGGGAGGAATAGAGAGTAGAGGGGCAGTTTCACTCTGGCCTCATCACTCTTGCTAAATATGATCCTCTGTGATTGCGAAAACACAAATGTTTTTCTATTGCAAGGGTACAATTACTCCTACACACATTTTTCATGTTCATAATGTAAGAATACAAATGTGTCTCCATATTTCACACATTCTTTAAGAAGATTTAAAGCGTACAAATGTTTGCTTTGTTGCTTTTTGCTCTGTGAAGATTTAGCAGTAATATTGTGTGTAGCTGTTCAGAAAAGATAAACAGAATATGGCCCATTACTCTGATCGAGACACTTTGTCTCCATGACCTTGAGCGAGCTAAACAATATTCACAAAGATCATGCTGGAAAATGCCATGAGGAGCGGCAGTCCTAGCCTATTTGGGGCCGGCAAAATTTGAAAACGTGGTTATCATTAATTACACAATATGGTTTCTACCACATTTCCCTCTGAAAGATAGGCACAGAGCCGCCCGACCCAATAAGCTGCTGGTTAAGGCCCCCCGGGACCGCTTGGTGTACTGTATATTATTTATAATCCATCATCAGTTATGTAAAAAAAATAATATTACATAGTAGGATAAAAAATATATATATGTTACAAAATTTACTCGTAGTTCTAAAGATTTGCGTGGGAGAGCATGAGAATATCAGCTGTAACAGCGAGCTTTAGTGCTGATTAGGCAAAGTCACTGGCTCAATTTTGTCTCAAAAAAACTTGTATATCTGGGGCTTAAGAGAAAGAATAAAAAAATCTAAGGGCAGTAGGACGAAGATATTATTTTACCTTTTGCTAAATAATTACAAGCAGTGTGAAAGTTAGAACATGGTTAAGGTTAGCTCACCTAGCATTGAATGCATCTGGTTTAGGTGGTTATTTTATCCACCGACCCGGGGTCAAAAGTATCAGTAATCAAGACCACTGTTGGGATGGCAGGAAAGTTAAAGCATTGTACTGTGCCATGTTGTGAGCTATTATACAGATCTTTCCAAGTATATAACATAACCTTCCACATCCTTCAAACTTTAACTAGATCAAACAAAAGCCATTTAAAAATGATTATTCATAGATATAGCATTAGGGGTTGATAAAGAGAAAACATTTAAAGGTTTTGTGGTTGTAAATAGTTCATTTTTGCTTGTAATTTGTTCATAAATAATGTTTATAAGACAGTAGGTGAGCCACGTGAAGGTGGATTCAGGGTGGGTCGGGGGGGTCAAATCCTGCTTAGGACACCTCAAAGGCTAGAGCAGGCAGTTGGATATTGTGGGAATTTGACATTAATTCTATGAAAGTACATGGTATAATAGAATGTATAAACTTGTCTGTGGTAGTTAAGTTTCGAATGAGTGACCTTAAGCCTGTATTCTGAAAAACAAGGCCACAAGAAAAATGCCCCCAGAAGCATTCTTCAGATAAAGGATTTGCCACAAAAGCAGAGCCAGTTTATGCAAAACAGGAAACGCCAAAACTCATAGATAAATTTCTATCATAACAGCTTAGTGGAAAAATACTGGACATATGTAATTCTAAACGCTTGAGATTGGTTTAAATCATACGCCCAGTGAAGTACAAACCCCTTTTTAGCCTACAGTATATAAGCACCACAGTAGCAGAGATGGAGCGAGCGTGCGCGCGAGAGCGCACGCTTCCAGAGGACCACAGATGTACTAACCCATTGTGTTCTTCTGTAAAGACTTCGAGCTGACAAATAAATACAAAGTGTTTTAATCTTTCGAATTGAATTGAAGAGTATCCTTGATCTACCTCCTTGACCACGAAAAGCAATACATTCAAATTGCTAACAATATGCATATGCATATAGAAGCCCTGACACTCAGTCAAAAGGATTTCTAAATGAAAAATACTCAGAGATTTTATTGCTGGGTGTTTATTTGAATGTTCTGCTGTGCCATTGCACTGCTGTCTTTTGAGCTGTTGTCACTGTGCAATGAATACATTTGTCCACAGCATAGCCAACTTCAATGCCTCTGGCTGGCCTTGGCAATGAGATCGTAACAGCTGCCACCAAATAAATGGTCTCATTCAATACACAACTCCAGGAAAGAACATTACTAAAGTTTCAGCAGTCATGGGGAAGTGGAACGTCCTTGCAAAAATTCTTATTTTACCCACCATTTTGTGTCTGTGTTGTGGATCCATGCATAGGTTTATACACCAAATGCTTCGGTTTCACAATATCTGTGTGTATTAGCTATCACCCATCCAACGATACTATGACCCAGGTTCTCAGCAACAGCCAAAGCAATTGCTACTCATTCTATCTACACAATATAAAAACTCTATGCATATTAAGAGCATGACTCATCGGATCATAACATATGGGGATCGATTTACTTAAGTTTTGCGTGCACAAAAACACGTGTAAAACTGTTACCGCCCGAGGTGATCAACTAACGAGGTGTAACGAAGATTGCGTGTGCTAAAATGGAAAGATATGTTGATTTCTAATTTTTGCGCGTTAGCCAGAATGAATATGCTAAATTGGGCATCCCTACGTTATTTCACAAAATAGAGGGAGGCGGTGATGCAAATAGATTACTTTAGCAAGTGTAAAGTGATTTACTAAGCCCTAAAGGAAGTTTGGGAAAGGTATTTGTGGGTGCATTTTAGTACAAATGGAAAGCAGGTATTAAAAAACACGGAATCCATAAGATGATGGCTGTCATTGTGACAAGATACATACGGGTGTGTTTGGAATATTCATAACTGAACGCTCTGAATGATTGCATAACAATGGGGGCTAATTAACTGGCTTAACGCTAAAAATACACAAGAAGAGAATGTATGGATAGCCTATAGGCTACATCATGAACATTAAGAATATTTTTTTAAATCATGAAGCAAATCGTTTTACAGAATAAAAGAGGAACTAGTATTTGAATCAAACAAGTAAAACAACATATATTATAACAAAGAGTGAATAACAAGCAAATCAAAACTTTATAAAAAATAAAATCCATGATAAAATGGAAATTAGATTTTATGTGACTCTTACGGCACAAGTAGGATTAGAGCTAATAAGCATAGTTATGATAATTTGAGTCCTGATAAACCACTGTCACTCCCGGCAGAAACTAAAAGACATCCAGTGAAACCATTCGTAATAAACCGCCTGCTCATTCAGTGTAACAGTAGCCTATATCTACACTGTAAAAAAATACAATAAAAAAGTATTTTCACAGTATACTAGTCTTTCTTACAGTATAACCATTCCAAACACAAAATCTCTCATTTAAAATATAGCTGTTTGTGGCTGGAATAATTTACATAATTACTCTTAGTTGACCACCCGCAAAGCGTGAAATCATAACGCGGACAAATACTTTGGCTGTGCCTGCAAAATAACACCCCTTATTTGGGATTTTAGTAAATCGATGAATACAAATCTAATTGAGTAGACAATAGAGTTGTCATATTAGAATACATTCAACTAATATTACATACAAGTAATATTAGAATATTTTAATATAAACACTTTTATATTATTATACTGTGGTTGCTATTTTTTATTTCAATGAAATTTCCCCCCATCTTATCATTATTTCTGGCAGAATCATGGTGTTGCTGACCAGTAATTGATGATAATAGTTTTTTTATTGGTTGAGAATATAAAAATGTGATTTTTGCTATATAAAGTCACTTAAACTTTCTAGTTCACACAATTTTAGTCACATTATGATCATAACAGCAAATAATAAATTGTTGTTATGGTTTTAAAAAATATACTTAATACAATCAATAGGCTTTACAAATAGGACATCATACCAAAAGGAAATACTACAAGCTGAAATTCTATTCAATAATACATTTAAATTAATTATATGTGTTTGTGCAAGCATATGTGTGTATGTATGCATGCATATGTGTACTTTTGGAATATATGAAAGGCTCAGTCAAGCTTGTTCAATACAATTATTTTCATCTACCAAGGAGGAATACATTAAATTTTTAATGCTTTCCCATCTACTCCATGCTGTTGTAATTTAATGTATTTTAAATATGGAATCAAAATGACAAATTAGCTTTGCTGTTTAAATCTGAGCACAGCTTTCAGAGCTGCACCTCTGGAGATTAATGTGGAAATCATTAGTACCTTTTAGCCCTGCTATTTTCACAAGGGGTGCGTCCTCCATTCCTCCACTACCACCTCCTCTCCTCTGTGCCCTGGAAACGGATCTTTGTGTTTCAATCTAATGTTGCTGATTACATGTTAATTACCTATTAATGGTTACATATTAATTAATGTCTCGACGCAAACCACGATGTCAGGTACATTGTATACTGTACATGCAAATACTTGTACTCGAAATGTTCAGGCAGTTTTGCATACTTCCTGGTAGAAGAAGAGTGGTAGTGGGGGAGTGGAGGAAAGGAGGTGAAGAATATTGGGACACACCCAGGGAAATTCTTGTACACTGGCTCTCTTGCGGTCATTTTACACCTCAGCATCATAATTCTTCAGCATCAGCATCATAATTCTATATATATATATATATATATATATATATACATGTAAAGAAAAAACAGACCACTTGCACAGAGAGTAAGAGAGTAAGTATGTAAAATGTAAGGTTTTGAAGACCCATCAAATCTTACTTTTGTCTTGTGCCTGAGCAAATGAGACAGGCTTGATAAAGATGCAGCTCATGCCTACTAGTGGGATGGAAATGAGAATATAGGGTCCTCTTGAAAGTCAAATAAATTGGTCTAATTTCATCAATTTCTGAGCCCAAAAATGCTTGCAGTGTGACAATCTGCCTGTATGAAAGGATATATCACTAATGACTGCTGTTTCACAGTCTAAGATTATGAATGTACTCAACAAAAGTAAAACATTTTTTTTATCAAAAACAAGTTTTCTGTTCTTATTTTCACTTAAAAGGCATGAAAGTGGTATTACTTGCTATTTTTTTGTTTGTAAACTATTCTGTTCAGTTAGTATTTTCTATTTCCGCCTGTCTCAGCGTTGACCATTAGCCATGCAATTTTCTCCACAGACTCAACTATTAAGTTGACAGACTCAACAACTATTAAGTTGTTATTTTCTCCCCCCTTGAGATGCCTGGTGATTGTGATTCATAATTGCAATAATTTCTCATGCCCTTCAGGGCAACAGTGTAGATTTGAATTCCTGTGAATTTTTTTATTGGCAGCACAAAGATGGCATTGGGTCCTGCAGGGGGGTCATGTCCCGGAGAGTAGGTGCCAAGTGGTAGGTGCCTCAGAGAGCAAGGGGAGCACGCCGATCTGACAGGCTGATTGCCTACCACCGGTGGAGCCCGCTGCCTTCTCTCAGGCTGAGAGAATTCACATTACTGTGGGCTTTTGTGGTTTCTCTTCCTGGAGTTTGTGTCAGGAGCACAGGGGCAGGCAGATGTCCCATATCTCACAGGAACAGATGTGGGTGAATCAGTGCACACCTCACAGCCACGGGGTTAAGCCCAGCCATCGTCTCAGCTGGTTTTAACAGATGACTTAAAATCAGAGCACCACCACCTGCCCTGCACTGGCAGTGTGTTGAATTTTACGGAAGTATAAAAGCTTTAAAATACTTATTTTATATATGGACTTTATTTCCCTTGAAACGGAACGCTGTGAAACAAGATTAATGATGTTCTGCACATAGTAAGATTATTAATTGTGTTATAATTATGAAATATGAATTAAAAAATGTGACAAATAATGGCATGGCACACACATTATACATTCGCAGCATGCGGTAAGGGAAAATGGTTAGTGTTAGGGTTAGATTACCCCACCCTCACCACCCTCTCTGCCCAACCCACTCTCTACTAAAAAAGTTAAATGGAAGAAATTATTTTTTCTGTGTCTTGCATGACTGGGAGTATGCAATTCTATTTTGCTAATTAATACAGGAAAACAGCGCTTGATTAAAGTCTGTTTTGATACAGATCATGTTACATTCAGCCCTTAATTAATTTGAAACAGTTAATTGCTATAATGAGAATGCCTTGGTTTGATTCACCCTGAGTGAATGTTAAATCTCTCCATTAGGAAGTTAGTCAGTACAAGCATGCCCAGAGAAAGAAGGCCGATGCAAAACAAAGACAAACTTGTTTCTGCACTTTTTCCCTTTCCAGAACTAACCACACACTGCTCTAAATTGAGAGAGCCCTTGTGTAAAACACATTTCAATCGAAGGAGACCACAGAGTTGTGGTATTTTAGAATCACAGACTTCCATATTTGGGATGGTTTAAGGTTAAATATTAAAATGCATGCTAAATATTCAGTCGGTAAGGAATCATATTCCAATGAAGTAATTTTGTCCCGACTGAAATTCTATTAACTATTCTATTAACTAGTTGATTGAAACATGACTGTATCCAGCAGACCCGCAGACTGAAACAGAATTGGTGCTCGCCTGGGGTGGGATGGTTTCAGCCAGCCAGGATGACCGTGTCTGGTCAATCAGATGTTCAGAATTTGCTTGCTCAATCTGAATATCTTCGACCGAGAAGCAAACATTTCGGGGGACAGTACATTCTTGTCTGCGCTCTGCCAAATTGATAGCAAAAGTTCCAGCAAAGAGTATAGCTAGTGAACAAATGTGTTATGAGAACTGATTGGAGACACTCGCAGACACCAAAAGTAATGGGAATCAGCTAATCAGACTTCAAAGTTGACAGAACAGGGTCAAAGTCCAGTAAACAGTGCAATGCAGGCAAGGCAGATTCATAGTCAGTTCCAGGCAGGGGTCAGAGTCCAGCAAAGAGGCCAATGCAGAATAGGCGAAAGCAAAGTCCAGGACAGGCAGGGGTAAGAACCGGGGAAACTGTCAGAGCAGGAGAACAGGAGGGTGAAAGGTAGAAACAGGGCTAGGACGGGAAAGGGCAGGCGGGCAGGAGGACTGGAACAGGGCTGGACAGGAACAGGCAAGACAGGTCGGTGAACAGGAACTGGACGGGTAGACACAGGACTGGAAACAGAAACTTGGAACAGAAAAGGAGCAGGCATGAATAAAACACTGGAAAGACTGAGACAAGCATGAATGCAGGGTACAAGACGATCTGGCACAGAAGAAAAAAAACAGGGGAGACTATAGGCCAGACTAACGAAGAGACAACGAGAAACAGGTGAGACAAAACATAATGAGGAAACACAATTCAGGTGCGGGGAACGGAGACACGAAATGGGGAGAAAGGGAAAACACGGAACGGACTATGAATACTGAAAATACAAATAAACGGAAAAACCAGGAACAAACTAAAGATGTGGAGGCACGGGACATGACACAAATGACGCATTCAAGATTGATGAAAAGGGTGAAAAATCTATAAAAACAATGGAAACATTTAGAATTTAGAAAGTAACATTGCCGTACAAAACTGAGATTTTATATTAAAATATTATTCGTTTTTATAAGTTTTTTTATGCCTAATATTAATCCCTGATACAACATCAAGTGGAAATGGACATTTCACTCAACAGAAAGAACAACTTCAAAGTACCCAGCAATGTTTTGATGAGGTTTTTTAATTACTATATGCATCTCTATGGACCAGATAAAAGGTATATTTACTAAGAAAAAGCACAGATCAATTTGCAATTTAAGTAAACATTTGTAAACATCTCAAGCTTGACATAATTCTTGATGTGTCGCATTGCCCTCCAAAGTTGCAATTTTTTAAGATTTAATAAAAAAAATCTCCCTTTTTACAGTCAATGTGACTGAATTTCCAGAAATACTTTTCAAAAATTAGATTTTTCATATATGTGAGCATTACGAATTAATTTGTATGAAATTGTAATTGATCTTTTATTGAAGTGAGAAATGTCCAACAACAGCTAAACTATATCCCTTGTCTTAATGAATAAATGAAAATATTCTGGTTATTGCTTTGCACATGCCTTGGGGTATGATATGGTATTTTTCTCTAACATAGGACATTTATCCTTGTAAACCGATGTGAGTGATATACTTCAGAAGAGACAAATCTTGCTGAGCAGACATATTGCAAAGTTAAAGTAGCTCACAGGGGATGAATCTACATCAAGAGTACCTTTGCCCATTCCAAAAGAAAATTAAGAAAATCCTACTTCTAAGAGTAATACTAACTGGCAAGCTACCAGTTGTAGTATCGCTCTGTCTTTATAAGTTTGCTGACAACCCACATTAACTGTCTGCATTTAACAAACCACCACTGCTGCAAAAAATTGCATTACCTACTTCTTCATATAAATGTGAGTAGTCTACTAAATGTGCCTCAACTCTCAGTGATTGCTTGCCTTAGACCTAACTATCCTTGTTGTGGTCACTTTTGTTATGGGTTTGCAGCCCTTACTGTCATGGGTTTGCAGCCCCTTTATTATATCCACGGTCGTTTTCTCTCGGAGCTGCTTGAGGGCGCACTTGTGTCACTTTTCCGCCTTCTGTTCCGGGTTTTCGCTCTATCTCGGCTCTGATTCCTCACACCTGTCCTGTGTTACCTGCCAGCTATAAAAGCTCTGTGCTTCCTTATTCCGGCGCTTCTATGTTGCTTTGCTATTAGACAAGAAGCTGGTACGGTACAGGAGATTTAGCGCTTACGGAGACCACTTTGCCCCATAGCTTGCTTTGGGTTAACGCGGGACTTACCTTTTGTGCGTTAGAGTTTGTCGAAGTATTTTCGTCTCTATTTGCACTTTCTGTCTTTGGTGTTGGGTTTTTTTCCCCACTCCGCTAAGACTGTTTTGTCTTTGCTGTTTCTTTCTGTTTACCTCTCTTTGCCTGCTTTCATTATTTGAGAGTGAGAGGTCTTTTTTTTCTTTACTTTTATCTCTAGTCGTGTCTTTGAGTCATTCGCCCGTTTTCCTGCGGGTCACTTTATTTTCCAGTCTCCCCCTCTTAAGTGAGTGTGGGAGCCTGTTTGTTTTTCTATTTATTTCTTCCCTCTCTACGGAGATTTCTCCGTTCTTGCGGTTTCCACTTGTGGAGACTTTAGGATTCCCTGTTGTCGCGTCTGGTCCTCCAAACCCGACTCTCCCTTCTTATACTTACCTGTTGCCGATCACATTTATCAGAGCACCTGTTTTACCACCGTTAACACTTCTGCTCTCACTGGCAGGCTGTTTCTTACCTTCTCGCCTCCCTGTTCCTATTTACCTGACTCATTTCCCGCTTCTCAGTGGTATAATGTACCGCAATCCCCTCTCTCATCTCCTTTTAACTTTTTATAGTCTCACTTTTCAGAATCTTTTTATAAGATTGAAATTGATTCCTGAACCCATTCTTTTTCTCTCAGAACTAACATATTTTATAACTTTTCATCGGCACCAACTCATCGCCATTGCTTCCACTTCATTGACAGCATTTGCTGAGTACTGTACTGAATAATACAGTAAATAAAGTGCCGTTACAGGCAGTCATCACTAAATCATTTGCCACTGTTTTCCAGGTTTTGAGAGCAAGTCGAGTACCAAAAGTAAAAATGAATTTAATTTGTTTAGCACTTTTCCAGACTGTGCGCTTTATAATATGACACACACAGGTATATATCATGCTACATTTTAATATGCACACAAATACAGCTGGCCACCCAAAGTGTTATGAGTATCTAAAAAACATCAGCTAGTAACCCCACTTCCAGCAACAGTATCGCTCCATTGCTCCCAGTTTCATTATTGTCTAGTGATTTGTGGTCACAGGAAGTCACAATGAGGTGCCCTTTCTTGTACAAGCTCGGGCTTGCGTTTCTTTTTTTTTTTTTTTTTTGTTTCTGATTTTTCCCTTTTTCTCCCAATTTAGTAGCCAATTGAACCCCTATTCTAATTCAATTCCCCCCCGTGTAGCAACCGCTAGAGAACCACCGCTGCACAACCCCGTCAATCGGTATATTTAGGGAGGGCGCTACGTCCTCTACAGGGCGCAGCTCCTGACCGTGACACGCCCTGGGTTCTACTGTGCGCAGCGATTCTCTCCGAGCCCCTCCCCCCACCCGGAAGCGACCGCCAATTGTCGCTTCCACAGGGCACCGGCCACGCTCGGCTATGGCAGGACCGGGGCGCGAACCCCGATCCTCGGAGTACAACTGCGCTGACTGAAAGTCAGCGCTCTTTACCGCTGTACCACCGCGGCGGCTGGACTTGCGTTTCTGTTGCAAATCCATAGGTTAAGTGTAGACTCCTCGTTGGAGCTGTGAACATATCTGTACATGAAAAAAATGCTTTGAGTGATAAACACAGGGTGATTATAAAGATATACATTGACTATCAATGGCTGTATGCAGTAGGCTACCTGCATTTCAGTTATAAGCATTGTCAATGTTTGTAGACCAATGTTGTTTCGGTGTTGAAGGGTTCTGTTATCTTAGTGCTCCTCTTTTATAGCTCTTTGCAGTAACTGTAGCTTACTGAGCATAGGTCCCCCAAAGGGTTATCCTGGTCATCCCCCCCCCCTACCCAACCCCCCACCCACAGATGTATAGAAAAATTCTAATGTTGCCATACAACTTCTTCAAATGGCATATCAAAATAGCTTTTATAGTGATATTGTCAAAATAGCTTTTGAAATTGTATGTACTGTATAATAAGTATGTACACAGCAGTATGTACCAACTCTTGAGTGACAATGTCATTCCCTAAGCATTTGGGCATTTGTTTACACTTGTTATTACAAGTCTATACATTGCAACAGAACTGCAATTAAATTCATTGCACACAATGATTGTACAAATTCATCAAGGTTGACATTAGCTTCTGTCAGTCTCTTCAGCTCTGCCTCTGGGCTCTCTGTAACTTTGTGTATCCCTGCAATGGGGCTTTCATTTCCACCGTCATAACCCTGAGATGCCTCAGCTCTGTTTGAATGTCAGGTTGAAAGGTTTCTGTGGTGTTGTCTGGGGCTGCAGGTTCCATCCTATGATTGATTCAGAATCTGAGCTGCCTTCTCCTCATCACTGCTGCCTCCGTTTTGAACCTGCTCGCAGTCACATTAACCTCTTCACCTATGTCATTTTGCTCCTGCACAGCATAGTGAAACGAAGAAAACCGTCAGCCTCATTGCATTTTTATAGACAGATCCTAGTTAAGCATGTCCTTATCAGTAACCCCTGAGGCAATGTGACATGTGATGTGTGTGAAGTCAATCAGGTGTTCTCATGTGTGCTTTGTTGTGCATAGGACAAGCAGGGGGTATTGTTTTCACTCCTGGCTGTGTGTGTGTGTGTGTGTGTGTGTGCGTCTGTCTGTGTTTGTGTCCCTGTCATCCATAACTTGAACAATTCTACTCTGATTGTGATGAAACTTTGTGGAAATGTTGACAGTTGGGCAACAATCTGAATCTTAAATCCCCCCACTCCCCCCAATCGGTCAATGCGCGACTTCAGGGTCGAGATTAGCACACGTGCGGGTGTAGCATCTAGTTTCTAATGTTTCTTCAGAATTATGCTAGATACACTGATATGAGGGCAAAAGTTGCAATGCCATGGCAATTCCTCCTAGAAATTTGCATTTTACCTGAAGGTCTCTTTCAGATTTCAAAATGGACATAATAAATATATTTTTTTATTATGTATTTATTATATTAGAATTCACCACAAACAGGTACCCAGTGATTGCACCTATTTTCTTTTGATCAGTAATACTACGCTTGGAAAACCATCTAAGAGTTTATATTACATGCCCACTGAGTTTATATAGGCAAGTGGGGAATCGAGCTTTATACTGTAATTGGATTGGAAAAGTATAAGATGTTTTAATTGTTTTTAAACTAGATCTACAAACACCACAGTTTGCCAACAACCTTTTTTCTAAAGTACGTGCCATTTTTCATTTGTTATGGTTAACACAGCAAACAGAGAATGTTTACCTTTTCATACCTCGTACCGATGATGTCAGGACTTCAGCAGAGCAGTCCCACCATTAGCTGACAGTGTGATAATGAGGTTGCCATCGTAATTGCCTGAACCTTACCTGCACCCTCTGCAAGGTTAAAGTGTGTCCGTAGCTTGACACTAACAGCCTTAATTTAGGCTAAATAATGGCAACCTAATGTGCTCATTAAAAAGAGGAACCACATGAAGCCACTGGCAGGTCAATCGATGCCCCTTGTTTATAGCTCCAGTGAGCTCCTGGGCAAGCAAGTAGCTATTACTGCAGAAAGAGACAAAGTGGGATGGACACCAAATGTCCTTTATGTGGCATATTACTCCAGCTGATATTGCATCATGCCAAGAGGTAATGATAATCTCACTGGCAGCACAGGCAAAGGGGCAGTTAGTCCGGTCTATGCTTTGCTATTTTAATAGCTAAAGTTTGGTTGACACAAACTGTGCTATACTCCGTTGGTTGCATGGGCATGATCACTGGTGTTTAGAACAACATTCGGTAACACTTTATTTGACAGTGGTCATCATGAAATGGAAATGACAGTGTCATTACCATGACATAACACCTGTCATGAAGTGTCATGTCCATTCATAACTATGACATAGTGTTGTTATTACACAATCTGTGATTTGTGTTACGACGCAACTGACATAACAACCTGCATAAAAACTCACTATGACAGGGGTGCCATAACACTGATTCCACATGACATTTGAAAATGACTATGTTCATTATTAGATGAAAGCAATGTCACTATGTGCCACTTGCCAAACAGTGATACCTCATACTAAAACACATTGTCATGAGTTTATATTTTTTTGGTTGGGATGAGTTCATCTTCATAGATAGATACCAATGTTCATTTGCTGTGAAACCTACCTTAACCTCTGGAAGAACCACACCTTCTGAAATTCATCCCTGCAACAACTCCTTTAAAATACAGGTGGATACGTTCCCATCAAGACAGTTTCATGTCGCTGTGCTAATCTTGTTGTTATTTTTAATGTTTTATTAGGTGTGGTTTGATTTGCATGTATAAACGTGTTTGTGTCTTTTATCACAGATCTCACCTCCAATTGCATAGCCTTGAATATCCTGGAAGCATATTGTCTACAACAATTGAAAATGTTCTTTGTTTCAGAAATAATGTAATAACATGGCATTCACTATCATGTCGTCTAATGACATACTAATGATAAGTTTAAATGCTCTCTTTATTTAACATGGTCTAAATAATGTCATGACACTGTCATGCAGTTCTTATGTTCATACCAGCAGAAAACTTAATCTTGAGTTTCACTATCATATCTCCTAATGACATACTAATGACAAGTTAAAATGTTCTCTTTATTTAACATGGTCTAAATAATGTCATGACACTGTCATGCAGTTCTTATGTTCATACCAGTAGAAAACCTTTCACGAGCATAGCTCCTAATGACAAGTTAAAATGCCATCACTATATTTGACATGGTGTAAACAACGGGCATGCACCTCACAACCACACCATAAAATTTGTTCATTTCCAAGAATGGGTATAATGACAACGCAAATAAATACAAATAACACAAATCGCAGATTGTGTAATAACAACACTATGTCATAGTTATGAATGGACATGACACATCATGACAGGTGTTATGTCATGGTAATGACACTGTAATTTCCATGTCATGACGACCACTGACAAATAAAGTTGCCCAACATTCTTTCTAAATGCAACCAAGCTGGAGTAAAGAACTGGGCAGTGGGTAGACTCGTATCATAGGGATATACCGGTCGCAATTCAATGATCAATAATGGGCACTGAAAGTTAATATAAAAAGGCTTTGAGTTTGTGTGTGCACGCGTGTGTGTGTGTGTGCACGTGTGTGTGTGCACGTGTGCATGTACGTGCGTGTGTGTATTTGTGACAGAGTTTTGTCTCTAGAGTCCTGCTTGTGTTGGCTCACTGACTCAGTATCCACATGTGAAGTTGCCAAGCCATGCCTAATTGCAAGCAAGACAGAAAAATTCAGTCTGACACTGGGGCTCGCGCAGAGAGCTGTGACTCATGATTTACAGCAGTTTAGACATCTGAAGGATGGCATTTTTGGAAGGCTTGCAGTGATAGAAAAAATCAGCGTGCAGAACCCGATCGAATGTGCAAATAAGGCCAAAGGGCTTATGTGAAGTTAACCACCCGTCTGCGCTCCAGCTTGCTTGAGCAGAAAAAGTCTGTTTTGGGGATCTCTTACAAAAAAGGGAACTGCCACCCTGCTGTGATGTTCCAGACAGGTGTGGACTGTTCCTACTGTACTGGGCTAATTAATTAATCAATGTCATTATCTTTGAGTGATCAGTTCTCATCTCATTCATTTTTTGTTGTTGTTCCTTTTTACATTGTGTTCATCAACTGCCAAGCCAAGATGCTGTTTAAGTATTTTAAAACATTTTTAAAAATGTGCATTTAATTAGAATTTTTTTTTTAGTTCTGCAATCCCTACGATGACTTGAGTCACTCACTCGACCCTTGGCGAATTTCTGCCTAACCCTGGATTTCTCCTGATACTTAGGCAGCTCTCTAAAGAAACCATTTTACATTTTAATCTTGGCACTAGATCCTTCATGCCTTTAAGACTCACCATTTTTTCCTTGCATTTAAAAATTTGACAAGCAGTTAAAGGTGCAGTAGGCTAAATTATTAAATTTACTCATTATATTCCAGCAGATATAAATAAATCAAGTGTTCTGGGGAAAAAAATCTGATTTCTGTGAGTGTCCTTGGCTCTGTATTAGGCTGTAAAAAAATCTCAAACAGGTCTTCTCAAAACCAACCAATCAGGGCTAGCTATGTAGCTACCAATCAGAGCAACTATCTACAAGAAAAATATCCTGCCTGTAGAATAAACCCCTCCCTGTCTGTCTTTCTCGCACATGCACTGGAGCATCATTTTGTGGGAGGGGCTTAGGAAAGAGATAGGAGGGAGGAGAGCAAAAGGGGGAAGTCTTTTTGCCTTGTATATTTTCAAACTTGCCTACTGCAGCTTTAAGGTTTTTAACTGGTTGCCGTCTTTCCATAGACTTTAAACCACATTTGAAAGTAATTTGTACATGTGACAATAATTATGCAGCCCTATGTATTTTTTTTCTTCATTCTGCATTTCCCATTTGCTGGAGTCAAATTGATAGCAAGGCGGTTGGTTCATCAGGCTGTTAATAAGGGGAATCATGGGAAAGGAGTCACTGTGCTAGAGCTGGGTTATGTGTGCACTGCACTCTACAAAACACATAGCCACAGTAGGGACCCAGTGGCATCCTCCTATGTTAATAAAAATTTTATTTTTAAAATGTAAGTAAAGCTAGTTGTTTTGTAAATAGCACCACTGCTAATGTAATATATTTTTCGGTTTCCCTCAGAGTGGAGGGAATGAAAGCAGTTCCCACAGTGGGAAATGGAATAATTGCGGGACGAGAAGGGCTAATTTAACTACTTAGTGCAGATAGTCTATTTTGGCTCGCCTGCGAGACAGTTTTACGCAACTGAGACACGCGTTGCTCCTGCAGCCAAACTATTAGTGGAAAACCCAAACGCGGTATTTTAACTTTATTGGTAGGCGATTCGCGACGATTTCTGGCCAATGCGTAGTTTCTAAGTGTCACTATCTTTCCGTAGCAAGTCCATTTAACAAGCACTCCCCACCCAGCCTATACCTACCCATGCGTGACATAGTGGGCAATAGCGTCTATGTTGGAGTTCATAAATATATGTATTCATCATATAATATTAGAATACCGTCATAGCAACCAGATAAACCCACCTTATGCAAATACAGCGATGCAAATCGCTGCTCAATCAATACCTACATAAACAAGTTGAATCATTCTCTAATCATACAAAGCCATTCTACTATCAATATCTGCGATTAAATATGGAATTCATGTGCAATCCTACCATGGATTTAAGCGTAGATATGTCCCTTTCAAGATTCCGTGGTCATTTATTGTCTTGGACAATCCGTTTGAAGAATACACAGCGCATTGGAACACTATTAGACAAACGAAACGAGCTCTGCGTAACACTTACTTCCTGATTGCACAGTCGTGACGCTTTCAATTTTATTCTGGTTTGATCGACGATGGTTTTATCCAATAGAAGGCACGATAAACTTCCCCAAAAGTAAGTTACATGTGTACTTGAAAGCTTGGATTAACTATTTAAGGGCGAGCGTAACTGCAATACTTGTTATATCGCGACAATTTTACGCTGGCATGCGCAGATGACGCATTTGGTTTGACGCTATAAAACTGCGCGCACCGCCACCTTTCAAGTGACTAGTTTCCCCCCGAAGTCGATCAGAAGAGGACAGCAACAGAGAATCTTCTAATCCCTGTAGCATAGATTCTGTGGAAGAGGTGCCTATCAATATGGGGAAGATATCCTCCTCGACATGTAAGTATTACTGCTTGTAATATTTTGATTATATACATTCGTTTTTCCACTGCGTGCTATATGTTCGTTATTTTTGTATTTGCATCGGTCGTAATAGACCACTGTTAGCCTGCTAATAATGCTGAACATATTTGAAAACACACTTTTTCAGACTCCACCTTGAATAACTACATGTATAAGGTAAATTATATAGTACGTTATTTCCGTTTATTTTTTATTTGGTTTAGCTATCTCATTGCTTAGAATGTATAGCTGACTGTATTCTGTTGAGTACTAGCGATAGCTTCTAGGCCTTCTACGTTGTGAGAAAGTAGCGCTGTCTTGACTTTGCTTCGTAGATTGTGTCTATGACCTTCAATATGCACTTATTGTACGTCGCTTTGGATAAACGCGTCTGCCAAATAACTAATGTAATGTAATGCATTGATACCATGTGTTCGTGCCGTTCGCGTAGTGGCTCGTGGTGGCCTGCTTTGTTAGAATTCATAGCATTCACAATGAAATTGAGTATTTTAGCGCTGTTCTGTTTGGTTGCTCAGTCGTACGTTATTTTTTATGCCTCGATTTGCCGTGAAGCTAGAACATTGGTAGTGTTTTCCGATATTATTTTATTGTATTGTAATTTCTTTGTGCATAATGTACTCTATGGGGTATTAGTATCTCCATGGGTGATGCTTTTCACTTAGGGAATGGAAAATATGTATTCAAATTTACTGTCCAGATGTGTGCAAGATGAATGTAAAATACATTTTTTTTAAAAGCAACAGTTGTGAAACACACTACAGAGTAATGCCATCCTAGAGCACGCAACAAAAAATAACATAATGTAGCATACAGAAGAAAGTGTTTACTGAAGTACAAGAGTGAATGATTTCATATTTAGCTGTGTGTACCACAGTGTTATAATGCTTCTGCATTATGTAATTTGTTCTTATAACATGCTTGACCCTCCACCTCTGCCACTCCAGCAGTGCCCTCTACTGTTCAGAGTGAAGCCACTGCAGGACCAGACCTTGGAGCATACTGAAGACCGTGCCATTGATGAGTGCATGCTGGCCATGAAGGCACGGCACAGGATGAAGCAGTATATGAAGGATAATGGTGAAAAAATGGCACACTAGGCATCAAACACTGAACTGAAACTGTGCAATATCAATGTTTTCATCCATTAAGTTATCGTAAGGGATAATGTATATGCTTTATAAAGGACAAAAGGCTTTTGAATAATTTCTTGGAGAGGTTTTGGGTAGGTTATTGGACACCTAGATATCCACCCCCCTGTACTGATCCAAAATAATTCCCACATGAAAATGATAAAAAGGTGAGTTCAATTAGTCAAAACGGTTGATTTGCACAGCAATGTATGATTAGTTAAATATTTACAGCTATTCACATTTTAGCCAATTTGGATAGGTTTGGAGACCCTGGGTACACCTGGCTACACTGCTTATATTTTGTGTCATAGAGCTTTAGTAGTTCTGTATATCACCCTGCGATTATTGAATGCTTGTGGACAAGGAGTTTATGATCCAGGAAATGTGTAGTTTTACCTGTTTCACTTATGTAGCTCTCAGTATTGTGAAGAAATATATATTTTGTAGCATTTTTAGCAAAGTTTTGCTTGCATTTCCGGCACTTTATTTTGACCTTAAATTATGAAAATAAACAAATCTAAGTTTGTACAAAAAATGGTACACCGGTTGTGTTTCATTTAAGCCATTTACCAAGTTTATGTGATGCACACACCTGGAGTTATAAAGCCTTAAACAGAGTACCCCCATGATTTACCAAATATGCCATCTGCACTAAGGGGTTAACAAGTGATTGGTACCTGTGGGGAGAAGTGAATGATGAAATTGAAGGAATTGAATGATTGAAAGGGAACACTGGGGCTGGGTTCCTGAGGGAATAAATGGAGTGCACCTGGGGCGAAATAAGATAATTGATGGTGTAGGGTCAACAGAAACTTGTTATGTTCTGAGTCTGTCTGTGTTGTGTTGTATTTTCATTTTCATTTAGGTATTTGTTTCTGATTATTTGTGGTTTCTTAAACATACATATTTCCGTGTTTTTCCGCAGCCTTGTGTTCATGTTACCTTACGCTTCTCGTGCATGTCATTTACTAATTTACTAACGCTAGGTCAGGATAGGTTTATTACTAACGAGTACTAATTATCTTGTTACCTTGTCAACCTTCCACACCTGATTTCTATTCGCATGCTGCTCTCAAGCTAAGTGTCTGCACCTGTCTACACCTGCATTTAACCCAGTATTCCTAGTCCCTCTTCGCGAGTTTGTCAATTTATTATAGCATTGTCTTTCTGCCTGTCGTTTTCGAGTAGTCCCAGTTATTGTATCTTCCGAGTTTTTGTTTTGTGTGTTAGTCGAGTTTTAGTTTTGTATCTTCTGGTTTTGACCTCTGTCCGTGTTCTCGTGACCCTGTGTTCTGGATTTGTTTTGTACCTCTGCCGTGCCTTCCCGTGTTTTGACCTCTGCCTGTTTTTTGACTTCTCTTTTTGGATTTGGATTTTGTACCTTTGATTGAACATTAAACTTCAGTTTTTTGTACCCCTGCCTGCTATTGCCTCTGAGCTCCTGAATGTGTGGCGTTTTTTTTTAACTGCCTTATGTTTGGTTAAACTTTATTTTGTGTACAAGCTACGTTTTGTGTATTTGTGTGTGGTGAACTTACCTGACGGTGGAGAATGGTGGCAGCAGATATTAAGTGGCTGACCCTGTTGAAATCGATACAAAGGCGGCTTGTGATACCCGGAACCGGAGGGTGGCATTGACGGCGACTGCAGAGCTGGTCGCTGCGACAGAGCCTGTGGAACCGGGATGAGTGAGACGAGTTATTGTAGGAGTTTGCCTTCTCCAAGACCGTAAGGAATGTGTTTTCCCCTCACTAAAGCACAGCATGTGTGGGTCCAGTCTGGTGCCAGTGGAGAACTGAGCGGCAGTTGGTGTGTCTTTCTCTCCCCTGCCTAGAGTCGGTGTTCCGCGGCGAACCCGGCCAGTGTGACGAGGTTCCAGTGTGGAGGGACTGTGACCCGAGTCTCGCCCGAGTGCGGGGCAGGCCGATTCCTTGTTGGCGATCACCAATGGGTGACGAGGCTGCCCCGTTGTGTGTTGTGTGTGTATTATTATTTTTGCCGGACGGCTATATTTAGTTTTTTAAATTTTATTTAGTAGTTGTCCTCCCCTCGGTGTGGTGTGGGTAGGACTCTACTTATTTTACTTTCTGTGTTTATTGTTATTTGTCTGTGGTGTCGTATGCAAGTGAGTTTGGTTTTGAATGAGTGTGGACCGCCGTGTGTCTGCGTGGGATCCCCCCCTTGAGTGTAATAGCGGGGCCGGGTGTCCGGTTCTCCCCCGAGGTGGCAATATAGGGTGGGATCGTGTGTGTGTGTGCCCTTACCAGTTGCATACTTAATAGTGGACAGTGTGTGTGACGTGGAGAAGTGATAAGTGTGTGCTGTGTGGTGTGAGTATTCTGGTCACGCTTTCCTGCAGGTGTGGGTCGGCTTTGTCTGGGCGATTGTGTGAGTGGAGGGAGGGGATAGAAACGCGCGGATGTGGCAAAGTCCACCATCACTGTCATTTTGTGCTTTTATGAACTTTGTGATAATAAAGCTTGTATTTTTTAACTTTTACTTCTTGGTTGGTGTACTGCTTGGGGAAAGGTGGATCTAAAAAAAACCTGGTCTGGTTTGTGAGTGAGAATTTTCCATTCTAACCCGTGACACTAATGCACAAAATGGCTGGTTCCTCTCAGTTATCCATAGAAGGTAATAATTATCTTAGTAGAAATTGTCTTCTGATGTGCTTTATCCTCTTTGCAATGCTTTAAAAAGTGACTTTTCTGTTCTTCAAGGTAATACTTTTTTTCTACTTTTGAATGCCATTTCACACAGGTTAAGGCCGTCTAGAGCTTTGCTGCAAATGGAACAAGTCTGGATAAAGTAAAAAGTCCTTAACTTTGAATTACAAAAAAATATATAATTTTTTAAATTCACAAACAGTTCAGTATGGAAGCCCTGAAGCGCAAGGTGAAAGCTCTTCAAAAAAAAAATTATCGTTTAAACGAGTTACAAAGTTGTTAATACGAGATAGTAAGTCGTTTATATGAGTTCTCATTTATTTGAGATATCTGATTTCAACGTGCATTTTAAGTTCAATTAAAACCATTTTTAAGTCCTTGCTTGTGTAGGTTACTTTGTCATTTGAACATGGGGAGCGGAGGCAAAACACTTAAAAATATAGGCTACCGTCTGTGTTTTTAACTGCGTTGTGTATTGGATGAGTGATGCATCTATTATAGAGATAATATGCAGAAATGTAGCCTGGCTATAATTACAAAATGAGCTAGAATTCTTAGCGCAAGATGCAAGTATTCTACGTGGCTTTTTGCACGTTTCGCTACACTGGCTTTTCTTATCAACTCGTAGCGACGGGTAAACTTCCCTTCTTTTAATGGTATACATATAGGCTACAGTGATATTTGCTGATGTGTCTCTATGGGGATATTGTATTTAGGCCATAATATTAAGTTAATTTAGGCCTACTTATATAATGCAGGCGATACTCTCATTCTCAATTTTTGCGGCAAAAAACCTAGATTTTTATTTAGGTTTTTTTTTATTTATTATTTGGCTTGGTATAAACGTAAGAGAGTCGTCAACATGTCAGGATTATGATAAGCTATGGTAAAGGCATCCTTTCTCTCAGTGGATGTTTAATAATGCTAGACTGCATGGAATATGATGCATTTCATAGATAACTGTGAGCAGTTATGGCTCCAAACTTTAACAATAATGTTTATTGCATTAGGCTATAGCCTAGGCTACAGCCTGTCGTAGTGCATAGTTACATGTATATGACTTGGGTATATCATACGCACATCTAATTATATACGGCGAATCACACTACATTCTCGGTGAAGCTGATCTCCTGGATGAGGAAGATATTTTCCCTACGGAAAATAGCATACGTAGGCTACGAGTTAAGAAAAGCGAAGGTATCTAAACGTGTGAAGGTAACTAAGTGGAATACTTGCAACTTGCTATAAGAATTCCATCTCATTTTGTAATTATAGCTGGGCTATTTCTGCAGAATGCGATGTCCTGGAATAAAACTATGGGTTTGCGTTCATTATTACCCCGTATATTGCGCTTAACCTATACCACGGTAGCTCCCTAGTGGAACTCGTTGACGTTCCAATTATAGTAGCCTATTCATATGTCTCAGAAATGTCTAATTAATTTATGCCTACTGTATGCCTACAACCAATTACTACATGTTGTTTACATACAACTCCTGTAGGCTAGTCTAGTTAAAAGGGCATTTTACAAATAGGATAGCTGTTCTGGGGAATTTAGAAATAAGATAATCTGTGTGATGCAGATATTTATCACGTTTATTTATTTATTTATTTTATTGTGTCACATTTGGTCTTCCAAACCCCCGCACCCAGAAAAAAACTAATCAATGATTCGCGTAACCATACTGCCCTCTCCTGACGAGAATGAGAACATCTCTCCTATTATCGATACAATTGCACTGTAAAATATCAGTTTATGCATTTAATTTCTAATAAAATATAGCCTAATAAACACCACCGGTTGTCAGCTAATTATCTCTAAACCTGATAGATGCATTATTCATTCAATACACAACATAGCTAGAGTTCACAAATGTGTTTTCAGTAATATTAGCCTATATTTTAAGTGTTACAAATATAAAAAAATATATACAGCCCCTCGTCCCCCCATGTTAAAATGAAGCATGCAAGGACTAAAAAACAGCTTTAATTGCTCTCAAAATACACATTGAAATCAGTGTTAATATCTCGTAAAAACGTGCCTTACAGAGCAGTTAATAACTCGTATAAACGAGCCGTATAAACACGATAACAACTTGTATAAACGTCTTACTATTTTGAATAAACAAGATAATATCTCTAATAAACGAGATAATAACTCATATTAACAACTTACTATCTCGTATAAACGACTTACTATCTTGTATTAATAACTTACTATCTCGTATAAACGACTTACTATCTCGTATTAATAACTTACTATCTCGTATAAATGACTTACTATCTCGTATTAGCGACTTACTATCTCGTATAAACAAGATAATATCTCAAATAAACGAGATAATAACTCATATTAACGACTTACTATCTTGTATATACGACTTACTATCTCGTTTAAACGAGATAGCTCTTAAAAAATTTCACCTTGTGCTTCAGGGCCTCCGTAGTTCAGCAAGTTTAGAAACACCAGAGTTAAATTTCCAAACTGCGCTTGTGAGTTGGGGAAAAAAAAACTTGTTTGTGAATTTGTCTGTCAGGAAAAATTATTTCCTGATTGAATGAAGGTCACTGTCTGACTGAGAGAGTTCCCCATCCTCACCTTTTTTTTTGAATACCACTGTTGTTCCAAAGGTAATGTATTGTATTAATGTTTTGTATTGTAATGTCCACTGCTAATTGGTAACCAGCTGCTGCATTGTAACATATTGCACAGTGCACAAATATAGCAGCCATTTTCAGAAAACCAGAATGACATTAACACACACACACAGAACACAAAGAATAGAACTGGAAGGGAAACAATAACACACCATCTATTAAAACTATATCAAATTGCTGTGGGAAATGGTATATGCTTTTTATTCCCACTTTTTCTCCATAATCCTGGACTGGAATTATTGATTCGGGAGCTCAGAAGCATGTGCTCTCTTGCAAAGCAAGTGATGCTGGCAGCCTCTTCTTGTCATCGCAGTTTGCAAAAAAAAAAGCCATTGCATGTGTGCAGGTGTGATGAGATGCTGTAATCCCAGCTGACAGAAACACTCCCATCCTTGGGCAATGCTACAGCTAACTCTGTGTCGCCTGTGGGGCTGCCAGGCTACAGTCGGTCCTGATTTGAAACCAGACCGCAGGAACCATCCACGCAGTAGAACAGCGCCTTACCAGGATGAGCCACCCAGCAGATCCCATGGCAACCCTAATGCCAATAAAGTACACTTCTCCAACTAAAAACAATCAATGGAAGAAAATAATATACTCAATGGAACAGAAGTATTACCCACATTGAAAACACTGAATGTGCTCGGCTTTGTGGTCAGTGTGACCTTTATGACCTTTCATTTTTATCTGTTCAGTTTGCCGGTAGATTTGTTTCATGTTTACCTTCTCTCTATACTTGTCTTATTTGAGTGATTAACAACCGTGTTCTGCCAATTGCTGTTTTTCATTTGCCAGAAAACAACCTTGAATTAAATGTGATGGTGTGTCTCACTTAGCTGATGAATGTGTGGTGGCACAAGATATGTAGAAAAGGCCTTGTGTTAAAATCAATACCTAACCAGTAGATTTCAGCCAGACAAATGTGGGCAGCAGTCAGCAGTTTTATCACATAGAGCACATTTCATACTGGGCTACAATGGCAGGACAAGGTGGGAATGTTAAAACATTTGAATTAATCAGTCCCACCTTGAATAGTCATCTGTGCGCGACACACTCTAATCGAACGCCCACGCCCATCCTGAGAACCCTTTGGAGTTCTGATTCTTCAATTCCAATGAAAGTAAATTGCCATCTATCATTGGGGATGTGTATTTAGGTCTGTAATTGTCCAGATGAAAATGGGGCAGGGTGCATGGAGGACAAGTGTCATCAACGATTTGTGCATTAAATTAATATTATAGGGTAAAATTCAAATCCAGTGCCCCTCCATAGTCATGGACAGTGGTGCGCTCATGTAGCGAGCCTCGCCTCGCATCCTTTCTACGCTCAAGCTATTCCACACTGTCAGCTTCCTCCCCAGCTGTCATGGCTGACCGGCCATTTAAAGACAGCCACAGAGCATGAGCAAAGCTGTGCTTAGTTCTGCTTCAACATGTGGACTGCAAACTGCACTGAATGCAAGAATTAATTAGGGGTAGGAGAGTGTCCTGTCCGATGCTTCTGCACTGTAAACTATGTATAAAATTTTATGCTCAGCTGTCATGTTCAATGATTGCTCCAACTATCAGCAGCCAGACCAGCCCCAGCCAACTGACTCTTATGTTGGAGTATTTGCAACAACTGAGCGGTACACAACCCATGTTTTAAATCTCATGGCACCACCCCCAATTAGGTATGGGACCAAAAGCCAGCCATATGTAGAGGCAATGTGAATGTTGAGATTATTCTGTTTCTTTAACAATGTGCTTCCGAAATTACAGCTGTTTGCTAATGTGGCTTCCCAGTGCCAGAGGAGCTGCTCCAGTGCTCAGAAACCTGCGCTGTCTGTTCAGCTCATCAGGTGTGGCTGAAAACCAGGAGTGGAGCCAGGACCGTGACAGAGCTTATTTTATCTGTTTTACCTGTACTCTTTGCAGTTTTTTTTGCTGCCCATTTAGATTTTTACCACCCTGTAGCCACCCCTACAGACACTCTGTATAGTTTGATTTAATGTAGTCACAGGAGGGGAAAAAGCAAATAGCCTCATCTTTTGGAGATGAAAATACAGTGGCGTGGCACACATTCACTCTTGGGTCTGGAATTTGAAGGGAGATGCAATTACTCTTGCACATTTGAATTCTGTGGAACATATAAGCGCCTAACCAGAGCTCACAGCTGAGGGAAATGGAGAATATGGGGCTTTGCATGAAAAGGAGCTTTTCCAGTTGAACAGATTCTGTTGCCTGGGTTTGGCTTGCCCCCTGCCCAATGGCAACAGTAACATTTGGACTGAAGACAATGACACTGAATCACACATTGCACTGACCACATTCAAGTCTACCGGCAGCTGCCTTTCAACTGAAAATGTATGATAATGTTTTGCACTGGTCTCAGAATTTAGGGACAGATGCAAATATATAAGATACAAACCCAGTTTTAATTGAAAAGTTCACTGCATCTGTTCTTGGTCCTGTGAATCTTACATTTTTCCTATATACGTTTATAACACTATAAAAATACATTTTAGTTATGAAGCCTTGGTGGTAAACCAGTATACATACTTTTTGGTCAGCTTAATTTGCCCTCTATAATGGTGATGTGTACTAAGAAGGTATCAGATAATTTCTCAGATCGCTGTCATGTGCACTGATATTTGTCCGCCATTTTATTAGTCCTACAGATGGGACTACATTTTGTGACAGATGACTGACTGTTTGATAGCTTCATTTTTGAGTGAACATCAGCAGGTTGTTGCCAAGTTATTAATTTGCCATCAGACTTTATAGCTCATTGGAGGCTAGTGGAGCTGTTCCCAGCACACATCAGGCAGAAAGTATCAAGGTGCTCAAAAGCCCGTATTTCTGAGAACACTGATCACTCGTGTGATTGCTACTATTGATGCGCTCAGGAAATTAATTAATGTTCAATTATGGGGAACCTGCCACTGCTCGTTTAAACCACTAGCTGCACCGCTTGAGTTCTTCTATTACTATTTTAAGACAACTTCTGCAGTCAGTGCGAGGGTATTGTTCCGTGTGTGCAGGATAGAACGACAAGCTGAAGGAGTATGAATTGCTATCAGAAACTGGTGCTGCATAACTGATCTTTTCGCCAGTGAGAAGCTTATCCAGCTTTTATTTCCAGACGAGGAACTCAATTCCAAGGCTGCAGAAGCATTTGGACTGGACCTGCGGCTATGCGACAGCCCAAGGGTCTTTCTCCACTCGCTCACCAGAGCAAGCTTTTTGAGAAGAGAAAGAACGCTGTAAATGTCCAGCCAGGACAGCGAGTAACTCATATTTGAAAGTGCTCTCATTGTTTCCTACAGGATGGAGGAAGTGTGTGTGTGTGTGTGTGTGTGTGTGTGTGTGTGTGTGTGTGTGTGTGTGTGTGTGTGTGTGTGTGTGTGTGTGTGTGTGTAGTGTGAGTCGTATAGTGGTTCAGGGGTTCCCTGCTGAATGGAAATGTCTAAAAAATCTAGTTAATTTACGGTGTGTTTCACAGCATACATTACATTCTATATTTAATCTATGTTTAATTCTGCTAATGGGACGTGAAGCTCGCTCTGACACACAGTAAATAGAATGACTAATCCCTGGTACAGTGAATAGAAGGACTAATCCCTGGTTACTGTGTTTCCTCTCTCTGAGGGGCTGTTCCTTCTCTCAGGGAACACAATCATGGTGTTCTGAAATGTATTCTTCATTTTAAAAGGTTTTTCCCTAGATTGTATAGTTCCCCTCTTTCTCTCACAGTTCTGGACATGCCATTATCACGCCACTAGGATCAGTCACAGTCTCAGTTCACAAAGCCAAAGCAAGAAGCTTTTTTCCTGAGAAAAGAGGTAAATGCTTGAATGAACTGGCTGTGAATTAATCAGTGTTCCTTATTCCCGAAGCCCTACATGCACACCCAACAAAAGAAAAATAATATTTTATTAAGAAAAATTGGATTGCTGTGCAAATGGATTACATGCAGTCTCTTGTCTTTAAACTATTTCTAATAGGCTTTATATCTCTTATTTGTGACCTTTTATTTGGTCCTCATTGTACTACTTAAAACCGCCTTGGTCCCAGGATTAGGTCTGCGGGGTTTACTGAAATATAAAATGTAATTATTTGCATAATTTGTAGTCATGCAAATGTTAGTCATGTATCTTGAATAACAGGCAAGTCCTATTTGTTTTATATGATTGTATACTTTAGCTGGGAGTGTATAGATGCATATTACTGGTGGTGTGGGGGTAAAATAGTGGTTCAAATAAACATAAACTAAACACATTCCAAGTTCCAGCCTCAGTTGTACGGAGTAGTCTCAGTCTTGGACAATTTCTGAAGTGAAACTATCCATCCTATGAGCCTTATTTAGAATTTTAATTTGAATTACTATTATGTAAAGCAGTATTAGGCTTACATGCTTAACTCACAGGGCATATGATTGCACACTAGGTAACAGCATACTCCCTTTAGTTGCCTGATATATTTAAGTGAGCAGGAAGGCAAATCTGCCGATAACTGCAGATGATGATTTTGTCCCCTAGTAAAAAATGGTTGAAAATGCCAGGTGCAAATTGCATGTGAGAAAAGAGCATTCACAACCAATATTTAAATGGCTCTGGATTCTGCAAAATACCATCCTCAGGTGGAATGGAATTAGGTTTTTTATCAGACAAATGGGTCTTGAACAACAACTTCCCTGGCTGGTTGTAAGCAGTACAGATTTTGTGTAATGAGCCTAATACTTCAAAATGAATATTTTTTAATGGCCCATAAACGGTTGGACAGTAGTCCCAATGCATCATGCTTTCAGGGGTTATTTCCCATATTATTTATATTACATTACATGTTTTTTCAACGCATGCATCTCAACGCCACTTTCAGATGTTTATGATGATCAATGTTTCCTTTTATGATATGCAGTACATGAATGGTTCAATATTTTTAAACAAATTTTAGTGCCCCAGTAGTAACACTTTCCATGAGAGAGTTGCTTAGGCACAAAGTCCTGCACCACTCCCTTTCAGAGTATTCTGAAAAATGACAGGGGCATGCTACCAGTGTGTATATTACATATGTGAAATGTTTTTTTATGTGACCTTGGCAGAACAATCTTTGGAACACTGACGACATTCTTCGACTGTGGAACATAGTCGTCATGTCATTATCTCACAACCAAATGGGAATGGAACATCCATTGAGAGCTGGGTAATTCTGTTTAGCCTTCAGAGCAGTGAATATTTCAGTTATTTCCAGCCTGGCTCTTACTGCAGGGTAAAACGAAGCACAGTAGCATGTCTTCTTCTTACCCTTGGCTTGACTGGAGGTTAATGCTCTTGGCTGTGTAGTCTCTCTTCTCTACACATTTATACTTGTGTTTCAAATTCCTAAGCCTCTCCAAAAGCGGGACAATTATCAGAGACGATTAGTGCAAGTGCTTACAGAGTATTAATGATTTCATGAAGAGGAAATAGTGCAAATAATGCTTGGGTAAGCATCCAAACTGCATCTATCTGCAACTATCACCATCTGAGAAGAGAGGGGAGAGAGGGGAGAGAGGGAGATGCGATTACAGGCTTCTGGTGCCAGAGATTAAACTGTAAAGTGGTGCAACAGGTCCACTAGGGAGGCTGAGGAGATTTTCTCATCTCTCTAGTATAGAGGAGGGTGAACAAAACAATAACAAGCTTAACTAATTAAATCCAAACTAAAAAATATTGCAAGTGGTTAGATAGCAGATATGTGGACAGGTAGAGTGAGAAGAGTGGACCCCTCTAGTGCACTACACCCCTGCTGACTGGATGTGATTGGAGCTGAAAGGGAAGATGCAGGGGGATACCGAACAGCTTGAGTCCAACACAAACACCTCAATACAAAACATATGACCCCTAACGCTGCATCCCGCCAGAATAAACACAAACAACCTCTTCAGGATGGTGACTCATACTACCTGACCCACAGCACATCAATCTCCCATTTTACAGGAGACAGGCTGTCCCGCAGTGGGAGTTATTAATGATCATCATAAACATTTATGGAGAACAACTTTGCCCTTTCATTAAAACATTGCAGGGGATCGACTCTCTCTGCCAAAAACACACTGAGAACTTCGGCATCTGTGTGTTCACTCTTGGGCTTGTGTCCTGAACCTTATTATTACCTCAGAATGAAAAAGGTTTTCAAACTTAAAAGTGCAAGGTGATAAATGCTCTTTGACAACCGTTTGGAAAATGCCAGCAGGGGCCATTAATTGAGAATATGCACTTTGTATGTTTTCTTCCGGCTTGGCTGAGGAGACTCACTCACATATTAAATTGTTGAAGTGCTAGGAGTTCTGATGTTTATTAACATTGTTTCAGCGATTAATTGGTTTGGAATAATCATCAAAATCTACAATGTAAAGCGTATAGAGCCCAAAAGATGGACAGTGTTCCATTAATGTTCCAGATCCCATTGCATGGTTGTTGTGGGTACAATACAAAGAAATGCATTATGGGAGATTGTAGTTCTGAATTCTGTAAAAACTGAACAGGAAGCTACAGAGAAAAAATGTATAAGTTGCGTGACAACTCAGAAAACAATTTAATACATTTTATATTAAAATTCAAAGAATGGAATATATCCAGAAAAAACAAGAAGGGATAAAATATCTGATTTACTTTGATTACTAATTAAATTTGCATAATCTGTTATGGTATTCAATTAAACTACCATCTCAGTGTAAAACCAGAATTCCAATTTAATTTTGACCACATAAAGCAGAAAATGTTAATTTTTATATCTTTTTTTAAATATCTGGCATCAAGAATATGCGTGTTTTTTTGTTCCACTTTAAACCTTAATATCACAGGGCCCATCCACCTCTCTGTAAAGCACTCAGGACAGAGAGAGCAGTGCTTACGTGTCACATGTGTCTCTTTATTACAGAGAGAACTGTAATGAAGCCAGTTGGAGCTCCCATTAGGTAATGAAACCTGCCCACATGATTAGTGAAAAGCATGGCCGTGAGTAACTCTGGCCGTGTGACATCATGGCTGAAGCGGGGTCTATAATGGGCTCCTACAACAGGACCGAGAGCCGCTTACTGGAAGAGGTAGAAGCCAACTGGCAGTTTAACAACCTTAATATGACTCAGCCTTGATGTTCAGAAATGTACATAATGGATAGTCATAAATTATAGGCAGCATGGCTTTGTTTACAGGATATAATATTGAATGAGTGCCCTCCCACCCCACTTCCTTGAGAGAAGTTATTGTTCAAGATGGTGGTACCACCTTCTTTTTTTTAAAAGAACGGAAACAAAAATGGTTCTCTCCAAAAAGCAAGACCAAAATAGATGGTTGTAGTTATAGTCCTGACATATTTACGGTGTGTGTGTGTGTCATGTGTGAGAACAATTTTATGTTCATCAGAACGGGCAGGTGCAGTGCCAGCCATGCCTGTAGCAGAACAAAACATTGAGCGCCTAAGCAGATCTTTGCTTTTTGTCCCCGTTTATAAGTGTTGATAGGGTAAAACCCACTTTAGACACACTTTACTGGATGGCTAAGGCTGCTATTCTGCAATGGGTCCTTTTGATATGAAGATCTTGAGCATGCTTGAGGCCTAGTTCTGGCCCTCTCAGTCAATCATGCAATCTGGAAAAGGTGATTAACTTTGGTTGGATGGAGAGGGAACTACCTGTTCCCAAGGGTTTTCATCCCATTTTCTCATCCATGTTTGCAAACGGCCAAAGCCAGGCTTTCAGAAAACAGTTAAATTGCCATTGCCATTTGCAGACTTAACAATGCATCCGTTTGTGGTGGTACCATTTTCTCAAACCCCAGCTGATCAGGAAGTAGTTGGAGTATCAGTTCCAACCACATAAAATTATTAATGAACAAATGCCTCTTCAATAAATTGAAAAAAACAAGTTTTTCAAATTGATCATACATTTTCTCCAATTTTCAGATTTTTAATAATACTCAGAACAGCTAGATTCTACAGGATGTTACAAACAAACCTAATACTGATCACGTGTCACCAGTGCCCAAATGGTGGCCATTTTGTCTAACAACAATTGAAATGTGTTCTGGATTTCTTATTTTGTTGTGTTTGATAGTCAATTCTGATGGCAAAAAACCCAAATTCCATCTCAAAAAACGTTTTCTTCAAAACCCCCATGCCTCGACTGGCAGAGTTAGACTGAAGGTGAGCAGTTAGCATGAGGCAGGTATGTGAGAGATACTGTCAGAGTTAGACTGAAGGTGGGCAGTTAGCATGAGGCAGGTATGTGAGAGATACTGTCAGAGTTAGACTGAAGGTGGGCAGTTAGCATGAGGCAGGTATGTGAGAGATACTGTCAGAGTTAGACTGAAGGTGAGCAGTTAGCATGAGGCAGGTATGTGAGAGACACTGTCAGAGTTAAACAGAAGGTGGGCAGTTAGCAATAAAGGCTTGAAATATTTCACTCTATGTGTAATGAATCTATATAATATATGAGTTTCACTTTCTGACATGAGTGACAAAACATATTGAACTTTTTCACGATATTCAATTTTTTTGAGCTGCACCTGTATAGTACTCAGCCATGAGGAATATAGCAAGAGAGGGTAGGATCAGACATTAACATATATGCTATTCCCTGTCTTTTTAAATCCCAACAAGAAGGGTGCCATCACACACTTATTGGACAAGAAAAAATAACAGCTGCTGACTAATTAACAGCAAGTCTCCAAGACGCTGATCAACAGCTGATCCATATATAGCCCTGCAATCAACTACTAAATCAAAGGAATCTCAAAATGAGTGAATACGAAATTGAGGAGAAACATCGAAGTGAAAACAAAATAACACGCACTGAAAAAAACTAAGTAACAAGAACCATTGGATTTGGGTGACAGCTACACAATGGACACTGAATGAATTAGACCCCTACATTTGCATGCAAGGTGTAATTCAGTAATTTTGTGACTAGACATTGACATTTGACATTGACAACTATGACATTTTTGTAAAAGAGGGCTTAAGAAGAATAAATTATGAGCATGGTTAAGGTCAGGTTTCAATATGGCCAATCAAATTGACGGCTTTTTTTCCTTTAATATAATGTAAAGGATCTCTATGTCAGAGACACGGAGGGAATATTGGAGGTCCAGATGCGATAGCTGGGAAATCTTAAAGTGTTCCTAAGAACACCACTGGAACGGACAATGATCCGTAGTGGAGAAAAAATAAAATAAACGAACACAAACCGAGGAGCTCGATCACCGAGCAAAACAAAGAAATAAGCAATAACGCTTATCTAACTCCCGTTTGTGGAGTGAAACAAAAGAAACAGAGAACTGAAAAGACCCCAAAAACTTTGGGTGAGGCACTCGTAGGTTTGAGTATAAAACAAAAGAAAACGAAAACCTCTGCTCTGAAATAAGAGCGTTTAAAGAGAACTTGCTTTCTTTCTAAGGTTGTACTGCTAACAAGTCCCGCATTGATAAGCAAAGCGGTCGATAGCAGTACAACTTCCTATACCCTTTTTATACGTGAAATAACATGGAAGCAACGAGAGAGGCAGGAAGCGACGTATAAATAGTGAGCGGAAATAAATGACAGGTGAACTCACTAATGACGAGGCGAAAGCAAAACCCGTGGCGGAACACAGGAAAATCCGATAGATTGCCGGCAAACGACAAAAAGGAATAAAGAGACGCGGAGATAAGGGAAGAAAGGCAAGATCCATGACAATATAAGTGTTTAAAGGCAATAGCAAAATGTCAGTCTTGATGGTCTGCAGTCAGCAGGTCCATCCATCAAACATGTAAGAAGCCCAAAGCACTATTATGCCTTGTCAATAATATGCTCTGTTGCAAATTGCTCTGTTGAGAATTAACCAGCAAATAAATGCCTTTACTGCAGACCACAAAAATACCAAAACAGGTAGTGGTAAAAAATTCAGTTTGTAATAATTCAATTTGAAATCCAACATTCAATAAAATTATCAGTTCCACTAAGGCTTCATTTGCTGTTCCACAAATCAGGTCCTTAGCCTGAAGAATTTCTATAATTTACAGTATAGTCGTGTGACCATAGCTATTTGTTTATATACGGTCAATGGAATGAGCAAAACCTTAACCAAACATATTTAGAAATTTAGAAATCCCGCTGGATTGGTCCCAAAAAGAACAAATGTCCAGAAAAAACATTGGGCATCTGGTCAGCCTAATTTATAGCAGGTAATGTACCTATTTAAAGCTCAATCTATTTCCATAAAAATGTATAAATGACATAGTTGAGTGCATTTCCACTGATACTAGAACAGTTATAGTAAGGTGATTAGTCACAATCATGATATTTAAAAACTCCCCCTGCATGTTTTAGTGCCAGAGTTCTGGAAAGAATTCAACGATATCCACATGATTCAACAAAGCATTTATTTACATTAAGAATTATTTAATCTTTTCCAGGCAAACATAGGGTGGAACCTTTTAAATGGAATGGTGAATTTACAAATATGTAAAGGAAAATACACCAGATTCTTGCAGGCTTGCAATATAACTGGGCCAAGGACCTGTGTGCTACTTGTTACCATGGTTCCTGGCTGATAGACTACACCTGACTTCCCAACACTCACTCACTGTGCTCATCCTAATGGAGTTAATTTCAAAAGGCCAGAGGTTAACTTTTCCAATACATAGCTAATAGCATTGACCACCAGATTTCTTGTCTGTCCTACATTATTAGCATGATTACTAGAGCAAGTAGACGTTGATGAGAAAGCTGAATTACTCGATTAGCAGTAAATTGAAGCAGCCCACCGCTCCTGCTGTAGAATTCTCTGAAGTGGCTCATTTAAGGGATGATAGCCACAGCCAATGCTTTCATCCACAAGCTCCACATTTCCGGCAGGTATTTTTTGGGGCGATAGGAGATTGTTAACACTATTTACAAAAATTACATTTGACGTTTACATTCATTGCAAAGTGTGTCATGTTAAATGGGGCATTTCTTCAGATCTCGATTGCCAGGTTTGGACATTGCTACGCTGTTCCTGTAGCATGATCGGTTTTTACATTTATTTTCCCTTCTTTCTACGCTTTTTTTTTCACATCGCCTATTTATAAAGGTAACCTTAGTTACTGACATGAGAGAATGCATTCTGACTGGACTACTTAGCCGCGGTAATGATACAGAAATAAATCCCACTTAGCCCAGTCAGAATCAAGTATCCAACAAAGCCGTGTTCATTATTTCTGTTTCGTGACCACTGTTATGTAATACATTTTCATGTTGAATAATTAATCATGATAGCAACCTGGCACACTGTTGTTCAGCCATGCCTCAGAAGAATAGGAGCTGTAGAAGAATAGGGATAATAGGGGTGTAGAAGGAGGGAGAAGGAGGTAGAAGGAGGGAGGAGGAGGTAGAAGGAGGGAGGAGGAGTGAAAAGAGGCAGCTTCAGGCAGTGGTTCATTCAGCCAGGTACCAGCAAGGCAGCGTCTAAAGTTACATCAGTCAGATCATAACAAATTCTTTGACTTGTTAAACATTCATGATCTTCGCAGTAGAGAAGCATAGACTGTCATTGGTGAGCCTATTTCTGCCTGTGCTGTAGAATACCTCTGGACAGTAAAAAAAACAAAAAAAAAAAAACACCCCAAAATTTTTGATTTTGATTCTATTTATAAATGATTGTTCTTCACGGTAAGTAAATAAAACTTTTAGATGTATTATTATCTTGTCGTTTTATATTAATTGAATTGATGCTGCAATGACTGTGTGATATGAAAAATGTTTCACTTTTTTTTTCCTGATGTGTGACTTTTTTTACTTTCAGGCTCCCGCCCTTATAATGACCTCTACATGGTGCTGAAGCAGGGGTGTAACCACATGATCAGCTCAGGGGGCGCAATTTAGGTCAGCAGGGGGACCTAATATATGTTGCTAAAAAAAATGATATGACCCTATGTCAGCAAACCAGAGACATGCTGAATTCAAGTGCTGTCGGAATTCTCGGAAATAGGAGTTCGTTTCCGACATAGAAGTTGCACTTGAATGAACCTCCAAGTCGTAGCCTAATTACAAGTGGGAAAGTCGGAGATAATTTTGCTACCCGATTTGTTACATTTCACCACTGACCTATTACCTCACTGTCCTTCAAGTGCTCCTAGGAGCTCATATTTCCCAGTTACCAAGTCGAAATAGCAGAAAATACATATTCAAAAGACATATTCACATATTACAATGCAACCAGGCAGCGCAGCGCAGCAGATTATCATATTGATAATAATAATAATAACATTTTTAAATCGTAAATGTTCTGTTTGATGTTATTTTATTTTATTTTATTATTTTTATCTTATCTACTTTTAAGGATGTGAAGCACTTTGTACATTCGTGTTGTGAAGGGTGCTATACAAATAAAGATTTACTTATTGATGGTCAGGCACACAGCACACAACCAGTAAAATATACTGTAATACATCATAATGGCTCTCATCATACGTTTCCTTTCCTTTCTCATGCAGAAAGTGCACTCTAAAAAATGATGGATTGAAAATAACCCAAATCAATTTCTCCAGTGATAGGCTAACAACAAAATGTTATTTAAACCAGATCATAAACACAAACACAAGATAATGTTAAATCCAAACATATATTTTATTCAGCAAAGCTATCTCACAAAGACAAAGACTTTGTAATTGTTTTCGTACAATTTTATAGCGCTCACCTTCTCAACAAGTTAATGATAATGCATAACAAAGATATTGAGCCCTAGTTAGCTAGACCCTACCAAAAACATCTAACATTATGTTACGATACTTATTTATATAAAAAGCAAGCATTTTATAACAAAATTTACATAATGTCAAATTCATTTAATGGCAGAATCAAATTAACTGTTTAACGTGATCTATTTCATAAACGATATTGCCGCGCTCAATCTCTCTACGATAAGCATGACAAAATGCAAGTCAGGCAGCGGAGCCTCAGTCACACATTATTCGGTCTCTCTGGTTGACTTTTATAACAGTCTACAGTAGGCTATTACTTTCGGTAGGTCATGTAATACAACTTGTTACGTTCGTCTTTTTTATTCCAGTCCACTTTCCTATTGTTTTCCATGTTTTCCCCATTCCTTTCGTTTCTTGTCATGTATTTATGTTTCCGTGTCTGTTTTTCGTGTTGTGCAAGCTGGGCGTGGTTTCCCTCCTCGTTTCCCCATTTTCCTCTCATTATCCCTCAACCAATCACTCGCATTCTTTACTCGCATTCCGTGCGCACTTTCATTATCTCATTACACTCGCACACATTCCTCACGCCCGCACTCATTACTGATCTTCCACTTCACCTGCTTCTTCCCTATTTATATCGCCCTCTTTGTCATGTTCGTTGCCAGTTCGTACTCGTTGTCGTTGTTTGTAGTCTTGGAACTTGGTCTTGCTAACCTGCTCTCAGTCTTGTCTCCTAGCCCCGCCAGCCTGCTTTCCTATCCTGCCTTCGCCCGCTTCAGCCCCCGCTTCCTGTTGTTTCCGGTCTGTCTGCCACAGCTGAGGCCCCTCTCCAGCTCCCTTTTCATCTGCTCAGCCCTTTCGTAGCGCCAACCCCATTCCAGACCCTCACCCAGCTCTCTCCCTCCTCATGTGGTACATTGCTCAATAAATCGCTCCGCTGGAGCTTATTCCTGAGTCTGTCTCCAAGTCCTGCGTTTGGTCCACACCAGTTGAAGGGATCATGATACAACTAGGCTTATTAATTATCTACTGAATATTATCATCTCCGAAGCATTCACTTCATTGCAAGCAGTGGCGGGCCGTGCATTTCACACCTAGGCCTTCAGTGATGTCCTACACAGTCCTACCTGAATTATTCCACCTCTTAATACCATCATTATGACGCCATGACTCTAGAAACTATACATTTAGACAGAAACGCAGTATAACCGGGCGTTGCATCACCTTAACATAGTCAAGTACAACAGTTATATTCATATTTCCGAAGCATTTATAATCAATAAATCCGCATTTACAATTAAGAGTGTTAAACTACCAGCTTTAAGATCGCTTGGATACTGTCAACACTTTAAAATAAAAGGCGCTTTTAAGGGATTAGTCTACAAAGTTTTATTAAGTCCACCAAAAGTATGTTAGCTTTAACAAGTTTGTTCGCTAAACAGCGCATTGTCGCACCCAAAGCAGTTTCATGTAAGAAACGTGACGATAAAGACACATAAACTATTCACTGAAAATAAAAGAAAACAAACAAATAATTTGCATTTGTTCATAAGGATATATTTGCGACAGTGGTGAAAGTGTATTCCTAGACTTGAATGTCCACTTTGACTCGCTAGCGAGGGTTGGCCGTTCCATTATGGCCGTCTAGCTTTTCTTGAAAAGTTCGTCTTGAAAATGACGTTGTAATTATATCTGCGACCAAATCGATCTCTTCTCCTTCAGCCATTGTGGGTTGAAAAAAAACAGCTTGTAGAAATCTACACAAATGAGCTCATTCAAGTTCAGTTTGCTTGCTCTGCGATAGCTCTGCCTCTCAATAGTGCGTATCCAATCAAAAGACGTGCACGTGCTGACGTTATCGTACGCCTGCTAGCTGGCCCCGGTGTCGCCAAGTCGAAATCTGATTGGTTAACACCACAGGTTTGTTTCGGTTCACTTTAAGCTACAGGCGCCCGCAATGTCGATTCTGAAGGCCTAAGGGCAGATTTCTTGGACCCTGGCAACACATTATGGCTGAAATATGATTGGATAAAAGCTCTAACATAAAGGCCAGCCCTCCAAATCTCGATCTGAGGCTGGAAGCAGCGCAACCAAGAGGAAAGCTATGAAATGAAGAGAATAGACTATGGGGAATAATTTAATACATATTTGTGGAAAAAATATATCAAAATTAAATTTATATTCTGATGATGTTTAGGCCAGCAGAGAAGGCCTTGCTGGCCCTGACGGCCCGCCACTGATTGCAAGTAACGTTAGCCCACAGCTAACGTTAGCAGTAGCCAAGTTAGGTGCTAGGCTACTTGGGACTAATGTTACATGGCCTACATGTTAATATAACATAAATGTTCAAATAGAGAACCTCGCTATTGTTAACATTATAAATAAAAAAACAAAGTTAGAAATAAAACTAAGTGAATCAAGATACAAACTTTTTCAAAGGAATTGGAAAAATTGAGGAAAAAAAACTACCATTGCAAACGACCGTTGTCTTCCCACAGCTGGGTTGACAATGGCCTGTGTGCGAACGCTGGAATCCCCACAACATTCTTGTTTTTAGCAGCAATCAGCTAAGTCATTCTCAGTTTATAACTTTCACAAAATCAAAACTGGTGAATTATGAAAATCAATTAGGCTACCATGTTGTGGCAAGTGAGTTTATGAATTTGAAGACACATTGGCAAGCAGGATAAGGGCTATTTCAAGTTGACCCAGCCACTGACCCAGCCACTGACCCAGCCGCTACCCAGCCTGTGGGGTTAAACCAAACAACCCAAATACCATTGAAACAACCCAGAAAAATTACCCAGCAGGTCTAACCCAGCATTTGCTTTGAAAAAACAACCCAGAATGTTTTAGAATACATGATAGCAGCTTTCCGTGTATTTTTTTATTCGTAAAAGATCAAAAGAAACATTTACTTTCTAGACATCCATGTTTGCTGGTAATTTCGATTTCGGAACATGTGAATGTGTCAACCTCATACAAAATAGCCTAACTCATCTCTCTAAAATGCTGATATAACATTAATCACGTCAGGCAAGCAATACAGTCAGTAGCAATAAATTAATGTCTGCAAATAAAGATTTACAAAAAAAAAATTTAGGCTATTATTCTGACAAAAACAAATCAATTCGCTATGACATTGCATGCGGTCCTATGCATTGAACTCGTCATCAGTGTTGGCCAGGCTAATGTTTCTGTCTACACAAAACAAAATAGTCAATTTTGACATGGTAGGTCTAGGCTATGTGAGAAAATAAATATTCAGTTTATTCATTCATTTATGTAGTATATTGGAAATGTCATGTCGAAAAATTAAGTTAATTCACTGCGTTTTCTTTTCTATGTGGTCGTGGTCATTTTTAGGCTACAGGTCAATACTTCGTTCTTTTGCCCAGGCAAACTTGTTGATTAAGTTCTCCAAATTGAGACAGTTTCAACTTGAGCCCTCGTTGGGTTGATTATGCTTCAAAAAGAAGTTAGTTGGTGGTAGACTACACATGTTAACGCAGTTTTTGTTTTCTCCTGCTGTTCTTTTTGTTTAGGCTACGTTTCGTATAACCATATTTTTGTTTTCTTTTAACTGGTCTGCTAACTGACGTCAGAAACTAACGTGCATATAATGTGTATTTGTGGAAGTCATACAACGTAGCCTAATAGCCTATGAATTATATTAATGAAAATATTTCCCCACGTTTTAAATATAGACTATAGCCTATATTTTGCTCAGTTATGTCCACACTGTTGACAATAAATGTATTTTAGATTTTTATTTAATTTAAAATGTATGTCTGCCTCCAAGCGGCTGAGTGCCCAAATCTTGGCATTTTGCCTCCTGGAGGGGGGGCGGGCGAGTGTCCTACCTGCCCCCCCCCCCCCCCCCTGCTATTTACGCTAGTGTGCTGAAGCATAACACTCCCAAGCGACAACTTTGGAGAAATCGAATATGGTCTTTACCTATTAATGCATGTGACTATTTTGATGTGCTTGACAGGAAAGTTATTTTGTGACATTTTGAAGCAGTAGAACACAAACATGATTTTAGGCTTACATTTTAGACAGTTTACAATTTGCTTAATGCTATGGTTGTGTTTTTATCAAAACAACATCATCACATCATCTGTCTTCAGTGGCCCCATCACGTCTGAGCACCGTAGATTCTCTCCACTTTTCCTCTGCAGTATGATGGTAAGTGTCCAACTCCCTCTGGAGTTACCATCCTACAGTAATCTCTCCTTCCTTTCCCTCTCACTCTCTCCTATCAATCATTGCAAAAATCCACTCTGCTTTGCATGTGTGACTCAGGGAGTCTTGTTGTGGAAATGTAGGGGGTTAGGGGTAGGGGGCACAACTGCTGTTTGTCTTGTCCTGGTAAATTGGATTGAAACAGTTGTTTTCTGATTCATTTTAAATTGGCTTTCTGTGCTCTCTCAACAGGAGAGTACCACTCGTGACTTTTCTCGTCAAGAATTCGCATGAATTTTGTTTTGGAGGAAAGTCAGTTGCCTTAGCTTGCAACCAAAGAAAGAACTTTAAAAATGAATGTCAAGCAGAGGAAATAGCAGCAGAAGAAAAACAGTGGTATTCATTGTGCTCTCTAGCAGCAGGGGCCTTTGTCATAATTTTTGCATATGCTCAGATATATAGGCATTGATGGAGACCAGTCTCTCTTGGCTCAAATTTTGATACACTGAATGTGTCCATTGAGAAATAGGTATGTTTATTGAACCATTGTGCAAGCACTAACAATATCTTCAGAGAAGGTTTATTGTCTGGTGGGACACATACATTTTTTCTACAGTGAATTTAATTTTTAAAAATAAAAACAACAATTTTTATAAATTAAATTAGTGACATACCGAACTAACAAATACTTAAAATGAATAATGCAATTGTACAATTGCACTGCTAATAATAATAAAGTACAAATGGAAATTAACTCTTTGACTGGATGATCTGCTCAGGCTTTGTCTGTAGAGCCGTCCTGTCCTGTCCTCTAATTAAATGCAGTATTTAAAGCTGTACATTCATCCTTCTTAGACAACTGCAGTCATATATGGTTAAAGCATGTGCCTTGTACATTTCTGTGTGAGCAGAGAGTCAACGAATCGACGCAAAAACAAAGGACCACATCTTCAGCGCATGCTGAATCCCCTTATTATTATTGGTTCTGATACCATAGCACTGCTCCACTGTCTACTGTAACCTTTAGAATTTGTCCATCAAACCACTCATGTATTAGATTTAAACCTCTGATAAAATGTCTACCAGGATCTGAATGAAGGTCAGACAAAGTGATTTAGATTTCACAGCATCCATACATATTTGTCACTTGTTCTTTGATGATGTTTACACTTAAGGTACAGAATAGATGATTACAAAATGTGCAATGGGTCGATAAATGAGTTTTAGAATTTGGGATTATAAAATGGCAACTAACAATGAGAGGGAGATTTCAAGTGGCTTTGTGGACACGTCTTAATGATGATGATGCATTTATTTGCATGGCTATTTAAAAGGCTTTTTTTGAAAGGACAACTATATAGGCCATTACCAATTACCACTCTTTTATTTTGTATTTTCATTTATTTTATGATGAGGCTTCGTAATTGTCAGTTCTTTTAAGACTTGTCATTCTAGTGTGAAAATAAAATCCCTTTCTTACTCTTAGTCTCTGTCCTTGTTTTCTATTACTGAGCCTTAATTGGTAGTTTTTGCAAGTAGCTTTTATGTAGCATCTTGAAGGGTTATGGGAGTTTACTATCCAAGGAACAAATTATTGGCCTACCATGCAACCTTGGAACAACCTGCTAAAATTTAAAAATTGGCTCTTATCTATATAAAATAACAGTTTTCTGGCCTGGATTTAACCCATGTTTGTCTTTAAATGTATTCACAATGACATTACTTTTTTTTTTTAGCACAGGGATACATATAAGCAATGAACAAATAAATGTTGATTGCACTGAAAAAAGCAACAGCTGCAAAAGCGTAATCCTTTTAACCTAATGTTGATTTACTCCAAACTTGACCTATGTAATTACTTGAAATGCATTATCTTCAAAACAGATGGTAACGTTAAACTCACTAAAACTACATGGTCACTCTTTTCTTAATTAAACTAAAATTTACAAGGCTTCAGTGCATGATTATATATTTTAAAAGAGCCAGATGGTAAGTTGAAAATTTTAATTTTCCAAAGTAAAAAGCATGTAATGAGTTGCAAGATATACTGTATGTGAGATGTATTTTTGAGCAGTTTGTGAAGCCACACACTGTTTAAAACTTGGCTCTGAAGCAACCCAAGATGCTACTTTCGATTTTTTTGAATATTTGCCTAATTTTTGCTTGGTCAACAGGCAACAGCGAACACGGGTGGGGCAGATTTAGCATAGAAACAACTTTTTTTTCTGCTCACTGCAGTTCAGTAACTTTATCCCTTTTGCAGACGGTCAGGTTATCCTGAGACTGCCATCCAGCTCATGTCAGAATCTTCTAGACGGATCACACATAAGCCAGTCCCAGCTGTGAGATGTGTCAGTTGTCAGTGAGTATGCTCCAGCTTGGCATCCTCTTTGATTTGTTTGCATGGCTAAGAAGATTGAATAATTACTCATGTGGATGAATGAAATCTTGGCTTGGAGATGACATCGCATGCCAACCAAGCTGGACTTAAGAAGAGATGAAGGCAGCCTACAGTAGTAGTATATGATATGTGGTTTGGGCCCTCTTTTTTGTTAATTGTGTCGTTTTAAAGATTTCCTCATCGCTCAATTGGAAAGAATAAATCTAGACCTTTTCTTTGATTACGAGCTTTCAGGAAGGAAGTAGAGATGCTCTGGGCTGAAGACCATAGATAGAAGTGGAGAAAAGAGTGCCACCTGTGTCCATAAAGACACAAAAAACACTTCTGGAATTGGATATTATTTACCTTTATTTATACAGGGTACATTGACTGAGCACACATGCTCTTTTACAGCAATGCCCTGTTAACGCCCACACAATTAGCCTAACCTGCATGTTTTTTGATTGCGGGAGGAAACTGGAGTACCCAGTGGAAACCCACGTGGACACGAGGAGAACATGCAAACTCCACACAGAATGGTCCCGTCTGGGATTCAAACCTGGGCCTGCTGTGAGGCGACAGTGCACCACCGTGCTGCCCAATAACGATATATCTGCATAAGGGTATCAAGTTATGAAACTTTCTATAATTTTTTTCCGCCACTGTTGAGTGTTTTTCTTCCCACTGAAGAGTTTTTACCTCGTTTTGCTGGTTGGGGGTTAAGGCCTGGTTTTTTGCTCAATTTTCCTTCTGTTTTTCTGTGCAGCATCTTTGTGACAGTTTTCTGTAAAAAGCGCCATACAAATACAATTTTATTGAATTGAATCAACGTAATGGCAACTCACTCTGGATAAATGTTAAAAAAAAATGTTCATGGAACCTTAAGTATTCAATCTAGGCTAACCGTTTCATAATCATAGGCATGCGGGATTGAGTAGAATGCTAATCTGCTGCTACCAGGTGACTGCAAATGCATTTAATTTTTTAAAACAATTTACTTGCTTGGTTAGACACTGATAGTTACTGAAGAGAATCAGGTTAAGCATGCTGTTTTTTAGGATGTTTAACTGTGACACCCTACTTTAATTAAACCTATTACCGATATATAGACCCTGTGGTCAGAAGCCTGATCCCTGTACCGCTGCACCACATCGCCAATGGATAATATTAAAGTATAAGGTGATAAGTCATGGCTCTCTGTCTAATGCCAAGGTTACCTGACTGTGAATTTGCTCCCACAACTTCGGATCCCTCATTCTCTTGTTTTGGAACTGTGCCTATACACTATGATCCCCCAGCCAACAACTCCATCTAGTCCCAGGCTCAGCACCTCTCCCAGCATGCCTGGGAATGTGAGCAGACGGTAAATCAGAAAAATTAAACGTTATCTTTCAAAGCTGAGGACAATGCATATACATGCCTATGCATCAGACTCCAGCCTCTAAATTGCACGTGTCTTTTCTGAAGGCAGCGTGATTAAAAGGTATAACTCATTGCCGGTGCTCTTTGTTGCCATCCTCCGCCCCTGAGAACCCGGCTCATCTGCACTATGCGACCAAGTTGTTGCTGTGCTAAAATTGGCCCTAATCGTATTCACTGTCGCCCCAAGATATTATTTCCATTATAAAAATGCAGTGGTACTCTTATCTTTCTGGAAGGATGTTGACTATAGAACAACCAAAAACATGGCAAATATTCAAATAAATTAAAGATATCATTGTGTCGTTTCGAAGGAACGTTACCCAGTGAACAACATTCATCCATGCACGGCTAAATTGTGTTGTAATAACGTCTTGGATGCTTTTTCAATGGGTTTTCAACGACATGAAATGTTTTTACCCTTCATTTGGTTTCTTTCAGGCATGCCTTGCACCTCTCTTTCATTCACTTTAGACACTAACAATGTCCTTTATTGGTGATAGAATCAAAATACTTGTTTCCGTTGTTCTTTTGATTAATTTCATATCACAGTTTACAATTAACCTTTTTTTATCCTCCGTTAGAATTAAGAGGTGGCAGTATAGCAAAATGTTTAGGCAACTCAAAGGTTTCAATTTTGCCATTTTGCTCTTGAGCAAGGTACTAAACCTGAATTAGTTCAGCAAATATCAAGCTTTATAAATGGGATGTCTGTTATGAATGTGAGCTGTGTACGTTTCTCTGAATAAGAGTGTCTGCTACATGCACATCATGTAGTGTCTACATACTATGCGATAAAAGTATGACACCCCCTACATTGCCTACACAGTTTAATTTAAAAATAATTACTTGATCCATATATAATAAAACTTTATCCCATGCATTTAGGGATGGGACCCTGAGAGAGAGATGGAGTGTCTTCACAGTGGATATGGATATACAGAGATTGTTTCTCACCTATTGAAAGAGGCTTTCAAAAAGGTGCACTTTGGATCGATTGGCAGTTAAACACATGGTAGGCTAGCAAAGCTCCATTCAGGATACAACCGCTGGGAGGGAGAGGGCAATGTTTGTGTTATTACATGTGCATGTACACACACACACACACATGCATGCATAGAAGCAGGCACTCACACATACACATGAATATTACTAGTAACCACAAAAAAATTGACTCTCTCAAAATGGAGCCCCCAGGGCATTTTGGCTGCTCTAATTTTCCTTATTCCCAAACAGTCACACCACAGTTACTCCCTGATAGGATCTGAAATATGGTATATCGTTTTAATTTCCTTTCATTTTATAGCAACATGAAATCTAGTTTTCTGGGAAGCTGCATTAAAAATTTCTCCATTTAGAATGAAAAGCACTTGAACGATTAAGCAATATTGGAAGTGATGGGAGACTATTTTTGTTGTCATTGATTTGGTTAAACTGCATTTTAAAAGCTGTCTTTTGGAATGCCATAAGCTTTGCAAAATAAAACCATTAAAACTGAGCAAAAGCAGCACAGAGGAGCCAGAGAATCTAATTTATCCATTACAAAATGACCAGTTAGTCAGTGGGATACCAATGTCTATTTTTGCACCAATCAGTTATTTTGTTATTGCCGTTGATCAAACTTGTTATCTCTGCTTTCAGTTCCAGTGGTCCAAAGGAAATGTTTTTTCTTTTCAGTTAGTCTTTGAGAAAATGTTTATTTTCGACTGAGTGTGTGCGTGTGTGTGTGTGTATGTGTGTGTGTGTGTGTGTGTGTGCGTGCGTGTGTGTGTATACACAGAACAAATTCCAGTGTAAATCTAACACTGCTGGTGTACATTTAACACCCTAGGGTGTTTATATGAGACCACGGTCTCATATGAACACCCGAGGGTGTTAAATGTATGCCACAATTTTTGCTGTGTAGAGACATGTGCAGTTGCATGTAAGCACATGTGTGTGTATACATGTACATTCCACCACAGAAAACTGCCAGGGAATGCAAATGAAGCTATAATTATAATGACGATAAGAAACATATCTCTTTACCCCTACAGTAATTTTACACACCTGCCTCAGTATTTCCGGATCCATTTTAATAGGTGGGAAAGTCAGTAAGAAGTCCAATGTCTGGTGTATTTCTTTTAGTTTTGTCTGTTTGTCTGCCACCCTGAATCGCAAAAAAAAACAGCAGGTGCAGTCTTACATGCTTTTAGATTTCTTCCTCAGAACCGATGAAAGTTCAGTTAGATTTTTCATGACACAACAGTTTTTGTCCTTGATCTGTCATGTTCAGGACACAACAAGAGAGCCAAGCATATAAACAAAGAGGCTAGTTTATCTAAAAAGTATTAGTTAATTATCATCAGGCCAAATAGGCAGACCAGCAATAGGGCAAACAGATGCAGTATCACAGCAAACTCATTGTGATTAAAGTATAATCACACAAACACTGCTCCAATGAAACCATACCAGCAACAAAAGACCTGATTCTAATGTTGTAATCACTTTTTCTATGAATATTAAGTGGAACACATTTGAAACATCTTAGACATTGGAAATCAAAATTCCAAAATGTTTGTACATATAAAAACAAATATATTAAATATTAAAATATTAAAACAAAAGAGTAATAACATATATTTTCTGCATTTGTCTTGTGTATGACTGGCTCATTAGAAGAATAGCACTGATGTTAAACAGGACCACTGTAATTGTTACGTTTCTGTCATATTTATGCCATGTTTCATGTTTAGTGTTTGTCACAGTTTATTTTCTGTTTATGTTACGATGCAGTTCATTGTTTGCATACATATTTCCATGTTTTTCCGCAGCCTTGCGTTCATGCTGTTTCTTCTCTTGCTGTCACTCATGCTTCCCTAATTGTTTAATTCTCCCTTGTCTAGTTACTAATATACTAACATTAGATCAGGATTGGGTAATACTAACTATCTAACCATGTGTTCATGTTTACCTTACGTTTCTCGTGCATGTTGATTTACTAATTGCCTCGTTACGTGTCATTTTCTCAAGCTGTTGTGAATTTCCTGCTGCTCTCAAGCTAAAATGTTTGCACCTGTCTACACCTGCATTTAAGCTCAGTGTTCATGTCTGTTCGTTGCGAAATTGTTGCCTTAGTTTACTATTGTCACTCTTGAGCGTTTTTCCATTGTTTTGACCACCGTTCTTGATCTAGCCTGTTTATTGACCATCGTTACTGCCTGCCTATTGTTTCCACTGCCTGTTTTTGACCACGAGTAAAAGCAACAGCAGACTCTGTGGCTCTCAGGGACCAGGATTGAGTATCACTGCAGTAAAACAATAATCCATTTAAAGCTGGGGTGTCCAATCTTATCCGAAAATGATTAGTTTATCATTTGAAATCATGAATTAATTTTTTATTTAACCCTTTTGTGTACGTTAAAAGTTATATAACAGCTCTCATTTTTAATGTGATCACTTTCCCATGGCTTCGAACAAAACCTAATCATTGACTGTGCTTAATTAGTTCCAATGACTTTATCAAATTAGATTATTGAGGTGGTGCAAATGGGATAATTGTTTGAGAAGTGGCTCGACAAAGAGGCAATTGCGACCACTGGCTGTTGGAGGACTGAAGTATGAGAAAACAAGGGGAGATAAACTGATGGCTCAAGCATAACATAGCCTACTCTACAAAATGAATAGCGTCTCCACTGTATATATGCTTGTTTTGTTATAACTTTGAAGGTTGACTGTTATAACTGTAAGTTGCTGTTTCTGCAACATGACATTGCAGGCTAATCTATGCAAAACACATTTTAAGAGACTTCCTGATATCAGTGATATTTATCACCCCCGGCCCCCCTTCCCCCCTCTGCTGACAGAACATTTGCTAATCCTGACCCATGCCTCCTTTTGTGGCTGACTTCACTATAAAGCAGTACAAGCCAGATGCCAACCAGCTCTGATTTGAATATTGCACAGCAAATTCTTCTGGCTTTTTCTGGAACGGGGTCATCCCAAGAGAAGAGGGTTTGACATGAAATGCCTCCAGCTCTATCCTAGTTCTCATCTGATTATGTTCATACAGTATTAGCTGCCTGCTTGCTGTGCCAATCTCTGTGTGGGGGTCAGGGCAACATTAATTCACCACATACTACTGAGTCTTACATGAAAAGGCACAGTGTGAGCCCAACCTCCCTTAACTTTGACTTTCAAATGAAATTAAATCTTGTTTCCATGAAATCACAATTTTTTACATTCTTCGCATTTCACTTTCACTAAACTCCGCAAAGTTTACTCATGAAAAAAAAGTAAATCATCAGTCAAAGTTAAGGTTGAGGACTCTATCTTGGCAATCTTTGCGCTTTGTCTGAACGCATGGCATAAAGTGCCTTTAGGGCGTGTCCAAGTCCACTTTTGCTAGTGTTGCTGAAAGCAATTGAATGTGCCATTCCCCTTCGCTGAGGAACAGGTATGTGGTCTTTGACCTATGGACCCTTTTATTTTTATGCATTTTTTTATATAGCCTACACAATAATAATATTTCACATTGTAATCTTAATATTTGTAGTCATGCTTGTGTGTGCCCCTGTGTGTAACAGACAGGAGGGTGTACGCGCATTGTGCACACGCCTATGTAGACACACTTATATGCGCCGTTAAAATAAAATAAATAATGTAAACAACTGCGCCATGACTTTAGACCAGGTTTTTGGCGCTTTCTGCTGGCTCAAGATAGCAATATGCCAAAAATAATCCTGGCCACACCTCATCTTAAAACCAACACGCCCAGTTCACTATGTGCTATGGGCGCACCATCACTTGGCATTTAACCGACGTGAGAGCTAGGGGCTATAATGAACTCTGCGCCAGGTGTAAGATAGCAAAGACACTTGCGTTTGGGTTTGCGTCGCTTTGCGCCGGGTGTAAGATTCAATGTTAGCTACCCACATTATGATCATTGTCATCTGTTTGTCACGGGCAGCTGTGGCTCAGGAGGTAGAGCGGGTCGTCCGCTGATCGCAGGGTTGGCGGTTCGATCCCCGCCATTGGTGTGTGAATGTGTGTGTGAATGGGTGAGTGAGAGGCCATTGTAAAGCGCTTTGGATAAAGGCGCTATATAAGTGCAGACCATTAAATAACCAAGAGAGAAAACAATGATTTTGTCTTTGAGTTTGAAGCTGCTGTACTTGGGCTTCAATCATTCATATCACATCCGTTTGAGTAATATGGCATTAAAAATTTAACCATCGGTGGTACAAAGGGTAATTGCAATGTGTCAGTTGCTGCTGTTTAGAACTATGGAGGGACAGCAGTTATTTAATCACAACCAGGAGCCATTTACACACTTTTCATTCATAATTTGCCATATTGGATACAATGCACTCAGATAAATGGTTTGTTAGAACATGACGGCCTCATACTACGCCTGTCACCTTTGCCCAATGTTAAATTATCTACAGTATGTGAATATGTATGTCTGCCGTGGGCATAATAAATTAAAGAAGTTCAATTATTCTCAGCGCCTTGATAAGTTGCCAATGCCATTACAGATGTGCTTATATGAAAGCGATGGGTTTATATTTACACATGAAGAAAGAAATACATTCAAAATCAGTCACAGCTAGAAAAGTTTTACAGTATTTTCTATTTCCTGTTCAATGCGACCTCGATTAATCTCTTTCTACCTCCAGGTATTTTTCACCTCCCTCTCCCCACTGCCCCGATCATTAAAAGCAGTTTTTCATTATAAAGGTCTAAAGGCTGTGAGTTGGTCCATCACACCTTGTCAGTAGAAGTATGACTTTGCATTGGGGATGCAGTCGGTGAGCATTTTTCATCTTACATGATGACTGACAGCAGCATGGTGCAGTGCAGTCAATACACCTAAGGCCCCTGTAGTAGGTTTGGACATGAACTCCTATTCTACTGTTTTTGTAATAGAATGTTGTAATAGGTCTTTCGTAATATTGATGAAAAACTGATGTAAAACAAAGTTAAATCCTTGTCCATGTCATAAATCCAGCAACATTAGCTTCTTGTGTTAAACAGAAACTTCTGTGGAGTTTCATGGAGGAATATTTGCTTGACGACACATTTCTGGAACATTTTGACATTTTGGCTGTACAAATTGATACCGTAAAATAATGCATCTGACATGTCAAATTGTCTTATATGAAGGATTATGTTTCAGAAACTACGTTTTACTCATTTGAAACTCATTAAATGTTCTGAAAATGAAAATTATTTTGTTGTATTTTGAGTTGGAAATAATTAATCAAAGATAATTTTTCAATATGTTCTGCCATGAACAATATTTTCATTAATTAACACTTCTCTGAGAACAAGTCAGTCTTAATCTCACAAACAATCACAGCCAGGCATGCCACCACACGCTGGTTCAAAATTCCATTCAAATGCAGACGTATTGGCAGTAGAGTAGTATCAGGTTGTCTGCCAATTTTCTACAAATCTATGTATATATTAATATGCTATGTAAAGACAATTTTGATATTGGATATACTTCATACGATAACAGGCTTCCAAATGTTCTTTTAAAGAACATTGAGAATAAAAGGAAATATGCACGCTAATTTAAATGTTAAAGTCTAAATGATTTGTCAATGATGATGCTACAGTAAGCTTCATCAATTGCAGCATTTCTATTCACACTCTGCAGGGTAGAGCTTCTTCTTTGAATAAAAATGATCTGGCTCCCACGCAGTAACATTTCCAGGGTCAATTCAACTCTAACAGAGTAGGCCTACACTGTAAAAAAAAAAAAAAACACAAAAATGTCAGCAATGTTGCCAGTGATAAACCATGTATTGAGGGGGGGGGGGGGGGGATAACTCATTATTTAGGATTTATATATTTTTCCCATGTATTATGGTTTTTCACTGGCAACATTGCTGCCAGTGTTTTCACCGTTTTCTTACGAATGTTTTACAGTGTACATACCATACTCTGTAAAAGTTGATTTAACACTGAGCATTTTATTGTGCGTTTTCTACGGTGGCCCAGAGGTGCAATCCACATTTCTAAAAAGCAATCCTTGTTTCTAAATGTAAATCCTCATTTCTAAAACACAATCCTCATTTCTAAAACACAATCCTCGTTTCTAAAACAAAATCCTCATTTCTAAAACACAATCCTCGTTGCGAAAAGAAAATCCTTGTTTCTAAAACAAAATCCTTGTTTCTTAATATAAATCTTAGTTTCCAAAATAAAATCCATAATTCTAAATAGAAATCCTCATTTCTAATACAAAATCCTTATTTCTAAATGTAAATCCTCGTTTCTAAAACAAAATCCTTATTTCTAAATGTAAATCTTCATTTCTAAAACAAAATCCTTATTTCTAAATTAAATCCTTGTTTCTAAAAGTTAATCCAAGTTTCTAAATTGAAATCCGAGTTTATAAATTCAAATCCGAGTTTATAAATTCAAATCCTTGTTTCTATTAAGCCTGAAAGCTAAATGCTACAGTTAGCCTGTGCGCAAAGCATACTGGGACCAGATGACTTATGCACGAGTGAGTCTAAGAGTGCAATTTGCATAGCAAGTTTAACGAGAAGCTGGTCTTCTGGCATAACAACTATCACAAAATTGCTGAACAAATTAAAGTTGAGTTTTCTTGCAGACATATTAACATAAAGCCTGTTAACAAGTCCAATAATTTCAGGAATATAACGGAAACTCGTTCTTATACGGAACTTCAGCTTGATTACAGTAGCCTACATTAAGCCAATCGTGTGGTTCAGTTTGTCACCTACAAAAAAACAGGCTTATCATTTCCCGTTCATTGTAGGCTACGTTGCCTACAGTACGGTACACACTAATTAGCTGTTATTTTATGTAAAACGAAATTGATCTCTCGCCAAAGCAAAATGAACTCCATGTAGGCTAACTTAGCCTGCATGTGGTCCTGACAAATTGTTAACTAGGCTACTAATTGTAGTACTGTGGTGACCTGGGGATTGTCAACTGGCCAGCTAGGACCGGGTAGTGAGCCGCTACCCGGTCAAGGTGTACATTATTGTAAATAACGTGCTGTGTGTGTTTAAATTGTGTCGTTAACTTGTTAGCCGCGTCTTGTGTTAACCGTTTTGTTTTAAATGTAACTGTCAATTTTAACTGTCTGTTATGTGTGGCTGTGATTGGCTAGGAATCGGTAAGTGTGTGCGCCAATCACAGCCTATATAGTTCCTATATAAGCAGTGTCTGAAGCGATTCAGTTGTTAGTGTGAAGAAGTGTTTCCAAGCTGAGCTGAGCTGATTGTTGTGCAGAAATTCCAAAGGCTCTTTTGAGAGCTGGTAAGGTAGCGCTAATAAAACGAAGCTCGGCTGAGCGATTCGGAACTGCAAGCCGCTGTCTCCCTCCCTCATTCTCCGCGCTCGCTACAGTACGTTTAGATTCTTTAAAAAATATATAAAGTCAACACTTTTTATGGACATGATAATGTCTTGACCAATAGAGGCCTGTCACCTACGTCACAATTTGGCCAGACACGCCCACTTTTTACTCCAACCACCATACTGGAAGACCAAATGCCGGTGTTCCATAACGTTATGCAAACCAAACTAATAGACTATCACATTTAATCGGGAGGTTGCTTAATTTCCCTTTATTGCCATCATCGGAATTTGCTTTACGCAATGCTTACAGGTAGCTCAGCAATATACAAAATATACAGTGCACAACATAACGAAACAATGTCTCAGTTTGGCGGTGTACAGAGACCGCGGCACTGCATGTATGGAGGAAATTCGTGGATGTGGAGTTTGTGCGTTGGACTGCTTGGTGACACTGGACATCTCGGGACAGCGGGGGCCATTTTTAATCATGGCTGTATTGCACTTTCATTCACTTGATTGATGTAATGATTCTGTTGGATATCTTTGTTTGATATGTTTGTTTGTGTGTGTTGTGGGTCCCACTGTCTATGTCTTTTTTGTTGTTGCTGGGGCTACAACTGAAGTTCCCTGGCGGGAAATAAAAGTTATTATATTCTATTCTAATAATACCAACATAAACAAATATTATAAGGAGTATCGCGGGGGTATACGTACGAAGTAAGATTAATTACAGAGTAAACCCCGGAACCCTCCCAAATCTGGAACATGCATGGGCTGAAGTAGAAAGAGCTGTTCTGGGTTTTATTGAGTTATCCAGCTAGTACTAACTCAGTAATCCTGCTTTGTAGTATACCACCTTGGTAAGTAAAGTGCTTGTGCAGTTAATATGGGAGCAAAGTGATACGTTACATGTTAGGTAGGCTACAGTAGCCTACTTCAGCAATAAAACATTTTAGCTCGATGGATAGAATATAACTTTTTTTTCCCGATCGGGAACTTCAGTTGTAGACACAATAAAAGGCAAATCAGTTCAACACATAAAGTACATTTACCGTTACTTTCATTATTACTTTCAAATACATTGTTATTTGGTGCTTAATATCGTAACGTTACATTTTATTTTCGCCCTCTTCTGGATTCTCTCATTGCTCGAACCCTGCCTGGCCAGCACAGGTAGCTAATGTTTACAGTTTATCCAATCTATTTGTGAGACATCGTACAACGTAGCACCCCTAGCAATGTAATAATAGTTCAAATGAACACTGTTTTGATGTTCACAATATGCTTAACATATCGCATTAGGTTAACATTAATGTTTCGCAGGCGTAGCAGTCGTTCACACAAATGATATAGCTACTAACGTTAGCTAAACCAAGCGATTAATTCACTTTTAACTTTCTAACATTAAGATAATGCACATAAATGTACATTAGGCCAGCTAGTTATGTATATATTAACTGGCTAACTTTATAATTTGTTCATAAAACATAATTTACCATTAATGATCCGAGCCTATGCTGTCTAAACCCTGCTCACCCCTCACTGCTTTCAACCACCAGTCTCTTCTTTCGGTCGTAAAATTGAGTTCGTTCACCCTGCCTGGTGGTTTAGCTACTATGGTGAGTCCTCAAATTATCATGTAAAAGGACATTTTCGCCTTTTCCCAATTTTATTCGCACATCAGTACGCAGTGCAGAAGTTCGTCATTGGAGGACAGCAATCATAGTAGCGTTAGCATGAAACTCGTTTCATGGAGTAGCGAACACTACGAGTTCAGTGGTAACGTTAAGCGTCTCTGTTAGGGTTGGTCCGCCAACATGGCGGCGCGTCCCTGTAACCATTGGTAACGACAGTTCTAGTTCTATGTGACAGGCCTCTATTAATATTATCATGAGTGGTAGCTTAACTGTCGGGTAGCTATATAAAAATACTGTAAATCCTTGAAAATAGCAACTGTATTAGCCATGATTCACCCAGTAGAGCGGGACTGGTAGCAGCATGATGCTAACTGCACAACAAATTAGCTATTCAAGTGTATAGGGTAGGCTAATTCATAACGCTTTCATTAACTTTAATTTGTGACTTTATTTATGGAGGGGGCACACGGCTAATTGTGAGATTTAAAAAATCAGGCCATAGCTACATAAAAGGGAAACTGTTTGTTTCTTAATTAGCTACGTTGTCTAAATTAAACGCGTGAAAGGTAGGCTATAGGCGAGCCGATGGCTCAGATCACAAACACCGCTTTTGAAAGTAGAACAGCAAAGTTTACAGTTTGTGGAAAGTGCTCTCTGGTAAATAGAGTGATATTATTTTTAAGTTAACGTGCGTACGGATAAATGTTCTGCAAAATGACGTTAGCACAAACGCATTCCTGTGGTTTTCCCTGCCTCGATTACTTGCGATTAAAAAGTAAAAACCGACATCGGCATGTCAAAATTGGAAATTAAATTCTAAGGTTATGTGAAATTTTACTGTGTAGGCAGATTTCAGATATCAAGAGGCAGCCTTCTAATGGATTTCATGATTAGAATTGCCTAATAGGCATATCAGCACAGCAAGAATATGAAACACAAGGCTGATATTATAGTATGTAGATTGCTTTATTATTACATAAACCAAGAGGACATGACATTTGTTGCTTTAAGGGCCTGGTTCCTTCGGTAAAAATGTTATACATTTCCCGCAGTGATTGCAGAACGACTGCAGAACTGAAAGGACCTTGCCACAAAATGGACAAAACATAATGAAAAAATACGACACGGAAAAAAAAATTTTACGCGAGTATTGGAGGCTAACTAAGTTAACTATCAAGCAATATACCTTGCTTGGCAACGTTAAGCAAGCAAGGCCAGCGAATAACTTGGCTTGTGTAAAAAATAATGTATAGTACACCATACTAACAAATTGGTAAATAGCTTTTCAAGTCCACGAAGCACGCGTGAGCAACGTTACGTAGAACGGGGAGTCCTGGAGTACAACTCACAATTCATTATGATCATCATAAAATAATTAACAACTTTTCTGTCAAAGCATCGAAGTTGACCACAATTGGTAGGGTGTCTGGACCACATGCAGGCTAAATTGAGTTTGTTTGGTGAGAGATCAATTTCGTTTTACATCAAATAACTTAGCTAGTTATTGTGTACCGTACTGTAGGCAACGTAGCCTACAGTGCAACAATGAACGGGAAACAATAAGCCTGTTTTTTGTAGGTGACAAACAGTGAACCACACGATTGGCTTAATGTAGGCTACTGTAATTAAGCTGCAGTTCCGTATAAGAGCGAGTTTCCGTTATATTCCTGAAATTATTGGACTTGTTAACAGGCTTTATGTTAATATGTCTACAAGAAAACTCAACTTTAATTTGTTCGGCAATTTTGTGATAGGAGACCAGCTTCTCGTTAGACTTGCTATGCAAATTGCACTCACAGACTCACTCGTGCATACGTCATCTGGTCCCAGTGTGCTTTGCGCACAGGCTAACTGTAGCATTTAGCTTTCAGGCTTAATAGAAACAAGGATTTAAATTTAGAAACTCGGATTTAAATTTAGAAACTCTGATTAACTTTTAGAAACAAGGATTTAATTTAGAAATAAGGATTTTGTTTTATAAATGAAGATTTACATTTAGAAATAAGGATTTTGTTTTAGAAACGAGGATTTACATTTAGAAACAAGGATTTATTTTTAGAAACAAGGATTTCTGTTTAGAAATAAGGATTTCTTTTTAGAAACAAGGATTTAATTTAGCAATAAGGATTTCTATTTTGAAATAAGGATTTTGTTTTAGAAATAAGGATTTTGTTTTAGAAACGAGGATCGTGTTTTAGAAACAAGGATTGTGTTTTAGAAACGAGGATTTACATTTAGAAACAAGGATTTCTTTTTAGAAACAAGGATTTAATTTAGCAATAAGGATTTCTATTTTGAAATAAGGATTTTGTTTTAGAAACGAGGATTGTGTTTTAGAAACAAGGATTTCTTTTTAGAAAAGAGGATTTCTATTTAGAAACAAAGATTGGTTTTTAGAAATGTGGATTGCACCTCTGGGCCACCGTAGTTTTCAGTCCCGTCTGCAAATAAATCGGAAATAATAAATGTAAAGTTTTATAGGCTAATAGACCTTTATTTAACCATGGATCCTAAACCGTGGCACAGTTTTTACTTCAAAACAAACAAATACATATATTTTTTTTGTAATTCTGATAAAACTAAACTGTTATTTTCAAATATACATGAATCCTTATTTAAAATTCCAACAATTGACACCAATCAACACAAAAAAATATACAGGTATACAATAAGCGATCAGCAAAGAAAACATGCAAATGTTTATAAGAATCCACTGGGAAATTGTATAGCGTCCCTACTCCCTACGCAAAATAAAGGTATTGTTGCGCTTCATGAGGTCAGGAAGCCCTGATATCCCAGGGTTGTCGTTCCCAATCCAATGCAGCTACGCGCTTTATTTGCTAAAACATAACTAGGCTAGCCTATACTCGGTACTTGTTTGCTGTGGACCAGCGATGGGCGTTTTTAACAATAGGCGAACTTTTCCCACCCCAAATGGTAATTTTATACGTTAAAATGATAATGTGTTCAGGAAAATAAGTTACTTCTCACAGTTACAGTACTATGTCGGTACTCCGTAGGCTAGTTGCCTCTTTGAGTAAATATTTGTAGTTCCTTTGGTCGTAATGTAATCAAAATGCCATCGCACATGCATCATATTCATCGCTAGCAGCAGCGGAATGTGAGTTGGGAGAACAGCTATACATTTTAGAGAAAGGCGGTTTGGCGACTGGATTATTTTCCCAGAAATGCTTTGGTTCATGTGGTTTTTATCTGAGACGTTTGCTGCGCCCTCGCTCACGCCGGAACATATTCACACGGGGGTGGTAAATAGCTAGCTAATCCGAAGGCAACGTCCCTCTGCAGCATCATCGTTGTCTGTGTGTTTATCGAGTGTCTGAGCACCTATAGTTAATTTGCAAGATAGGATAGCCTATACGTGCCATCCTTTAAACCATCTGTAACTCGGCTACTGGTGTTATTTCAACGGTCTTTCACATTTTATTCTGTTAAGAGGCAGGAGTACGTTTTTTTCTTATACCATTACACTGTAATGCGTATCGTAGGCTAAATCTATTCTTTGACAATTTATTTCCGATACAAACGTATTTCGTATCGTTTTACATGTTGCCAAAATGGGATTCCTTATAGTTGGGCACATGACAATCAGACTGACGGATTTCATAACTAGAAAGACGTGTGAACATAGAGGCTATACCCACACTTATATTATTGAATTATTATTTTACGTACAAAACCATAGCCTACATTGCGTTTAGCATTCACTTGGGAAATTAAAAAGGCACAGTAGCATGCCAAATGTAGGCTGTTAAACGTTTTTCAATAACTTGATAGGCTACTACAAATAATTAGCCTATTGAATTCAATGTATTCTGGTGTAGCTAGACAATTGTATTTTAAATTTGAAACGTTAAATGGCCTGTTGCATGTTTTGTAAATCGGTATCAGTAAAGCCCGGTACACACATAAAGATAATTTGGCTGATTTTGGCCCGATTTTCCCCCTTCCGACCAAGGACAGCAAACGCCCGATTATCTGATGCCTCTAAAGATTATCCTACAAGATTATCCTGTGGTGTGAGGTGTGTTAAGAGTCAATTCCTCCCGACAATCTGCTCGAAAAATGGTCATGGCCGACGATCGTAAATATCAAACCTGTTCAATATTTACGATCAAAAGTCCTCTTGTGTGTGGGGAAAGCCGACAGCTCCCGAGTCACTGACTCTGTGGATCGTGACGTGAATGGAATGTAGCCAATCAAGAAGCGAGCTGACTGAAGAACACGGAAGCATAAAAAGGGAGAAGACGACATGATCATGGCTACCAGCAACCGCGCGAAGCTCAAAGTCAGATGGACTTCAGAAATGGAGGACCAACTTGTTGATTTATGGCAAACACACAAGTGTTTATATAATGTGTCCGCCAAATGTTACCATAATAGGAATGACAAGGACAAGAGTTGGCAAGAAATTGCCACCGCAATGGAGTTATTGCTCTGTTTGGGTTTAACGCGTCTTCTTCTTTTCATTCTCCGGCAGTTTATATGCCCTGTCGCACATGGCTGCCTCCTAGTCAGGGTACTACGTTAGATCACGTTTGATCACGCGAGATTTCTGGCTTGGGGGACGAGACTCTACTGTCGTAGGACAAATCTTTATGTATGTGGTGTGCTGTATTGGGAATATCGGAGCACACCACACACAATACGATCAAAACTGTTCAATCCATGATTTTTTATCTTCATGTGTGGGGTCTCTCACAGATAAAAAATCTGTTAAGATTTAGAAAATCTTTATGTGTGTACCGGGCTTAAGCTAAGTTAACATAAATGCATATTCTAATTTAGATGCAGAGAAATTAGGAAATACTTATCATTACCATCATACACCTGCAGAAGGCTATTCTATGCTCAGGTAACTTGTCTGTTGCTAAGTGAGACAATGATTTGTCTCTACAATGGATGTAGTGGTTGTTGAAAGACCACCTGAATTCATAAACTGTTCTCGCCATTATAGTTCATCATTTATCACAACTGAAATTAATTATGCACCATTTCCTATAGATAGAAAATGATGGTCAGCTACTGTTAAATTTAGAATTCTATGGTACTACATCAGCAGTATCCTATCTGGCCTGGTTGCAAGTCCAATTCCTTAGCTCTGCAGCCAGGGTTGCCAGATCTTACAAAACTTTCCAGCCAAATGGCGACTCAAAACTTGCCCAAAATATATTTTTAACCAAAACCAACCTATTTTAAACGGAAATCATCAAAGTAAGTGTTTGCTTTGTGACTTTTCATTTTTACCCGTGACTGCACTTATCAAGTCGCCCAATTGAGCTGTAAAACCGCAGACATGGCAACACTGACTGCAGCTCACTGGTATCATGAGTCGAAAAAAGTTAGTCCATTCATTAATTGACTGTATTGAGGAGATCTAATGCGACCAACTCAGAATTCTAACAATGCAAAACTAAAACACAAACTTCTTGGGTGCTGGGTCAGATGTAGGCTATTCATGAAACGCAAGAATATGTTGCTGTCTTGATTTATTGTACTTGAAAAATAAAAATTACGAACTGAACCTGTGTGTATGAAATCACATCTTGGTCACCATATTCTCCAGTGAATAGAAGGCTGTTCAAAGCCGCTTCACTCAGGTGCTTTAACATTATTCTGTAAACACCCTCTGAAATATAAATAAACAGCCCAAGAAATAACAGTGTCCCATGTTTGCATATGAACCCACTCACTGATTGAGTGGCTTCCCCAAGGGAAGGGAAAGTAATCTAAACATTACATTAAAATTAATCAGTGCATTCTTGCCCATAAGGTCAGCATATCACTTATGGAAATTGAATATATTGCTATATATTTTAAATATGTGGATTTATTTGAAAATATAATAAGTACATTTTATAACAGTGTAAAAAGGGGTGGAAAATGGCAAAAAAAATAGATTTTGCCATAATCTCCATAATATAATTTTTCCAACATATTTTCATTATATTTCATTTCTCTAGGGGACACACCACTTGGATTATTTATTAGACCTGAGCTTTTTCTCTGTATTAATATTGTTTTTAATCCATACCTGAATAATTTATGGTATGTGCAGTTGAGCATTTGAGACTTCACTAACTGCAGCTTCAAATTATTGATACTGAAGCAGCATGTGTGCTCCACCACTTATTGTGCAGTTAACAAATATCTAGCTGATTATTCAACACTACTTGTATTCATTATAGTCAAGTTGCATGGTCTTGGTCTTGTTTGCTACTTGTTTGTACTAGTTATGTGCTGTGCAATAATCACAGACAATACAATTTGAAGGCAACTCTCTCTCTCTTTTATAGCACTGAATTGTTTGGTTCTTATTATCTTTTTGCAATGCGTATCTCTTACTTAACAACAGGGAGCCATTTGGCTTTTCATAATAACCCTGCTCTGTTATATATTTTGAAGAATGGCCGTTGTAGTCAAAGGCTGACCCTTTCCAATCACAAACTTGCAACTCCTAGTTTTCAATTAATGCACCAGGCAACACTCCCTATTCCCAGCTACACTGTCTAAAGTTTACCAGGCAACCAACCACCTCTGTCCTCACAGTATGTTGCTTATATAATACTATGATACTAAATAAAAGTACATTAAACATATTATTGTATTAATCTGTTTCCTTCATGACCACTGAAGTGATAGTGTTGGCAAACAAGTAGGTGAGAGGATAATGAAGCGGAATGTAAGTGGACTTACAGTAGTGCAGCTAGTATTACTATAACTGAAAGTTCCTCATCTACGGCTAAGGCTTCATGTCTCCTACCTACATTGATTGCTGCCAGTCCATTATCTGTAATGTCATTGACTTCATTATTGTGATTATTATCACCAACCAACAGAAGTGTAAAATCCAGGTTCAGAAAGTAAAAGTCATCCCAGTATTTGGTTCCAATCACCTGGATTTGTTAAATGGTACAATTCTTCAGGTGGGAGGTAGAACTAATTAGTGAAATCAGCTGGCTGAGTTCATGGGTGGAGGACACACGTGGCAGGACTTTTACTTTCTGACCCTTGGATTTTACACCTCTGCCAACCAGTCTTATTCCATTTAGTGCATTATCGCGTGAATATGCATGTTCTCACTCTTTTAATTGCAGTGTGCGAAAGAAGTCACATGACAGTGCTCGATTCTCTGTTCTGCCCTGCAGCTGAATTGAAATTATTTCATACTGAGAGCTTGAATTCCATGTCAGACATAGACACTTTAATTTTCTAAAACAGTCTCTGGTCAAATTTGTAGATCCCCTTCATCAATGCTCCATTCACTCTGAGTCATTCATGTAGTAAACTGCAATGTGCCATGGGCACAACAGTTACTTCTATAGGTTAGATGTCTCTCTTGATGAAATCCCTCTGCTGCTATTGCAGATAATTAAGCGCAGGTGAAGGAAATATGTATTTATTGACTAATTAATTGAAAAAATTGAAGCATGTGTTGTTTAGTTTTTTTAAGATGCGCAGTAAGTACCTTTTAGTTAATGATAAGATGTATTTATTTTTGGCTTAATGCCATTTGTTCCTGGCCCATGTTGAACTGGAAGAATTTTTATGCCTGTGACATTTTTATCCAATGGGTATCTCGAGAGCCTTGAAATGGGAGCGATTATTTCGGGCACAGCTGTGCAGCAGGGAAGGAATTAAAGAGAGACAGATTTGTAATGGGTCCTGAGACTTGATCTGGCAGAAAGAAAGCCCCTGACTCACTTTTTACACCATTATCCTACCTTTCCCTAGGCCCCTTGTTCAGGTCTGCTCATTTTCCATCCCTCGAAGGGCTGGGCCGTGATTAGCACTTAGCTCTGTCTCTCCCTGGAAATTACTTTTTACGTTGTCATTGTAGGCACAGGGGAAAGGTGGTTCTCGTTTTGTCATTAAGAACCTAGAGATTCATTAGGAGGTGCTCACGGCCTGGATTCAATGGGTATTTGTCCTTATCTTTGGTTGATGATTCAAAGAGTATACATGTATTTGTAATAGGTAAAGAACATTTTTTTTTATTGAAACCTGACTATTGTTAACCATAAGCCACACACAGGAAAAATCACACCCTATCCTCGCAAAAATCCTCTTCTTTTCTTGAGAAAAAAGGAACCTCTACAAAACTGTCTTTCGATCAGATGTTGAGTTGTTCTTGTCTTTAAAAATGTGAAAATATGATCTAGAAAAGTATTTGAAAGCCCATAATTACATTGTATTATATTAGAGTACTTTAGATATGTTAATTTAGATTAGACTAGATATAGTTGTCTTCAGTAGCAGACATGTTGCCAAACAGTTATCCAGGCACAGTATGTGTAGAACAATAAATAGGCAATCAAATGTATAAAACTGTACATACAAGACATCACACAAAACAATCAATAATTCAGTATGCATAAAATGGGTAAAAAGACAAATGGTTGGGTGGTGAGCGATAACCTTGTGAGGTGGAAAATAAAAGGTGGAAATGGTATGAACTGGTAATGCTGTATAAAGGGATCTAGTGAAGGTGAAAGTGTTAAAATATGGTGATGGAGCCTATTTTGTGGTAAGTTGCTGATTGCAGAGGGGAGTGTTTGAACCGTTTAGTTGTGCCTCTGAATCAAATTGTGGGTAGACAATCTCACGAGATCCTGCAGCTTTGTTTGGGTTGATGTTTTTCTATGTATTTCTGATTTGTTGAAATGCCATTTTAGTGGTGTCAATATCATTAGTGCTTAGTTTCCCTGTAGAACTCTTCACTTGTCCATGAAAAATTGATTGTCAAATAGGGAAATTAACTGATTCATCACATTAGCAGGTTCAGTCCCCTCCAATATTTGAAATCCAACCCCCCACCCACCTTTTCAAACACATAACAACCCCCTTGCCCAAAATAAGACAAAATATGAGACCTAGCTACCCCAATAACAAATAGGATCTGATGTTGGGGCACATGTGTGGTTAGGTGCATTTAGATTAATTTCTGGAGAGTGTAGTGCTGCTGTATAACAGAATACTCTCCATTCTGTTCCAGACCACTTTTACATAATTATAATGGATTGTTCTAGCAGCCTCTTTGTACCCATATACTCCTCCACTCTAATTAATTTGAGGAAAACTCAATTTTGGCTCTCCTATTCTACCCTGGTAAGTGCTCCATTCTTTTTGTTCAGAGCAGTCTTGAAATCTAATTCGGACCCATGATGCTTTATTAGTATGTTTGAATATTTGCTCATTTCAAAAGTGCACATAAAAGTGTGACTCATTGTTTTGTACATAAAAGTCTGATATCTTGTTTTGTGCTGAATCGAAACAATGAACAATATGAAACGAAAGAGAGCCGCCACTCAGAACAAGCTATAAAGGGCAGACTTTTTTTTTGTCTCATGTACTCTTGGTCTTGAACATATTGCAGAACTCAGTACGACTATATAAGAATAATAAAAAAGTAAGAATTGTATTGGTCATTGTAAGTGCTGGATTGTCTTGTCATAATAGGGGACTTTCTCATATACCGGTACAGTTCACTATTATTAATAAAAGCATGGATGTAAACAGGTGACCCCATTGTGAAGGCTCTCTTACAGCTTGTCCCTGCATGCGATGAATCCCTTCAGTGGCTCCACTCTCACTCGGCTGCACATGTAGCATGCTGACCTTAGGCAGGTTTTTGGTACTTTGTGAGCAGGCTTACAAGTTTTTGCTTGACACAGACCTGGTGGAGGAAAGGCCATGAAACACTAAGCATTGTTTCATTTGCATACTGTATAATAGGTCTATTGTCTTTTTTTGTGCATGGACAGGCTCTTTACATACTGATATTGCCAGAGTGTGTTTTCAAACATTATAGCATTGATAGGAGTCTTGCAAGAACCCCTGCAATTAGCTTATTACTCAATAGATTGTGATTGGCTTGTTTAAGATTTTTAGAAATGGAAATATAAGCCACCATCATGACTGTAGTGAAAAATTCTTCAGGGAGGGAGTCACCGCTTATAGCCACTGATGCAATATGCAGGGAACAGACCCTCTGCATTACTTTGAATGCCAGATGGACTGTTTTGCTGAAAATATGACCAGGACAGCACAACAAATGTTTCTAACATCCCTGTCACTTTTAATAAGTATGTTAATTTGTTAACAGCTTGACTGTTTCTTTCATTTGCATTTCTCAGCTCCTAATGAGATGAAGCAGAAAAAAGCTTATTGGGTAGCTCTCAAAAAAAAGAGCCTTTTTGTTTTAGAAAGAGCCGTATTTACATTCAAGAAAGTCAACTTCAACTTTCTGCATGATATTCAAAGAATGTGCATTTTCAGATAACAATTTTTGGTTCTCAGAAATGTGTCAGAAAGTAGGACAGTGATAGTAAATATTACAAACACATACTTTGTCCTGGATTTCCCTTGAACCTTTTCTTTCAGCAAGAAACATTTTGAGAATAGCCAAAAACTTCAATTTTATCTTTAAACAAATCTGCCATTTAAATACTTTCATTGGGAACATTCTTAACTGTATTTTACTTGTTCAGCAATTGATTTAGTTTTTTCCTGGAGTAAAGATAACCGTCAGGAGATGTTTCCAGTCAGTTTGAATGCAACCTGTCTGGAATGTTTTGCTGTGGCTGGCAGAACTTCAAACAATAAAATGTTATAAGACTGTTAGGGGAACATTCATTTCAATGTTTTCTCAAAACCAAATGGGAATCTTACCCTAAAGTTCTCCAATGTTTTGTGTTGGCTGACTTTCTTTTCCTGAAACAAGGTGTTTTTTTCAAATATCTTGTTTTGGATGCATTCATTTAATATGCTCATGGATTAGCCTTGAGTTTTAAATGAAGTTAAAAATATATGAGAGACCACTTAAACTAAGTGAGCTTTTATAAGTGTATATAATCTGTTTTAAAGTGCCACAGCTCAGCTGCAAATCTTTTCCCTCCATAATTTGAAGCCAATTTGTATTGTAGTGGTTACAGTAAGGGAACCACAAGTCTTGCTATTAGCTGCACAATTAAGTCTTGTTCTCTTTGCTTTTCCCTCAAAGTTATTGGAGTCAGCGGATTTCAGAATGACATTTAAATATCGCCTCAGTTTATGACTTTCATAGCCCACCACATAGCCCCCTATACATTTTTATTTAGCCAAAGTTAATTTTGTATTGTGGTGCAATGGGACTGACATAATGTCTTGGGAGGTAATACTGATTAAGTTTATAAATCTCACTGCCTATTTCAGTACTGATACCAAATGGGTTTGTATACTCTATACAAGTTTCATGAACTCTCTATTGTCTGTCCTCTGACTTCTGTGGAAATGAGTATAGTCGTATGGAGTGTCATTTGGGTGAGTGATCATGTACTCAATATGCCAGTCTAATTTTATGCACAATATGGCTGTATATATGTGTATCAGCTAAGATCATGCGTAAGCGCCACAGATTGCTGTACCAGTGTCAAACATGCAGGTATTGTAAGGGCTTAATGCAGAGGACTGTTCTAGAAGCCCAGGCTTGCAGAGCTGTTTTAGGGTGCTTCAGCATTGGCATGATTTGGTCGCGCATCTTTTATTTTCAGATTGCTGATTCATCTCCAGCGTTCCTGGCTGAACTGCGAGGATCACGTCACCCCCTCCGGCAGTGGTGGTGTGTATGTTTAAGACTGAGTCCACATGGGTCCCTTCTGCTTAGCTTGAGTCAGGGTACAGGGTCTAGATGGTATGCTCCTGCTCCAGGTCTGCTGGTATCTGTGCCATACCTGAAGAAGTATGACTCACAAGTGCTCGTGATAATCAGAATGCCATATGGTTACTCATATGACTTTGAAACAATATCTCACCTCTGGGTGTAAATGCTTCAGTCCCTGGAAGCTGAAATGTTTTGTAATCATAGATTAAAATGGTTTTAATTGTGTGGATGTATTTCTTCTCTCCCTTTTGTTATGGAGCTCTTCAGCAGTGGTAATACATATACAGGGGACACAGGAAATGACTGATTCTGACTTATTGTGTATGCTGGGTTATGTGAAACAGCATTTATCTTTGTGGAGGCACATTATCATGTCATGTGTACATCCTCCTAACCTTCCACAAATCAACAGGGAATGCTTGAACTGAGAAAAAAGAAAAAAGATTATGAAGGACCTTGCATAACTATAATGTCAGCTATAGCCAGGTTTTTTTTTTTTTTTGACATTACAGAAAAAATACATTTTTATTACTGTAACACTAAATTCTATTGCAATTTTAAATATACTGTTGCCTAATTGTCTCCATTTTCCATTCATTTTGTTTGTCGCACAGCTTAAATACACTGACAATCCTTCCTTAAATTAAATGGCTTTCTTTTACAGAGTGTACATTCATCTAACTGCGGCATAATTGCTTGGTTCAGCAGCAGAAGCTTGAATGCCTCAGGAGAATATTGAATAGAATAACGTAGAATACAGATAGCTTGAAAGCTTTTTCCCAGTTTTTAAAAAAAATTTGAATTACTTAGGTTTACTGTCAGTTACCCCTGTGGTAACCATAGAAAATTATAAAAATTAAAAATAAATAAAAATTTTAAAGATAACTTGCATGATGAAACTAAATGCTTCTTATGCTATGAAACTTTCTCCTGGCTGTCCAACATGGGGTTCAAGTTTTTTGCATTAATACCAGAAAATAGGTCCATTTGAGGCCCTGCTAGGTAGCAACAATCGTTTTAGCTGTGCTGTGAGCATGCATGCACTATGTTGAGATTGACATGCTCACAGCACTGCAGGCTAATGCACTCCCTCAAGCTCATCACTTACCACTATATAAAGTGAGATTGAGAAGATTCACAGTCCTTCTAATATAAAATCACAGCACATTTAATATAAAAAAAACCAAATACAGCAAATGGGGAACAGGAAATAAAAACGGAGAAGCGATGAATGAAAGCAGAAAAGTTCAATATTCAATCTCCAAGCTTCTTGCCTATGTTATTTTAAAAAGGCAGTGTTTGGCGGTCTCACTGGCATCGTCTGTAAGAGCAGCGTCCACATGGTCATTGCGAGCTGAAACGTCGGCTGTTCGAATCCGGCCACACAACCTTTGCCGCATGTCTTTCCCTCTCTCTCACTCCCATTCTTACTGTCTCTCTACAGCAGGGGTAGGTAACCCTGGTCCTGCACTGTCGGTGACAATTCCGCTTTTTGTTTCAACAGAGCTTGATCACAAGAGTTTGATGGACAATTAAAAGTCTGAGCTTGAATATTCTGACTTGTGAAAAACGCTGAGTGCCTTCTGCACATGGTCATCTGCATTAATTACACCTGATTAATTAAAATTAATTCAGTTATGTATTAAATAGGTTAAATATTTTTTTGTCTCCGGCACTCCAGGACAAGGGTTGCCTACCCCTTGCTGCTCTACACTGTGCTGTACAATAAAACTTATTAAAAAAATATATTGTTTAAGAGGAAAAGAAAGATTATGTGCTTGGCTTTTATAGCCAACTCTCTGGGCCTCACAGCTTTTCTTTTCTCAGTTGAGGGTGGTAGTTATGAAGCCGCAGAGACACAGAGGGAATAAAGAACTAAAGATTGCAAGCACACCTCAGCAGAGTGACATTGACCCTGTAACCTGGGAACCTCCCACTGAGATAGGAGCTTTCTTCCTTTGTGCACGCTGTGAATGTGTTTGGACAAAGTTAACAGAGGCAGTCCAAACAACTGTGTGAATGAATAAATGAATTGGTGTCTGTGTCCTTGGTCCATCCATTGGCAAGATTGATGAGTGTTAACTTTGCTGTCTCCTTTATCTGTTTGTTTACTCTGCATTAATTCCCTTATGTCTGACCAAGCACAGAATTACCCTTCAAACGTTTGCCCACAATGACAGTGTCCTGCAACATTTACCACGCCTTCTGTTTATTTACATTTTAGAAACACTTCACACAGTAATGTCTGTTATCTCTCTCTCTCTCTCTCTCACCATTTTCTCTCCTCCTCTCTTGATGTTTAAGTTACATGTTTGAATGCGAAATATAAGATGTAATAAAATTCTGAATTTCTTCCCAAAGATGTTGTTTTAGGCCCAGCCGCACATACCCTTTCAAAGATGGCACGTGGAGAAATTATGGAAGTGTAGAGCAGAGATCTGTTTTGAATTTTTCATATCCCTAGCTTTATTCAGCACCTGGCTTGCCTTCAAAGTGTTTGCATCAAAAAAAGCAAGCTCTTCTATATGATCCAGTGGGAAAGTATCATCAGACGTTTGGCCAAAATCTGTCTTTATCTTTTTTAAAAGGACACCTTGTAAGGGATCTCTGTCAGAGACAGAGATGGGAATGTTGGAGATCCAAATGCAATAGCTGGGCAATCTTAAAGTGTTCCTAAGAACACCACTAGAATGGACAATGATCCGTAGTGGAGAAACAAATAAAAATAAAAGAACACAAACCTCGCAATAAAAACGAGGAGCTCGATAATCGAGCAAAACAAAGAAATAAGCAATAACGCTTATCTAACTCCCGTTTGTGGAGTGAAACAACAAAAACAGAGAACTGAAAAGACCCCAAAAACTTTGGGTGAGACACTCGTAGGTTAGAGTAGAAAAACAAAAGAAAACGAAAACCTCTGCTCTGAAATAAGAGCGTATTAACGAGAACTGCTTTCTTTCTAAGGTTGTACTGCTAACAAGTCCCGCGTTGCTAATCAAAGCGGTCGATAGCAATACAACTTCCTATACCCTTTTTTACCGGCTCGAATGTCATGTGAAATAACATGGAAGCAACGAGAGAGGCCGGAAGCGGAGTATAAATAGTGACCGGAAATAAATGCCAGGTGAACTCACTAATGACGAGGCGAAAGCAAAAACCCGTGGCGGAACACAGGAAAATCCGATAGATTACCGGTAAACGATAAAAACGAATAAAGTGATGCGGAGATAAGGGAAGAAAGGTAAGATCCATGACACACCTGCTAAATAATAATAGCTTCTCTATAGAACAACTTAGCTATTGTATACAACATATAGGTAGTGTTAAACACATTTGCTTGAAATGCAAAGGTCACTTCTCAATTTATGACCAGTACTGTACTAGTAATGGTAACATGATGTAAGGAAAGTGTTGGGGATCTCTATGCCCAGAGACACGGAGGAAATATTGGAGGTCCAGGTGCAACAGATGAGGAATCTAAAAGTGTTCTACACAAACACCACTAAGACGGACAATAATCCGTAGTGGACGGGGAAAATAAGGAGAACAGAAATAATCTCGTAAAAATAAGCGAGGAACTCGATATCCGAGCAAACAAAAGAAATAAGCAGTTACACTTATCTAACTCCCGTAGTGGAGTGAACAAAAGAAAGGGAAGAGAAAAAAATAATAAAAGCCTAAACCTTACGGCGAGAGCACTCGTAGGTTAGAGTGGGAAACAAAGAAACCAAAACTTCTGCTCTGAAATAAGAGAGTGAAAGAGCGCACTTAACTTTTTCTAAATTGTACTGCTAACAAGTCCCGTGTTGTGAAGCAAACCTTTACCGGCTAGAATGTTACATGAAATAACATGGAAGCGACGAGAAAAGGAGGAAGCGGGGTATAAATAGTGAGCGGAAATGCAGGACAGGTGAACTCACTAATCACTGAGGTGAAAGCAAAACCCGTAGCGGAACACAGAAAAATCAGATAGATTACAGGTAAACGGAAAAAAGGAATACTAAATGCTGAGATAAGAGAAGGAAGGAAAGTGACATGACAGAAAGTAAGCACTTTGGAACATGCCTTCATGAGCTTTAAAAAAATCTGTGACAAGTGATAAAGTGACAGGTCTATTAGCGGCACTAACAGCATGATTTGAATCAATGAGCTATCATTCTAAGATAAGAGATTACAATTATTTAGTAATTTAATTAAATAATTTCTTCACTCTACCTTACCTGCAAAAATCCACTTGAACCATACAGTACAGTGAAATAGCATACCCATGGAAACAAAGCAGCGTAAATAAACCTTTCACAGAGTAAATAAACCAGACAAAAGTATTTGTCTTTCTGAAAAAAGTGTTCCTTCTTCAAGTATTACAACATAGAAAACTTTTTGTAACCGTATATGTTCCAAATAATTCAATATGTGGAATGAACTATACATTTGTTTGTTTCTTTTCACCTCCTCTTGACTTTTTACATCTTTTACAGCATAACATATGGTCTTCTTGGCTACATACTGTACCAATAATATCCTGCAATAATGGTGCCTATCTTCGCTATTTCTACAACGTGAGGGAGCAGATAAAAATAGAGAGTAAAGTTAACACTCCCGCTTGAACATTTTCACACAGAGAGTTATTGACAAACTCGCTGATATGTTATCATGAGTCAGAAAGACAGGATCTGTTGAACAAACTCATCGCAAGATTATCAGCAGATGAGAAGTTAAGGCAGTCTGAACATAGAATGAATCCTCATCATCACACTTTCTTATGTTCTAATGTGATTTTCAAAAATGTATGTTTTAGCAGAAACAGCACGTGTAATGTTTTGATTCAACTGTTTCTGTTTATAATGGAATACCGGAGTCCTTCAGTGAGTATACAAAATTTTACCATGGAGGATGTCATTAGAATTTTTCAGTGTAGAGCCTTGAGTTTGCAATTAAACATTTCACACATAAGGGAACAATGAATTATAGTTTGTTGAGTCACCTTATTTCCTGTCAGTTTTATTTGTTTCCCTGGTCATTTGACTAAATGACACTGACTGGGCAGCAGTGTAGTATAATGGTTAAGGAGCTGGACTTGTAACCAAAAGGTTTCAGGTTCGATTCCCAGGTAGGACACTGCCGTTGTACCCTTGAGCAAGGTACTTACCCTGAATTTCTTCAGTATATATCCAGCTGCATGAATGGATAAATGTAATAAGAAGTTGTGTAAGTTGCTCTGGATAAGAGCATCTGCTAAATGCCTGTAATGTAATGTAATGACACATAGGACCAGTTTCTTGCTATAGTGCTTGTGAATTAGCCTACATATAGCTGAACTCTTTATTTAGCGTTTTGTAGTTTGCACTCATTTTTAAAGTAATACATTACACTCTCAACTTCATAACCTTTTATCATATCACCAGAAGAACATAAAGCTGGAAAGCTCTGAAGTATTCTTTGGTAGAAGATGTACTGTAAGGAGCAGGGCTTGGCAGGTCTTGATAATTGAAAGTCATTTTTCGACCCTGGAGACTACATGCTCCATCTTTTATCCTTGAAAGCACTGCCTTTGCTTCAGTTCTGCCTTTTTATGCTATCTGCCTTAACATGCCATTTTTCTTTTCCTGTCTTTAGTATCCCACTATTTTTAAAACCTTTTTATTCCCTCTGAAGAATGCCAAATGAATAATGGTGCTTGACAATGTGTATGTAAATGCCATTATACAAGATAATGATTGATTGAGAATGATTAGTGCGGGTGGAGCTGTAAACAGGCCGTCCCCCAAATTTAAAGTGTGAGGGGCAGGAAATGGCTGACAGCTTTATAGGGGTACCTCATATGATCAGACGGGGAGAAGAACACAGAGACATTTGTTCTGGGAATCTCTATATGGGTACACAGGGGAAATGGGAGAGGGAACTAGTCCCAGGAAGGTAAATAAGGAATTTCCTCCTTACTGTATCTCTTTAGCTGTGAGATGTATACTCCTGCATTCAATTGTATTGTTCTGTTTGTATCTCTATGGGCCAGTTGTTCAAAGGTAATCTGATCGGATTTTGGTGATCGGATTTGATCAAATCTTGAAAATGGGTTGTTCAAAAGGGAAAGAAGGATTCTGAAATCGGATTAGATCACGTAATCCAATCCTAGTTTAAATCTGGATCAAACCTTCAGTTTGTGTTGTTCAAAACTTTCCTGTGGGATTTGGATAACTTTGATCCAAAAAAACAGGATTATCCTGATCTCAACAGGGGGTAGGATTTCAGGGTGGATTTCAGGGAGAAAATGTAGTAAAACTTTAAAATTGGTCAAATAATACAACATTTGTATCATTTAGTGTATATACTTTTATTTATATTTTGCACTTGACTTGTGTAACTGTTACAGTGATAAAGTAGACAGACTACCAATTAAGCCTTTCAGTATAGTAAAGTAAAAATAAAATAAAAATGATCCCCCAAACAGATTCCAATAACAAACAAAAATAATATATTACATTTTTCTGTCATCATCACTGTATATTCATTTCAAAGAAACAATCATCAGAGATGAACCTGTCAAAAATAATTTCTAACAATTGCATCCCTCACTACACGTCCAGTCAGTCCCTCATTCTGACTGAACGGCAGAGGTTGGTCTGGTTCTTCATCAGGCTCAGGTGCATCATCAACATTATCACAGAGAGGGACATTGCGCCTTATTTGTTGTGGCTCAGGGGTCATAAAATAAATTATAAATGGAAGTGGATGTTTATGTTATTTTTGTATTTTGTCTCAAAACAAGAAACACTTAAAATGACCATGTTGGCTCTTCTACCTGTTCTTCTTTACATAGCTGGTAGTCCACATTGTGATATGTTGTCCCATTTAGAGTACTAGTAATCCGGATTTGGTAATCTTGAAAACTGTGTATCTGGATCAGGGTGATCCAATCCAATGTTGCTTTGAAAAACCGGCATGAAACTAAGACGGATTACCTGATCCTGGATAGCATAAAATGGGATTTCCAAATCCGGATAATTTTGATCCAGATTAAATTTTTTGAACAACTGGCCCTAGAGGTTTAAATTTCCTTTAACATTTGCACTGATGACTGCATGGATTTGGCAGAACAGTTCATGTTTTTACACAATTTAAAAACGGTGCTTCTTAAGGAATTACTTTTGAGCACATTTGAAATACAGGTAACTGAATTTCCTTTATTGCTTTATGAAGTTATTACAATGTAAGTCAATAAACAAAATCCTAAACCACTGCATACTTGAAGGCACAGGCATGATTTACAGTGGAGATCAGATTTGGCAACAAATGCATTCCTATGTTACTGTAAATTGACTAGCACTAGGCTGATGAGGTTCCAGATATACAATATAATTGTTGACTTAAAGGGATAGTTCACTTTCTGGAGTTCTTAAAAAATATTATTGTGGGCACCGCGGTTGTGCAGCGGACAAAGGCACAGACTTTCTGTCTGTGCTGTTGTGCCCCGAGGATCTGGGGTTCAATCCCCAGTCCTGCCAGATCCGAGTATGGCTTTGAGGAAGTGGCAATTGGCGGCTGCTCCCCGGGTGGGGAGAGGGACTCGGAGAGAATCTGTTGCACATAAGCCCTTGGCGAGCTGGAATCATGGTTAGGACCTTGAGTAGTCGCGCCCTGAAGAGGACGTGGCGTCGTCTTTCCTGCTACCGGACAAAGGGGTTGTAGTATTGATTCTTGGGCGGTTGCTACATGGGGGAATTGAATTGCATAGGGTCCAATTGGCTATCAAATTGGGGGGGAAATCTGGAAAAAAAATAGTTTTTTAAATATTATTCGTGAGGCATAACATCACTGTACAAACTGCTTTAGAGTTACCTGAAGTGTGCTTTCTTGCTTTGAACCACAAATCTGTTGACGCCCATATACTAGCCTTTCATATATAATATTTATATATGAAAATATATAAATATTTAAAATATCTTTCATTGCAAACAAAACTCTCTGGGCCAATCAAAAACATACACAAAAACTGAAATTATATTTGAAAAAACTCCAAAAGGTGAACTCTAAAGAGCTTCCAGCAGATTCTCTGGATAGAGTGATTGTGTTTGTGGTGCATGTTGTGCAAAGCTTACTATATTTCAATCTAATATACGATCGCTCTTCCGGGATTTATGGTGCCATGCATGCTGATTGATGCCATGTATTTCAAACCCATTTAGCTCTGTGTCCATTGTTATGTCCCCTCTGAATCCCATAGTAGTGTTTCTCTGCTGCTGGCTGAAACAGCTCAGCTAACCAACTCTGTCACTCACTCACTCACATCCCCCCTTCTTTAACCAGGGAGGCGCCCGGGTAGAACCAACCTCTCATTAAGCTGTTCTTTAATCTCCCCCGTTCTCATTTGCACTCTGTTTTCTCATTTGTTGTTTCTCTCCCTCTTTCTCTCACACACACACACACACACACACACACACACAGAAGCACACGCGCACGCACACATACTATAAGACAGATGGACGGAGTCTTAGAGCTTGTGGGTTTTCATCCAGCACAAAAGGGTACAAATCTCTCAGCTGGTGAAGCATCATCAGCGGGCCGCTGGAGCAGTGACATGATACCGGGGACCTTTTTGACATACAGTGCAAACACACCCCCGTCACTCTAATCTGCTGTGAAAACACTGTGCGACAAGCTGCAGATGCACAAGTTTCACACATCGCCATTAGATCAAGCATTCAGGCTTTTTCATACTCAGCCTTCAGGTTAGTAGCATGAAAATGCAGTTTCTACTGCATTGTTTCTGGCTTGTGACAACAGGATAATAATCATGGCCTGTGGGCATGTTAAACACAGATCAATCACAGTCTGGGACCATGTCATGTCTTCTCTAAGCTCTACTGGTGTTTGCCACTACCATGCCTCACTGTTTTTTGGTAAAAGTTGTGCAATCATCACACTTTTAAACACAGATCAATCACAGTCTGGGACCATGTCATGTCTTCTCTAAGGTCTACTGGTGTTTGCCACTAACTTGCCTCACTGTTTCTTGGTAGAATTTGTGCAATCATCACACTTTTGCTAAATTATTTCTCCTGTGCAGAACTGTGAAGTTGACATTAGCACTAATAGGGTGAGAAAAACAGTTGAATTGGATAGGAGCATTAGGTCACATTTTAATACATTTAAAAAATATTTTTCATACATAAGCAAATGTCATGCTTCATAAAGGTGTTATGTCACTCTTTATGAAGCATGACATTTGCTTATGTATGATTTATAAAGCCATTATGTCATGTTTATGAAGGCTTTATATATGCTATATAAAGCCTTCATATGGAGACTTTGTTTAAAGTGTGACCGCATTAGTCTATCCCTCAAATCTTGACTGATGTCCATTAGGCTAACCCAGTGGAATTCATACTCCCACTGACACAGTGCCACAAATCCTCAATGCTTCCTCTCTCTCAATACAGGATTGGTTGAGCAAGTTTTGGTACCTCCCACCCCCAGACCCTGTGACAGGACAGCTGCAGACCAAGGAGGCTCTGACCAAAGCCATCAAAGCCATGCAGAAGTATGGGGGATTGGCGAAGACATGAGTGTTAGGTCTGTTTGTGTGTGTATGAGTGTGCTTGCTCATTTGAGATGTGCTTTATGACAGGTTGACACCTTTCTCCTCTTTTTAATAATGCGTTCTGCCAAGCCATTCAGGATTGTTTTCTTTACATAAGTCAGGCCTGCAATGTCTGTTTTTGTGTTTTAATTAATTTGGGTGTTAGATGGGCACATCCAGAGCCAGAACTGCGATGTGAAAGCACTTCTTCAATAAAATTCCAAAAACATAATAGCAGATTATTTTCTTTGGATTAAGGTATTCAATGCACATAGAGAGTGCCTACCACAAGTTTTATCATCAAAGATTCTTATTTAAAAGTGATTGGAGTCAAATAGACAACTAGACAATAGTTTTAGAGGATGAGAAAAATGTTTAAATAATGTCCTAATTTAAATTCACAAAAATGTTGTACCAAGAAGGGTATTTTTTAGCATTTAGAAATTAGAAATCGGACCAAAAGTTTGTATTGCTGCCGATGAACCCGATTGTCAGGGTTGTGGTAGGGACAAAACCAGTAGACACGGCAAAAGTACAAAAACACAATCCATGCAAAGTCAGGAAACAGGCAGTAGTCAGAAACCAGGAAGTCACGGTAAAAGTACAAAACACAATCCAAAAGTACAAAACACAATCCAAAAGTACAAAAACACAATCCAAAAGTACAAAACACAATCCAAAAGTACAAAACACAATCCAAAAGTACAAAACACAATCCAAAAGTACAAAACACAATCCAAAAGTACAAAAACACAATCCAAAAGTACAAAACACAATCCAAAAGTACAAAAACACAATCCAAAAGTACAAAAACACAATCCAAAAGTACAAAACACAATCCAAAAGTACAAAACACAATCCAAAACACAATCCAAAAGGCGAAGTCAGAAAACAAACAAAAGTCAGGAACACGGAAAACAGGAAAACGGGGAAACTATAGCAACAAGGCTCAAACAAAGGCTTGTCGCGAAACAGGGCAAAGATGGCAACTGTGACGAACTCACGAAGAACAAAAAACAGAGTGGAACTACACAAGACTTAACAAGCAAACGAGAAACAGGTGAGTAGCAGGGCAGGTGAAACACAGGTAATCAGTAGCAGAGACGAGAGGCGGGGCTGACACAATGAGGAAGTGAAAACACAAGCACATGGATGGGAGACGGAGAAATGAAAACAAAGACACACGAATAACACTGAAAACAAAGTAAGATAAAATACAACATATTCAAGTACTGACCCAGATAGAGCAAGCAGTCAAACTACACTAACATCCACTAGCCTTCTGGCTGGCGTGGAGCCTGCACTTTCAGCTTGAAGCTGGGTTTGGTTTGGGAGGTTTTTTGTGAGAGCCAGGTTGCTACTGAATGATGTGTGGGGGCAAACATTCCTTTGGACCAATCGGAAATACAATGTAGTGCAGTGATAGAGACACTGATCTGCATGAGATTCCATATTTCAGAAGAGATGTTAAACTGAAGTACTGACTGTGGTATAGCACTTATCAGGAAGAGCTGAAACATTCATAAATCTGGCATCTCTCAATCTGGCCATCTAATCATCCACTGGTGTAATTAGCTGAATAAATTCCTCCTTATCAGCCTCGGTTGATGTACGGTGAGAGTTCTGATTTCCATGCAACACTGAGGTGGGTGCTGCACCTTGGTGGTGATTGAGTTATAACTTAGCTGTAAAGTGCTTTGAGATTCATAGAAGGTACGGAGATCAATGCAATAAATCCTCACCGTTATCCTTTATGTCTGGCCTGAACTAAAGGAGAGTACTGAAAATAGTGGGATGTGTGTGCACATAGTTAAACTGGGTTTTGTTTATTTGCTGATCCTCCAGATGAAGAGACCCTGGTGCTGATGAAGACTCCGCGCTGCTCTCTGCCAGACGTCTCAGAGCCAGAGTCACAATCAGGCCGGCGGAGACGTTCAGTGCTGTCAGTGCCCTCCCAGACCAAGTGGAGCAAAAGACACCTGTCCTGGAGGTACGCTCAAGTGCAAAGCATGATGGGATACTGTATAGGTCTTAATAACACTGCCTGAACTAATTGTTGGCTACTATGGAAAATATATTTATTCAGGAGAAAAATAAAAATAAATTAATAAATAAATGGCTTCACTCCGTGGGCTCTAATTCACAATGTCAGGCGTCCAACTCAATTCCTGTAAATTTGTGATTAGAGTAGCGCACCTGCAGCGTAGCTTCAGAAAATTTAGCATTATTGCTAATCAGATCAGCTGTTTGTCAATTTAATACCAGTGTCTTAACGCTACAGTGAACTGGCAATTTTGTCATGTCTGATATACTTGTCAAAAGTGCATTTATGGCACCTAGAACAAACCGCAAATGTTGTCAAGGGACCATTGTTGTCAAATAATATCAAGACAGTCAATCAAGGTGCAGTGTTGCAATGTTGCTGGAGTTTGAGTTTAATAAGTTTAAAAAAATTGTCTATTTTCATCTAATCTGCATAAAAACATTAATTATCTTTGTATTTGTAGTATTAAAACTGTATTACTTAACTGTATTACTTTTATTTACCAGGCAAAGCAAGCAACATAATACATTTCCACCACTTCATCTCTATTACACCAAAAGGTGTCTCTTACACCTCCTTAGCAGTAGGAACATGCAGTTATTTTGAGCTTGTGGCATATATGCTCAGTGCCACATGATACAGCATCTAGTTATGTACTCCATTCGATTGAAGTGAGAGCTAAAAATAATTCACAAGTGTGTATAAATAGATTAAAACCCCAGAGTTAAGGACTGACGGTAAGAAGAACTTGGTATTATTATTATTACACTGAAACGGATCACATTTTAGATTGATAAGAATCAAAATACTACCAAATAGACAAAAGGGTACGTTCTAGCATTATTGCTAAAAAAGAAAATCAACAGCATAATAAAAAAGGAATGAAAGGGTGAGTTGTAGTGAAATATAAGATCTGCTGAAGAAAAGCCAAAGGTTATTTGTTACGTTCGGAAGTAGGACCCAGACGCAGACCACAGGATAAGGCAAAATTCGTTGTTTATTATACGTGCAGGAGTCAAGCCAGGAGATCAGAATCAGGGAGGTACAAAAACAGAATCCAAAAGGGTAATCAGGGGCAATCCAAAAGTCGTGAACAGGGGAATCAGAAGTCGGACAGTACCAGGGGGATCAGGCAGGAGAATAGTCAAAAACAGGCGTAATCAAAACCGTAACAAAAACAGGACCAAATAGGGCTAGGCAAAAGAATAGTCGGGCAAAGGGTATCTCGGAAGTACTTAGCAGATCTCTGGCTTTAACAATTCGCAGGCACAGGATAAGTAAATCAACGTTCTGACACAGACTGGAGTTAACACAGGGTTTAAATACACACGGTACAAATGACACAAAGGGAAACAGGTGTGTGAAGAGGCGGGGATCAAAACGAGAGACAATTGAAAACAATTGGGAACAATGAAACAATCACGGAGACAACTAGGGAAAACGCGGACTGGATTTCATACAGATACATGATAACAGATGACCTGGAGTTTCAGGAAATCGTGCATAGATTAAGAGAACAGGGAGAGAAGATCAGATGCAGCTGAGAATGATTCACAAGGACAGAACAGCGTGAAAATGTGCGCTCTAATATCTTAGTGAGATTAGTAACTATACACACCCCTGCCGTGGGTACAATTAGTAATTATATACAAATTAGTTTGTTAGTGGAGTTAGTAGATCTAATCTATCGTTAGTATGTTAGTGGTAATTAGTAAATATAAGTGCACAGAGACAGGTGCGAAGCAAGAGGGAACCCGAACACCAACGAGATCACCCGAATGGTACAGAGACGTAAACAGGGAGTGCGAGATCAGATGTATACAAGCAGACACGGGACAACTAGGCAAAACCGAAAAATAAACAAGCCAGATAAAAACTAAGAATAAACAATACATACAGAATGGCAATGAATAACAATAATACAAAATAAAATAAAAATACAAATAACACACAATTCTCAGATCCTTACATTATTATTGCGGAAAACATTGTGAATGGCCTTTGCCAAAAAAACCTTACCCATATTAGAGTAATATATAGAGTAACCCATATTAGAGTAAACACATGAAGCATTTTGACCATTGTAGGTCTTCTTCATTTGGGAATTCCAGGGTATTCCTGAAGAAGTATGACTAAGTATAAAACATGTTGTTTCTACTCTTCTGGTTTGTCATAAGTGCATTTTTTAAAGTCAGTTGAATGTCAATGGCTAATTACTTACAGCCCTTAACATAATGCCTTAATACAGTTGCACGCACATTTTGTATTTTGTAAATCTCATCTGTAGAGAGCACTTTGAAATGCATAAGCACTGTAAGTTGCAGTAATTATCTCCTTGAATGTCATAAAATGTTTATCTTTCAATTTGCACTACGAATTTCAGCAGCCTATCAAGAACATATTGATTGGCCTTAGCTATACCCCTGGCCAATAAAAAAACTCAATTGAAATAAATTTGAACAACACAATAAAGTGAAGCAATGTTTTGTAATTGATACTATAAAAATATATTCCTTTTGAAACCTTAAAATGGTTTATATGGGGGACTCCCCAGTGACTCAGTCTGCCATGAGCACTGTACAGCCTTGACACCATAGGTTTGAAAATGGGCTACGCCATTAGCTCACTATGACTTGTGACTGCAGTGACTGGAGAGGCACAGCTGTCTATTTTACCATTGAACAAGTGCTGATGTATGAAGGGATGAGAATATGATAAAATTACAGATGTACAAAATTTCTGGCAATCACAAATACTATATACTTTTTGAGAAAATGCTACATATAATAATATAACCACTCCATAGGCATTTAAGAAGCTCTGACATTAAATTAATATAATAAATGAATACATAATTGCATTGTCCACCTTTAGACAGCTATGGGACAAAGCATTGTTAAAAAACAGAAGGTGCGGAGCTTCGGTTCCTAAAAGATTGCCTCTGAGAAGGTGTGTGAATCATGGAACAGCAGCTTTGTCAAAAAAGAAAAAAGTTAGCATGTGGAAAATGTCTTTGAAGTTTGTTAATGGTGTTTTTGGTGTAGCTTGTGAGTGCAAAATTATTTTTTATTATATTTCCCCCCCCCCCATGAACTCACGATGGTCAAATGTTCTTATTGGAAATTCTTCTAAAATATATATCAGGATGGATTGAGAACATTCATTTTTTTGGTGGAATATTCCTTTAAGGACCTATTGAAAGCAGACATTTGCTTGCAGAGATCACTGGTGAGACCACACCCTTCTTGTGATATCACTCATCTCTGTTCCTCATACCAAGTGCGTCTTACTCCACTCACTGTCAATGTGAATGT